>CM065898.1:50894156-51494156 GCA_033439115.1 Firmiana major | reverse complement strand
GCTTTTGGCTCAACTTGCTTCGGTGTATCCTCGGAAGCTGCAAATCATTCATCAATCACTTGAGTTAATATTGCTAACTCATACATTGACTTCAATTGGTCAATATATTTCATTGAGCCTATTTCATTAAGTTTGGCTCATTTTTGCATTTGGCCATCATCAAGCCATTTCTAACCAATTTATCTAGTAAGTCACTTAGTTACTTGTTTAGGACTTGATGTGAAATACTCTACCCTTACTCTCTCATTCATTTATGCATTTTACCCAAAGCCTTAAATACACATTTTACCCTTTTTGGGTAAGTCTCACAATTCATTCCATAACACCATCTTAAAATCATACTCACAACAACATTATCACCTTAAGATATCCCATTCATCATTAATTCTAATACATTTCACTTTCTAACACTAGACTCATTCTAGGTCATAATTGTTCCTTTGCATTCTAGGTAGTTTCTACCATTAATATACATACCAATCTACTCCAAAATCAATATCTAAGCAAATGTACTTGTGTTGTTGCATTAGAAACTCACCTAGCTTGATTTCCTCCTTGCTCCAAAATGGAAATGCACCTTTGGTCCTTCAATCCAACAAATGGGGTAACGACTCCAAGCTATGTTGTTCTTCTCTTTGATGTGAACAACTTTGTATCTAATAGCTTTCCCTCACATCTTTATGAAAATAGGTGGATTTAGGAGTGAGAAAGCTAGGTTTTGGATTGAAAATGGAAAGGAATGGTTTTGTCCCATGAAATTCAGATCCAACTGCTCCATATTTATAGAATTGGCTTGATGAGATCAATCTGCATAGAGTGGAGATCGATCTGCTTTGCTTAAATTCCTCATTTTCATGACATTTTGAAGGCATGAGATCGATCTGTCTAATGCATGAGATTGATCTGTTCTTTATAATGAGATCGATCTGCTCAATGAGACAGGATCGATTTGCTTTAGGCAGAGAGCTAAGGAGATCGATCTGGTCTTAAGGGGAGATCGATCTGCTTCAACCCGAGAGTTAAAGAGATCGATCTGCTTGAGTGGGGGATCGATCTGGGTAATTGGGAAGATGGATCTACCTTACATATTTCACTCCAAATTACCTTATTTTGCACAAGAGATCAATTTTCCTTGAATGAGAGATCGATCTGGCCTTCATTTTCTGCATTTCCACTACAGGTTTCCCAGAATTTTCAAAGGTTAACTTGCCTTTGATTGCTTGACTAGTCATTTTGCAATCCATTCATACTTGGGGCATGGTAAGGCTCAATTCTTATGATTTCCATATTATGAAACTTGTGTGTATTACTTGGAAATCGAAAAGGTTCGCATAATTCTTCGTTTATACGTTTTACGTCCTTATACTCATTCCTGATGCTTGAAGTTTCATTCGCTTAATTTCATGGCTACTTCAGCCCTTATTTAACCTTCACATGCACCCATGATACTCATCCATTCTCATTTGAATTCATTCACATTTACTTGATCCAAAAATCATTCATCTTATAGTTCCATTTACACATTTTACAAATTATACATATATGGGGTCTCATAAATGTAACGAGGACTTAACTTTCCTTTCTTTCCGAACCTCGTTATACCTTTGGAAGGAGAAACTCGCAAAAACACCGATTCACCCACTGTGAGCTCTAACAATCTCCGTCTCCTATCAGCATAACTCTTTTGTCTGCTCTGAGCTTTCTGTAACTTCTCACAAATCAACTGGACATCCTCAGAAGCTTGTCTCACTAAATTGGGAACAAATATCAGTCAGTCACTAACCTCTTCCCATCCAATAGGGGAATGATATCTACGACCATACAAGGCCTCATACAGTGCCATCCCGATACACGAATGATAGCTGTTATTATAGGTGAACTCTACGAGTGGTAAATGGTCAACCCAAGAGCCTCCAAAATCCAATGCACACGCTCTCAACATTTGCTCCAAGGTCTGTATAGTCCTCTCTAACTGACTATCTATCTGATGATGGAACGTAATGCTAAAACTCAGTTGGGTCCCTATCGCTTCCTAAAAGTGTTCCCAAAAGAGGAAAGTGAAGCGGGCATCCCTATCAAAAGCAATGCTCACTGAAACACCATGCAACCTCACTATCTCGCGCATATACAATTCCACTAAAGTACTCTGAGTATCGGTGGCTCTCATAACTAGGAAGTGTGCCGACTTTGTCAATCTGTCCACTATCACCCAAATCACATCGTGATTCCTGCGGGTCCTAGGTAATCCCATCACAAAGTCCATAGTGACATGCTCCCATTTCCAAGTCGGTATAGGTAGATGTTGTAATAGCCCTACAGGCTTCTGGTGCTCTACCTTCACCTATTGACAGACGAGACACTTTGCCACATACTCAGCTACATTACTTTTCATTCCTAACCACCAATACACTCTCTGGAGGTTTTGATACATCTTGTTAGTTCCCGAATGCAGTGTATACTTTGATGAGTGAGCCTCTGATAAAATCAATCTCCTAATATCTGGATCATCGGGAACACATATCCTACCTCTGAACCTCAACAATCCATCTAAACTCAACTCAAAATCAGTCTCTGTACCCCTCTGTCTCTGCCCGATAATATCACTGCACTGCTGATTAATCTACTGAGACTGCCGGATACGATCTACACGATCTGGTTCCAATCCAGGCTAGCTACCATAAAGCCACTATCAGTATTAGGCGGGGTCACATCCAAACTGAGGCTCATGAACTATTTCAATAGCTCGTGTTCCCTGATCACTATATACGATGCCAACCCGAGATGCTTCCTACTCAGTGCATCAGCTACTATATTTGCCTTACCCGGGTGGTACAAGATCTCACAATCATAGTCATTCGAAGCTCAAGCTATAAGACCCACTTTTGGTGATGTATACCTTATGATTTATGTAATGTAACACATTTCTATATGTAAATTGAATCATAGGAAGAGCTTTTGGCTTGAATGAAATTTCAAATGGGATAAAAGAGTATTGTGGATATATGTAGAGGTTAAATAAGGGTTGAAGTGACCACAAACTAAATGAATGGAACTTAAAGCATTCAGATTGAGGATAAGGATTTAAGATATGAATTCATAATGTAAGACCTACGAATTTTGAGTACTCTTTTATGATTTCAAGCAGTACACACAAGTTCCATAACATGAAAATCATAAGAAATGAACATTTCCATGCTCTAAGTGGGATTAGAATGTAAAATGAGTATTGGAGTAATGAAATATGAGTTTACCTTTGAAAAATCTTAAAAAATGTAGCAAGAATGCTCCAGATGAAGGTTAGATCGATCTCTTATTCAAAGAAGATCGATCTCTGCTTTCAAACAAATCGATCTCATATGATTCTGTAAGGAGCAAATCGATATTCATGTGATTCTACCAAGGGCAAATCGATCTCTCCATGAGCAGATCTATCTCCATTTATTTCTACTTAGAGCAGATCGATCTCTCCCCTTAAGCATATCGATCTCCAGTTGCCTAGCAAGGATCGATCCCTTCCCAAAGAGCATATCGATCTCCCCATGAAACAGATCAATCTCCAACCTAGCAGAGATCGATCTCTCCTTAAAGAGCAAATCGATCTCTCCCTTACAAACTGAATATTTCGATAGCTCAACCAAGGGAAGATCGATCTCATCACCCTTGTCTATAAAAACCTGATAGCCAAATCTCTTTCTTTAGCAAATCAACACATTCCTCCATTTTTACCCAAAAGACCAACATTTCTCACTCTAGAATACACCCCCTTCTAAAATGATTTGTGTAAGACCCGTATTTTTGTATATAAGCCTTATGAAATGCATAAGTATATACATGTACATGCTATGTGAAACATAAATGATATAAGTCCATAAGTTGATGTACACACTTGTGATATAAGTTGGTGATGTACACTCAAGTTTCATTATGTATGAATGTGAAGAAATGGACCTTTCTCAATTATAAATGTGAATAGAACTCAAATGAGTAGTGTGGTAAAATGGAAGGAGGATTGCATGAGTTTCATAAAGCTTTATACTTCCATTTGAGATTTATTGTATACCTTTGGTTATACAATGAATGCACACAAGTTTTAATATGAATAAAGGATAAATGGATGTCATTTTCAAGCCTTAAAGATGGTTGAATGAGAAAATGACTATGGCAGCAAAATCAAGTATGTTTGGTGTGAGTTACTGCAGAAAAGTGCGGTAAAATCTGGAAAATATGAATGCCAGACCGATCTCATAGGAGGAAAGATCGATTTGGAAGAGCCAAAACTGCTTCTGTTCGAGCAATGGAACAGGGCAGATCGATCTCCAATGGAATCAGATCGATCTCCTTAAGCTACTGACTTGCAGCAGATCGATCTCATGCAAGAGAAGATCGATCTCCTTAAGGTTCTATGTTGTGCAGATCGATCTCATGCTAGGAGCAGATCTGTCATGACCCAATTCCGTTCTCTTTAACCGAAAATCACTGAAAATTTTTCGCGTTTTACTGTCACCTTACCCGATCGTGAACTAAACTCACCACACACTGTTGGGCTGTGAGCCAATAATAAACACCACATCTCATTCATTCTCAATTAATTAAAACGATGTCATACATGTGCATTTAATCGTGTACTTATACGAATACATGTTTTACTGACATCTACATCCCCCATAAGTACAACTCAAAAGAATACTGTGCTTTTACATTGTTTAGATACAAAGAGAATCACTGTGTATATACCTCTTAGAGATGGAGATGCAGTGGAGTCCAAAATAATACGCCTCAGTCCTCACTGGGCTACTATGCACGCTCTGTAGGGGGGGAAAATAGAGTGGGATGAGCAACCACACGCTCAGTAAGGCAATAATGCAAGCATGGTAGATAACTACTCTATCTACATGCTGATAGTGTTATGCATAAATCATTTATAGTAGGAGCATGAGGAATAAAACTATGCCATGGGAATATACATATATATCATGTATCAAAATCATGTGCATTGGCATATAAAACATGGTAGAAACATCATGTATAAATCATCTCATGCTCAATCTCATTTAAATTCATAAAAAGGGTAATTCATTAAGAAACCTCCTTTTTAAACCAACATCATAAACACCACCAAATCAACTCACAATCACAACCACATTTTCGTTCCACAATTCACGCATGTGTAAAAATCTAGGTCACTATATCAAAAGTGCTTATGTGAACCATTACATCATAATTCATCCCAGACCACACGCATCCAGGTGTGCGGGGTATCATGCTGGCACGAAGATGGATAATCCCTCGCCAGACTTTCTCATCACATAACCATCATGCGGTACATCGTACTCCATGTGATATACACGGTACAGCGTACTCCGCAACTCATATCGTGATTGGGGGTGCCATTCCTAGGTCTTATCTACCACATACCAAGAGTTTTCCATATTCCGTGAAGGAGAGCCTCCCTGCCGAACAGAGCCTCCCCGCTTAACAGAGCCTCCCCGCCTAACAGAGCCTCCCCACCTCTTTGGGCTTAAGGATGCTGGCTTAAGGATGTTAGCTTAAGGATGTAGGGCTTAAGGATCCTTTCCGTAAGAGAGCCTCCCCACCGAACAGAGCCTCCCCGCCTAACAGAGCCTCCCCGCCTCTTTGGGCTTAAGGATGTTAGCTTAAGGATGTAGGGCTTAAGGATCTTACTGTACCCATGTAGGAGAGCCTCCCTGCCTAACAGAGCCTCCCCGCCTCTTTGGGCTTAAGGATATTGGCTTAAGGATCCCACCGTAAGAGAGCCTCCCCACCGAACAGAGCCTCCCCGCCTAACAGAGCCTCCCCGCCTCTTTGGGCTTAAGGATGTTAGCTTAAGGATGTAAGGCTTAAGGACCTTACCAACTTTCGCAACCTTATGCTTATCACGATGTGCAAACTTGTGCGAGTAAATCTCTAGCACGACTCATGCATCCTCTCAAAAAGAGATGCGTACGAGCATAGCTCCTAGTACGGTTTATAAACATCAACATAATTTCCAATCAAGGTGCGAGCTAAGCTCCAGCACGTTTCATACAAATGAAAACATAGAAATCCAGCGCGAGCGAGGCTCTAGCGCGATTTATGTCATACAAATACGATAGGCGGCTCATACACAATAAAACAATCCCGAAAATCGGGTTTAGCACTCACAAATGCTTTTCCACCACCACAATACAATATTAGCCGACCCATCTACAAGCTTGCTTTAAAACCAAGCAATTTCGTTTTGAAAAGCATCAAAACATTAGATTTATGCAATTATTAGCCTTACTATCCCATTTCATAAAATCCACTTCAAAACCCAAAATCATGCATATACTCTTTATCATTCACGAATACCATCAATCATTTATTTGAGCAACCATGCATTTCATAAAACACCCAATATTCACCCACAAGTTCAAAGTACGAGCAGCTACCTCTATATACTCACAAAATTCCCTTACCTGGAATCGCGATGCGTGATTCCACTTCCTTAAGCTGCTTACTCGTACAGTTTGATTCGTCTTTAACGAACTCTTTGGGACTGCACAAAATCGTATCCCGCATTATATTCAATCCATATAATATGACATCGTGCGTTCACTATAGTCAATTCGACCTATAGTTTTCTATTAACGCTTATATGGCCTCGTATCATTACTTTACCCATAGCTCGAGTCTATGGACCTTCTTAGGCCTATTAACTTATTCAAAATCGATATCAAATCGACATAAAGCTCATAGTGTTCATATTTCATGAATCCCCTCACTATGGCATTTATCAATCATATACATACCCATTTTCCCAATTCCTCCAACTCACCATGTAATTCCATCTAACCATCTAAAATCATAAACATTACCCCAATAACAACTTTAGCATGCCATAATCATAAGCTCATTCAATCCCACATATTCTCACATTATACCCATTTTAGATTTCTAGGTCACACCAATTCCACTACATTCCTAGGTAGTTTATCCATCAATACTCATACCAATCAACTCCAAAATCAATTAAATAGCTAATGCATTTGGATTGGAGTGTTAGAATCTTACCAATATGATTTTTCTTCTTGCTCCAAATGGTAATGCCCTTAACTCCTTCAATTCCAAAAATGGGAAATGCCCTCTCACTATGTTGTTCTTCTCTTTGATAGGAACAACTTTGCCTCTAATGATCTCTCTCCAAATCTCACTGAAAATGGCTGATTTTAGAGAGGAAAAGTTAGGTTTTTAGGTTGAAAATGGGAGGTTAATATGTTTTTTCGAGATTTCCAGATTTTCAGCCCTCCTTATATAGAAATGGTTTGAGGAGATCGATCTGGTCCAAGAGGAGATCGATCTGGTCCCTTAAAATCCCTCTTTTTTCACGGCATTTTTAAGCATGAGATCGATCTGTCGAAGCATCAGATCGATCTGTTGAAGCATGAGATCGATCTGTCGAAGCAAGAGATCGATCTGGTCCCAAACAGAGAGCTAAGGAGATCGATCTGGCTCCATTGGAGATCGATCTGCTCGATTCTTTTGCCCAAATAAGAGCATTCTGGCTCTTCCAGATCGATCTCTCATCCTATGAGATTGATCTGGCCCTCATGTTTTCCAGATTTCCTGCAGTTTCCTTGCTGCAACTCATACCAACACATCCTTATTCTATTGCCATGGCCATTTTCTCATCCATCCACCATTATAACTTGAAAATGGCATCCATTCATACCTTATGCACATTGAAACTTGTGTGCATTCATTGTATGTTCAAAGGTATGCTACATAAAACCAAATGGAAGCATAACTCCATTCCATTTTACCACACTACTCATCTTGAGTTTCAATCACATCCATCACTTGCCAGAATTCATTTCTTCGTATTCATACTCAATGAAACTTGTATGTACGTTACAATTCATATTACACATACATACATTGAATCCATGGACTTACATCAATCATACTTTACATTACAAGTCCATTCATACTATTTGATCCAATTATACATATTACCATTATACATATACGGAGTCTTACAAGATCGATCTCATTGAGTCTAGAAGGTCGATTTCAAGAGGAAAAATGTTGAGAAGATCGATCTCTTGGGGTAGTAGATCGTAGTAGATCGATCTCATCAAGGCAATTTCTATAAAATAGGATCTGCTGACCTGCATTTCACAAGAAAAACCAAAACCTTTCCATATTTTAACACCAAGTGACCTAAATCCCCCTCTAAACTATAAACACTTTCCATAGAGGTTGGAGGCAAGTTTGTTTCATTAAAGTTGTTCATAGAGTGGAGAAGAACAACATAGTTGGAAGCTAGAAGTTGAGGTGATCCATTTAAGGGAGATGAGTTGTTCCCCCAAAGTGTGCTAAGTGGAGAAAAGCTAAGATTGGTAAGATTTCAATATCTCAATCTCATATATGTTAATTTATAGACTTATGTGAGTAGATTGATATATAAATTAATGGTTGAAACATCTTAGACGTGTTAAACTATTCATAACCTAGAAAATGGCTAAATGAGCCAAAATGAAG
The DNA here is from genome assembly GCA_033439115.1 of Firmiana major. Lineage (NCBI taxonomy): Eukaryota > Viridiplantae > Streptophyta > Magnoliopsida > Malvales > Malvaceae > Firmiana > Firmiana major. Next base: position 51,485,633 of record CM065898.1, on the reverse strand, counting down.
AGTTATTGAGTAGGCATGGATTTGATGATGATTTAAGCATGCCTAGATGTTATTAACCATGTGTAGATGCTTATAAAATGATTTGATGAAGTTCATATGCTAGCAACAAAAGTTGCTCAAATTGGACTCCTCGTGAGTGTGTGAAAAATGTCTAAGTCACTTCACGGTACATTAACCAGATCAGATTATGCAACACAGTGAATGCAAAGTCAATGACATGTGATCATTCCTATAAGTTTGTTTTTCACTTCTCTCTCCACTAATGTAGTCACACTTAACCAAAGATTAATAGGACTTCATTAAGCTTGTAATGTAAGGCTGGGGCTAAGGTATGATAAAGTCGATTTAGGTTTAATTACCCCTTATCATGCATTACTTCTAGGATCTATAATGTAAGAGCTCTAATTTATTTCTCCCAAACTTATTTCTTTTGCTAAACATTTTTTTTTAAAATTTTTCTTCTTTCTTCTTTTCTTTTTCTTTTTCTTTCTTTTTCATCATTTTTTGATACATACTCTTTCACTATCACTTAATACCCATATAGCTCACAATATATCCCAATGACTTTTCATGCTTTTGGGGTAAGGGATAGGAACAAAGTATTTAAGCTAAGGAAAATAACGCAGATATATTTACAGAGAAAAGCTTATTTGGCCCAGATGGGTGACTAGGGGTAGAATATGTACAAGGAAGGCTAGAAAGGCTCAAACGATCCAAAGATGGCCTAAATCATCTCCCTAATCAAGTGTGATCTAATATTTCACCTCGAGATCAGATCAAACAAATTCTAGAATATGATGCACAAAATCAACTGAACAAATGCAGTCCTATGTACACATAAGCTTTCTCTAAATAAATATACTGATTCATGACATGACATGTGCATAAGATGAGGAAATCACAATCAGAATCAAGATAAATTCAAGAACTCAACTTCATGCTTTTCCTATAATCACACATCTCAGTCAATCAAAGTCAGACTAAATCATGGGGTCATATCATCGGAATATGGGAAAACTACATGCTGAGCACTAGATCATCCCAAAATCAAACAATTTAAGCTCATATTATCAAAACAATTTTGAAAATTCTTTCTCAGATTTTCGAAAAAATTTTGAAATTTTTTTCAATTTTTCACAAAATTGCTAAAGTGATATCCCCTCCCCCAACCTTAAAGTGCACGGTGTCCTTAGTGTGCAGATAATATAAGAATTTAAGCTCGAGAACAGAGTACTCCCCTTTCTGATGATGATGAACAATTGAAGCTTGATTGAAAGCATAAAACTAGAAAATAAACCTGCAAAATAAACAATGAAAGAAACAACAGAAAAGAAAAAGAAAAATGAACTATATACAAAGTGAAAAGAAAAACACAGCCACTTTAAATGCAGCTGAAGACGACAACACTCTGCAGCAGGGCGAAGAGTATGAGGGTCATCCAGAGTGGTGATAGACTGTTGACAATTAAATCCTCCTGAGCTCTATCTACTTCCCTCCTTCTCTCAGATATTATATGCTTAAGCCTTATATTCTCCTCAATCTCCATCTTAAAACACTCTTGAGAGTCATCAGGGAGGTTCAAAGGTTTGAAAACATTAAACTTTACTTCCTGATCTTGGACTCTCATCGTTAACTCCCCCTTTTGTACACCAATTACTATTCTACCAGTAACTAGGAAAGGTCTACCTAAAATAATGGGGACTTCCCTATCTTCCTCCATATCTAGTACAATAAAATTCGCAAGGAAAACAAATTTGTCCACCTTTACTAACACATCCTCAATGATCTCCTTCGGATATTTAATTGATCGATTAGCCAACTGGAGGGTCACTGTGGTGGGCTTGGCATCCCCTATTCCTAACTTCTAATAGATAGACAATGGCATTAAATTTATACTAGCTCCTAAATCACACAAGGCTTTACCAAAGAATAAATTTCCAATGGTGCAGGGTATGATAAAACTCCCGGGATCCTTGAGCTTGGGGGGTAATCTTCTCTGGATAATGGCACTACATTCCTCAGTTAAGGCCACTGTTTCTTATTCTTCTGGTCTTCTCTTCCTCGAGAGGATATCCTTTAGAAACTTCACATAACTTGGCATTTGCTCTAAAGCATCTGCGAAAGGAATATTGATGTGAAGCTTCTTAAAAACCTCAAGGAATTTAGCAAATTGTCGTTCCAGCTTTTGATCTTGGAACCTCTGAGGAAAAGGTACTGGTGGCCTAACTAGAGGCAATGTAGTGGGAACCTGTGCAGCATTAGAGAACGAGGAAGGCAATGAAGAAGAAGAAGGTATAGATGAAGAAGTTCCTAGCTTGGATTCTTTTGCTGCCTGATCCTGATGTTCCTGCTCTTTTTGAGCTGCTTCGTTAGAACTTATGGGCTTTTCAACTATAGGCTCAACAGGATTGTACTTAACTGGTGGCTCATCTAGCTCTTTGTCGCTCTTAAGGATGATAGATTTGACATATTCTTTACCTTCCCTTTGCTTAATAGGATTAACTTCAGTGTTACTGGGAAGGGTTCTTTGAGGACGTTGGCTAAGAGCATTTGCTATTTGTCCCACCTGAACCTCCAAGTTCTTAATTGAAGCAGCTTGATTTTACAGGATAGTCGTGAATATTTCCTCAAGCGAGGGCTTCTTCCCAGCTGGTGGTGCATGGTAGGGTTGTGGTGGTGGTGGTGGTGGTGGTTGGTGGAAGTGAGGTGGATGATGCTGAAATTAAGGTGGGGATGGTTGATGAGGCGAGTGATATGGAAATTGCGATTGTAGTGGTACCTAAACCGGTGGAACTTGAAAACTAAAGGGTTTTACAGGTCTAGAGCTAGAAGTTTGCCCTTAGTTTTGGCTCTAGGTGAAGTTAGGATGGTTCCTCCACCCTGGATTATAGGTGTTTGAAAAATGGTTGTTCTGTTGCTTCTGAAGTGGAGCAACATAATAAACCGATTCTAAGTTGAGCGGACACCTATCTACAGAATGGGTACCACTACACAGATTGCATGAAAGGAAAGGACTTTGGATAGAATAAATCGGATTAGGACTGGTAGAAGGATTATGCTAGGTACTGAGCAACTCTACCTTCTTCGTAAGATTAGCGATTTGAGAGGTCAAGGTAGACAGTGTGTCGAGCTCATAAATACCCGTCGACTTCTTTGGCAATTGCCTCTCTGAGGACCATAAATAATTATTAGCCACCATCTTGTCTAAAAGCTCGTAAGCTTCCTCCTTTGTTTTACACATTAGCGCTCCACTCGCAGCAGCGTCAACAATAGTCCTATTCTGGCTTGTAAGTCCGTTGTAGAAGGTCTGGACTTGCAGCCACAAAGGTAGACCATGGTGAGGGCACTTCCTAAGAAGCTCCTTATATCGTTCCCATGCTTCATAAAGAGATTCAGAGTCGTACTGGGCAAAGGAAGATATATTACTACGGAGTTGGGCCATTTTAGAGGGAGGGAAAAACTTAGATAGAAATTGATGGGCTAACTCGTCTCATGTAGAAATGGATCCTGGAGGTAGGGAGGTTAACCAGTGTCTCGCCCTATCCCTAAGTGAGTAGGGGAATAATCTAAGCCTAAGTGCATCATCAGATAATCCATTATTTTTGAAGGTGTTGCACAAGTCAAGGAATTACCCAAGGTGAGCATGTGGGTCGTCATAAGAGAGCCCACTCAACTGCAATGAAGTCTGGATCATCTGGAGGATTGCGGGCTTAATTTCGAAGTTATTTGCAGTGACAGCTGGTGGCCTAATGTCGGAATAATATCCTTCAATCGTCGGCATTGCATAATCTCTAACGGTCCTAATTTACCTATTTTCTGCCATGGTGAATTGTAGCGGAGCTATTAATTTCCTAGAATCCTTTCAAATTTTTCTAAGAGTGCGTTCGATTTCAGGATCTAGAGGAAAGCAATCAAAACTTCTGGCTCTACACATGCAATCATCGAAAAGTCCTTAGAATTTTTTTTTTAAATTTTTAAATTTTCCAATTTTTTTTATTTTAATTTTTCAATTAACTAATCTAGATTGAACTTCTAAATATTTAAAAGCTATAATTACACCTAAACATAATTTCACCGATATTAACTAATGGCTAATTAAGACTTCCCCGACAATGGTGCCAAAAACTTGACACGCCCAAAGGGTATTACCACAAGTGCACGGGTCGTACAAGTAATAATGGGATTTGAGTCCCGAGTTATCGTCCCACAGAGAAGTTGACTAGCCTAATTAACTACCGGTTAATCTTACCCTAAGTATATCCTAGCAAATTATGAATTTTTTGATTATTGGTGATCTACTAAGTTTGAAATTAAAAATACTAAAAATAATAAAACTATAAAATAAAGAGAATAAAACTGAGCTGAAAATTACTTACCGAGCTCCATACAATTAAAAGCAAATACCTACGAAAATAATTAAAACAGTTAAAATTGATTAACACAATTAAAATAAAATGCAATTATGAAAATAACAAAGCAAGATTAATTAAACTACAATTAAACTATCCTAAAATTGCAATTAAACTACTTAATTAAAATGCAATTTAAACTAAACTAAAGCTTAATGAAAATAAAATCCTAGGAAATTAAGAAAATAACTATAAAACTACATGTCTAAAATATTAACTCTAAACTAATCCTAACTATATCTACTTACTAATTTAACAATAAAATTTAACTAATGCATGTAACAAATTTAATCTAACTTAACTAATGCATGTTAAAAAAAAAAATGAGCTAAGGACATAATTAAATCTATTTCATGAACTAATTAAGAAAAATGGATTATTGTGCTTAAGGTAAATGCCAAACAAGCATTAAGCAAATTTAAACCATCAAATTATCCCTCCAAATACTATTCACGTGTCTTTCTATATTCATGTTTCTATCTAAACTTTCATGGTTTTGGCACTGTCCCGCTGCACTATGCTTGCTCTCGATTCTGGTTTCTACTCCAAGCATGCTAGGTGCTCCAGGCCTGTCTCGGTTCCGCTCCCTGCTGCACCATTTCCTGCTTTAGACTGTTTCTGGTGTGTCTCGGTTCCAGGTCACGGGTTGTGTCCTCTGCTCCTGCAGTAGTTTTGTGCTACTGCTGAGCTAAAGCATAGATGCTCCAGCTGTTGTCCATGTTGCTCTCGGTCTACCTCCCTACATCCATTGTCTTTCCAAAATGCATTTTCAGCAAAAGTTGTTCCAGCATACTCTCGGTTCTGCACCAGTATCAAATCGTGTACAACAGTCGACCACCCAGGAATTGCTTCGACAGTGGCAGTAACCTACACCCGAGCTGGATGTTCCTCAAGGTTTGCTGCTGCTGAGGTTATTCTAACAACTCCTCTTGCACCTATCTTGCTCTTCTCAGAATCCCACTATCACTGCATAAGCATTCCAGTAAAATACCAACTAAACATTACACTACCAGCTTAACAGAGCCGAACAGAGCAACAACAACAATGCCTGTAAATGCACATATTATAATAAACTTTTATCAAACATGAATTAGCTGAAAAATCTAGTGGGATAAATGAAGACTTTCTAACATGAAATGCAGCAATTGCTTCCAGCTATAAACCTTAACATTATGCAGTACAACAATGCAAACAAACGTGAAATGCAATGAACAAATCAACCCGATGCATGACTGTAGAATAATAGCAATAAAACAAGAGAAGGAAATAACAATAACGCATCTGATTTTAAACCCGAAAGGAATAAAAAAAACACAATTGTAAACTTCATCAGTGAGCTTCAAAACGTAAACAGGGAACTTATCATTCTCAGTTTGCTTTTTTCTCTTCTCCAACCGGGATTCCACTTTGCTCTTGATGTGGAACAATGTTCAACATCATTCCTCATCAAGGCACCAGAACATAAATGGAGTAGAATGATTGAAGAGTGCTTGTCACCCGAATACACAAGAAGATAATAAATCGAGAACTAGGAAATAAAGCTTGCTTTAACAAAAACAATCACAGTTGAGGAAAATCGAGAATGAGAAAAAGAGAGGCAAACATTTTCCACTAACTTTCATTGAATCAAATGCAGAGGAAATATTTTTGCTTCAATGAACTACAAGTAACCAAGCAAAGAGAAAATGAAAAACTTCATAAAACATTAAGAAAATCCATGAACAGTAAAATTGATTGTTGAGAAAAAGCTACTCGAAAATTCCTAACAAAGGAAGCTTAGAAAATAACCTAAAAGATATTCTACCCTAAAAATTACATCTACTCCTACTCCTAAATTACATTTTACTTCTACTCCTAAAATTACAACCTCTTTCAATTGTCATCCTTTCCTATTTATAAACACACTAGGGGTAAAATTGTAATTTCTACATCCTTGATGAGTTGGCATTTTTTGCCACTTCTCTTCACACCATTGGCTCCTTGAAAAGATATTTCCATGTCATCGGTCTTCTTGTCTAATTGGATGTGCTAGGTGGCATGAGTCGTGTTGTTCGCGTGGCTCAATCTCGATTTTAGCCCAATTTCGGTCCATTTTCTACCGAAATATTTAAAATTCATCCAGATTTAATATATATGCAAACATGAGAATTTTAATTAAATAAAGGGGATAATTAACAAAATAAATTGGGGATTTAAATATTTAATTAGGAAATTAAGCACAAATAATTCTAAAAATATAGAATTATCACATTGTCACTACTAAGGTGACAGACATCCTCTTTTGCTATGTGTCTGGGGATAGGATGACCCATGATTTACATCTCAATGTGTAATTGATTTAAAAAGTATAAAGTATTTTCTATATGTGATCTGTGTGAATCGAGTATGTTGTGTAAACCTGTGTGGTATTGAAATATGATCTACATGAAGCTATGTGTTTACGATGGGAAAAGTGATTTCAAGTGTGAACTGTGTGCCGTTTTAAACTCAGTGGTTTTGTATGATAAATTGTGTGAATATGCACATAACCATATAGCGAATTAACGATTTCGTATTGATGGAAATTGATTTAAAGAACATGCATATTATTTTATAAGGAAATGAGTATGTATTTTAGCATGTAGATAGTGTATTTATCTACCTGCTTGCACATTTTCCTTATTGAGCGCGTTATGCTCACCCCCCTTATTTCCTCCTCCACAGATACTACTCAATAGTGAGTACTGCAGTCGTCCCTGCTATGGTATTCTCTAGTCATCCAACCGTACAAAGAGGTATACACTATGTGATGATATGAAGGGAAATTTTGTATCCTGTAAATTAATGCACAGTCTAGTAATGTGTTGTACAAAAAGGGGATGTATAGTTAATAGAAACTGATGTAAACGCTTTCGCATATGTTATAAAAGTTCAGTTTCTATTTCAATTTGTTTAATTACACTAATTAAACTAATAATTAGTAAGATATGGATTGGATTTGACTCACAGCCCACTGTAAGTGGTAAGTGTTAAGGTAAAAGGTCCCAGAAGAGGGTCGTGACAGAATTAATGGTATCAGAGCTGAGTTGGTCTGATGTGAGTCATGTCTACGATTAGGAAATTATACATCCCTAAAGACTATGCATTATTAGGTTACAAATGTGTATACCAAGCTGAAAATTTTGACTGAGATACTTGTTATTAAGTATGCAGGATGTCTAATAGATGACGTGGTCGTAGAGGAGAGAGTTCACCCTTTCATGGGCATCGAGATGAGCCCGACAGGCGTAGTGGGTCAAGTTCTCGTAGAGATCCACCTGAGCTTAGTGAAGTTGTTGAGGCCAGAATCGCGCAGTTAGAACGCAGTGTAGACACAGTGATAGAAATGTTTACACAGGCTATGGCAAGAATGGAGGGTAGACAGGAAAACCTTATTGGTCAGGCTACTGCACCTGAGAGAGATGAGCCAGCACAGCCTACACTGAGACCTCGAGATGCAGAGGTAGAGATACCTGCACCTCCCCCAGTTCAGGACTTTCCCCCACCAATTGATGATCCTGTAGTGTCACAACAGGTTGGTGGAGAGGGAGTTTATGACTATGATCTGGGTAGACAGAGGGAATTCCTAAGTTCAGATCGCCTTCTTTTAGTAGGGTGAAGAACCCAGTGTTGGCTGAGCATTGGATACTTGGTATGGAGAAGCTCTACCGATTTTTCCATTGCTCTGACACCAAAAAGGTCAGCTTTGTGACTTTTTTGTTATAGGGAGAAGCCGAGCATTGGTGGATAGCCACACAACCAATTTTTAGTGCAAGGCACCCGGTTGTGACATGGGATATATTCCTAAGACACCTTCAGAAGGCAATATGTTCCAGCCACTGTACAGAGGAACATGCAGATGGAATTTTTGTCGTTGACTTAGGGGAACCGTACAATGGATGAGTACGAGTCTGGATTTACATCCTTGGGCAGGTATAACACAGTTATGATAAACTATCAGGACAGAAAGGTCCAGAAGTTTATTGAGGGATTGAGACCTTCAATCAGAGCTCGACTGGCTCCGTTTCACATTACCACCTATGATGAGGCAGTACGTAGAGCTCAGCTATGTGAACAAGATTATGAGTTGCATGCCTCAGAGTTGATTAAGATTAGTAAGGGCAAAGATAGAGATCGAAAGAGTTCGGATGATGATAGAGGATTTCGAAAAGGCCGAAGGTTATTCGATAAGAGGCCTAAGATTGAGTAGATGCAAGAGAGGTCTATGAAACCTCCAGTGCATCCAACTTATTCTCTAGCATCGAGGGCCACGGGCATAGTTATTGGTGGACCCAGACCTACCACTGAGCAATGTTGGATGTGTGGTAGATATCATGGGGGTAGACCATGCCCTATGACGAGAGTATGCTATAGATGTCGTAAAGTCGGGCACATAGCTTGTGAATTCCCAGAGTTGGTAGATACAACACCATAGAAGGGCAAAGAACCAGAAAAAGCTAAGATTGAGACACCTATACCTAAGAAGAAAGCCACAACTGAAAAGAAAGGGAAACAAGTTGTTGGCCATGGACGAGTGTTTGCTTTGGACCAGGCTTCTGCTGAAATTTCCAAGGATGTGATAAAAGGTACCATCCTAGTCTTTAATTTTGAAGCATTAGCATTGATTAATCCTGGTGCCACGCATTCATACATATCGCCTACTTTTGCATGTAAATTGATAGAACATGTACTACCTGTACCTTTAGGTAGGGTAATGCTTATAAGTACTCCACTTAGAGAGAATGTAATGATCGAGTATGTCTGTAATAGTTGTAAGTTGAAAGTAAGGGAGAAGGAGATGTTAGCCAATCTTATTCTATTAAACATGAGAGATTTTGATGTATATTAAGAATGGATTGGTTAGCTGCAAACCAAGCTGTTTTAGACTGTTATGCTAAGACAGTGATGTTTCCTACCCTTGAGAAGCATATTGTAAGCTTTGCAAAGAAATGAAAGAAATAGTAAATTATACCCAATGATGGATGTTTTTACTAATAAAAAACGATTGTAATGTGTTAAAGGTTTTATAGCCTATGTGGTTGATTTGGATAAGGTGTATCCAGATATGGTTGACATCCCTGTGGTGAGAGAATTCTCTGATGTCTTTCAGGAAGAATTACCAGGATTGCCACCAAATAGAGAGATGAAATTCTGTATTGACTTGGTGCCTAAAATTGAACCGATATCCAAACCACCGTATTGAATGGCTCTAGTGGAATTGAAGGAGCTACAGAAACAGTTACAAGAACTGTTAGACAAGGGGTTTATCAGACCGAGTGTATCACCTTGGGAGCACCGGTTCTGTTTGTAAAGAAGAAAGATGGGAGTCTCCAACTGTGTATAGACTACCGGTTGTTAAATAAGGCTACCATCAAGAACAAATATCCCCTTCCACGGATTGATGATCTATTGGATCAGTTACAGGGAGCATAGATCTTTTTAAAAATTGATCTGAGGTCTTGGTATCATCAGTTGAGGATTTGGAGTGGAGATGTACCCAAGACGCCGTTCAGGACCCGTTATGGCCTTTATGAGTTTCTAGTTATGCCATTTAGGTTAACGAATGCTCCTGCAGCGTTTATAGATTTAATGAACGATGTGTTTAAGCCATACATGGGCAGATTCGTGATAGTCTTTATAGATGGTATACTGGTGTACTCGAAATCCAGGGAAAAGCATGCGCAGCATTTGAGAACAGTGTTACAGACCCTTCGAGATCAGGAGTTGTATGCTAAACTGAACAAGTATGATTTTTGGTTGTGTAAGATATCATTTTTGGGTCATGTAGTCTCGAAAGATGGTGTATCAGTGGATCCATCTAAGATAGAGGCGGTGATACAGTGGGATAGACCCAAGACGATGACAGAAATCTGAAGTTTCCTGGGTTTAATAGGTTATTACCGATGATTTGTCAAAGGATTCTCTAAGCTGGCTGCTCCGTTAACACGTCTCACTCGAAAAGATGTGGCATTTGAGTGGGATGATTGTGAGACCCCGTATATGTATAAGGGTATATATGTACATAGAAATGTAAATAGAGTTGTACTATGAATTCATGAGTGAAGTATATGTGATGTAAGTCCATAAGTAACGTACACACTTGTAATGAGAGTGGTAATTGTACATACAAGTTACATTAAGTATGAATGTGAAGAAATGGACTTAAACATGTAGAGAATGTGTGTAGAATGGATTATGAGTAGTTTGGTGAAATGGAAGTAGAATTGCATAAGATGTGCACTTCCATTTTTGTTTATATTAAGTACCGTTGGTCATACAAAGATTCTACACAAGTTTTAATGTGTATGAAGTGAGGATGGATGCCATTTTCAAGTCTCAAAGATGAATGGATGAGAATAGGATCATGGTAGCAAATTAAGGATGTTTGGTAAGTGTTGCTGCAGACGAACTGCAGAAAATCTGGAAATTGTGAAGGGCAGATCGATCTCATGGGATGAGAGATCGATCTAGAAGAGCCAGAATGCTCTTATTTGGGCAAAGGAATAGAGCAGATCAATCTCCAATGGAGCCAGATCGATCTCCTAAGCATTTTGTAGTGAAAAGATCGATCCCCAAGCACCCAGATCGATCTCCTTAGCTCTCTGTTTGGGAGCAGATCGATCTCATGCTTCGACAGATCGATCTCATGCTTAAAATGCCGTGAAAAAAGAGGGATTTAAGGGGACCAGATCGATCTCCTCTTGGACCAGATCGATCTCCTCAAGCTATTTCTATATAAGGAGTGCTGAAAATCAGAAAATTTTGGGAAAAACACAAACCTTCCACTTTCAACCCAAAAACCTAACTTTCTCTCTCTAAAATCAGCCATTTTCAGTGAGGTTTGAAGAGAGACCATTAGAGGCAAAGTTGTTCCTATCAAAGAGAAGAACAACATAGTTGGAAAGCATTTTCCCATTGTTGGTATTGAAGGAGTTAAGGGCATTGCCATTTGGAGCAAGAAGAGAAATCAAATTGGCTTCCGAGGATACGCCGAGGCGAGTTGAGCTAAGAGCGTGAGAAGCTAAAAGGAAAGGAGTCACACCAAATATATCGAGGTAAGGGATTTGTGTGGACTCTTAGAGATATCTGTGCGCAATTTGGGCGCTTAAATGTATTGCTAGAATACATGAGATTAGGAAATGTTGTTGGGTGATTGAAGGGTAAAAGTTGGGAGTTTGAGAAATGTGCATGAAAACAAAAGCATATTGCTTTGAAAATCATGTTTTATTGCTTTTTAGCAAAAGATTGGTAGGTTGGCTAACATTGAAATGATTTGCAAAAGAAATGAGTGTGTTTTGGTTTTGTTAACCATACTTTGCAAAGTTTTGAGCCACCTACATGATTTCGTGAGTATGAAAGCGTGCTAGAGTATGACTAGCATGAGATTTGACGTGTTTTATATACATGAGTGCAAGAGGCACTAGTTTTCACATGGATTTCATAATTGTTTTGGCATTGTGCTTCGAGTTTGTCTCGTACTGGATGCCCACCTTGCATGTTGTCGTGTTTGGAGCTTCGAGTAGACTGGGTGTCACATCGATTAAATAGGCTCACACGTGCATTGTTTTGACATGATTAATTAGTCGTGTTAGGAGCTTCAGGTAGACAAGAGGTCATACCAATTAAATAGGCTCACACGTACGTTTGAGATGTGGCGTGATATGATGTGTTGATTGGGTCCACGGAGTACGTTGTACCGTGCATGTATCATGGGGTACATTGTACCGTGTTCAGTTGTGATGTGTCGTCTTCGAACGAGATCTGCTATGGACCATCGGGTAGGATTTGACCCACCTCTCGTGTGGAAGCAGATAGTGGTGATATCCCGCACACCTGATCCGTGTAGCCGGTATCATAGGTTATGTACATAGGCCTTTAGGTTATTACCTATTATTGAACTGCCTATCTCACATGTCTACTGCTATTTGAGAATAAATCCATGTTTGAAAATGATTTGTGGGTCAGGAAGGTCCGAGGGATGGGCTGAGACCTGACCAGTGTTGAATTGATTTGTTAATGGTTTTTAAAGTGCATGGATGCATGATGTTTAATGCCATGCTTTATTATGAAAATGCATGATGGGTAATGCCATGCTTTTATTGTGAATTATGCATGATGATTTATACCATGCTTTGAGTTGAAATGTGCACTGAATTTTAATAGCATGAATGCTTTACATACCATTAACACAATCATACACTCATGTTTTGAGATAAATAATGAATAAAATGCTTTTGAGCATGGCATCACGATCACGTAGATAGTGCAGTATCTACATGTTCGCATGATTGCCTTACTGAGCATGTGGTTTGCTCACCCCCTTATTTTCCCCCTCTCTACAGAGATTTGAGTATAGATTGAGCGTGACTAGAGGCGTTCCCTTTTGGTAATCCGCTGCATCCCATCACTAAAGGTATACACACTTGGATTATTTTGTATCTAAACTAGACATAACACAGTAGCATTTTGTATGTAACTACTGAGGATGTAAAACAATGTAAACACATGTAACAACTCTGATATATATACATTTATACAAGTGTTTACCTATGAATAATATACAAATTGAATCGGTATGATAGAGTGAGTTAGACGTCGGCATACAGCCCAACTGTTAAGAGTGTGGTTGTTCACGATCGAGGAAGGATGATTAATAATTGATGCATGAAAATGCGAAAAATTTACACGTATTTTGGTAAGTTGAGGGTCGTGACAGAAGTTGGTATCAGAGCTCGAGTTGGTTTGACGTGTGTCGTGTCTAAAATACTTAATCAGTGGAAAATTACATCCCCAAGTTATTGTGCTTGTTTAGATACAATTGTGTGTGTCGATGGGTTGACTAAGTAATTGGTTGTGAATGTAGGGAATTGAGTAAGTTTGCCTAATACCAGTCGCGGTAGAGGGATGAGAGCACAGGCTCGAGGCCGTAGAGGTAGGCCTGGGGGTCGTGTTGAGCCTGAAACACACGAGGCTCAGGAGGATGTTGAGGTGGAGGCCGATGTTGAGCACGCTCCACAGGGTCCAGAGGAGAGGCCCGAGAGTACTGAGGCTCGCTTCGCGAGGATTGAGCGGAGCATTAAGATGATTGTGGAGTTGGTCACCCAATCTTTATCTGGAGTTGGCGGTAGATAGAGTCCCGCTACACAGGGTGATGCCGAGCAGGCGGTAGCTCCGAGGCACGGGTAAGGGAAGCCCAGAGGCCACAAACGACAGATACCCCACCCACACAGGATGTGCCTACGCCGGTTGCTACACCAGGCAGTAGAGGTTGGGGATATGGATGTGATTTGGATAGACTGCGGCAGTTCTAGAAGTTTGGACCGCCATCTTTCAGTGGAATAAAGGACCTAGTAGCGGCTGAGGATTGGATCAATGAGATCGAGAAATTATATGGGTTCTTTGAGTGCACTACAACCGAGATGGTAGCATTTGCTGCTTTTATGCTGAAGGGATCAACAGAACATTGGTGGAAGTCCACCAGGCCTATTTTGAGAGCCCGACATACTAAGATCAGTTGGGATGTGTTTCTAGAGGCCTTTCAGAGACAGTATGTCCCGGATACCGCACAACGGAAGCTAAAGATGGCATTTTTGGGACTGACCCAAGGGAGCAGGACTGTGGATGAGTATGAGACTGCTTTTATATCCCTGGGCAGATATGATCCCCACACCATGAGTAATGAGGTCGAGAAGATCCAAAAATTTATGGATGGATTGAGACCGACCATCAGGTCTAGATTGGTTCCTCTGGATATACCGACCTATGAGGAGGCAGTGCGCAGGGCGCAACTATGTGAACAAGATGTTGATAGGATTGCCTCAAAGTTTGGAAAGGTTGGTAAGATTAGGGATAGAGATAAGAAAAGACCAGTGATGGATAAAGGCTTCAGTTATAAAGGAAACAAGAGATTCTCTGAAAAGAGGCCGAGAATTGATGAGATCCGGGAGAGGACAGTTGATACTTCCATGTATACGGCCATTGCTCCAGCTAAGGGAGTCGTGATTGGAGGACCACGGCCTACTATGGAACAGTGTGGCAAGTGTGGTAGGTATCATGGAACTTGACCATGCTATGGATCTCCTGTAGTATGCTTCAGATGTGGGAAGCCAGGGCACATAATCAGAGATTACCCAGAGATGATAGAGAGAGCCCCACAGAAGGGCAAGGAGCTAGAGAGAGCTCCAGTTGGTATAGCTGCTCCGAGGAGGAGGGCTACAGTCGAGGAAAAGGGGAAGCAAGCAGTGGGTGTAAGCAGAGGACGAGTGCACGCACTGGATCAGGATACTGCAGATCAGTAATCAGATGTGGTAAAAGGTACCATCCAAATCTTTGATTTAGAAGCTTATGTACAGTTTGATCTTGGTGCCACGCATTCTTTTGTATCACCATCCTTTGCATGTAAATTGTTGAAGCATGTAAAACCCACACTGCTTGATAAGATGTTGTTGATATCTACCCCTATGAATGATAGTCAGTTGACTGAGCATATATATAGAGATTGTAAGATGAGAATAGGAGGTAAAGAAATGGCAGCCGATTTGATTTTATTAAATATGAGTGATTTTGATGTAATCCTAGGGATGGATTGGCTGGCTGCAAATCATGTTGTTATGGACTGTCATGCAAAAACTTTGATGTTTCCAAAGATAGACAATCTTGTAGTTAATTTTGTGAAATGAAATTAAAGAACATGATTATTATAAGTGTGATGAGTACAATCTTGATACATGATGTATGAAAGGTAAATTTGATCTCATTTATGTATGTGATGTGATGATTTATGATACTAATGGTGGAAAGAATAATGTGAAGGACTCATCGCTTTTGTGATTGAGACGGATAAGGCACGTCCGAAATTGGAAGACATACCAGTGGTTAGGGAATTTCCAGATGTCTTTTCGGATGAGTTACCAGGGTTACCTCCAGATAGGGAGATGGAGTTTGGTATAGACTTGGCACCTGGTATAGAGCCGATGTCCAAGCCACCATACAGAATGGCTCAAGTTGAGTTAGAGGAGTTAAGGAAACAATTACAGGAGTTGCTGGAGAAGGGGTTCGTCAGGCCGAGCGTCTCACCTTAGGGAGCACTGGTTCTGTTTGTAAGGAAGAAGGATGGAATCCTCCGACTGTGTATAGATTACCAGTTGTTGAATAAGGTTACCATCAAGAATAAGTATCCCCTCCCACACATCGATGATTTGTTGGATCAGCTTAAGGGAGCGCAGGTCTTTTCCAAGATAGATCTGAGATCAGGGTACCATCAGTTGAAGATACGAGATGGAGATGTACCCAAGACAGCTTTTCGCACCCGGTATGGACATTATGAGTTTATGGTTATGCCATTCGGGTTGACGAATGCTCCCGCAGCTTTTATGTCGTTGATGAATAAGGTATTCCACCAGTATTTGGACGATTTGTGATCGTGTTTATTGATGATATACTGGTGTATTCAAGGTCTAGAGAGGAGCATGAATGGTACCTAAGGATAGTGCTGCAAACCCTCCGAGAGAAGAAGTTGTATGCTAAACTCAGTAAGTGCGACTTTTGGTTGGAACAGATCTCTTTTCTGGGTCACATAGTATCAAAGGATGGAGTATCAGTGGATCCATCTTAGATTGAGGCCATAGTTCAGTGGCAGAGACCCCAGACAGTGACAGAGATCAGGAGTTTTCTGGGTTTAGCTAGATACTATCGAAGGTTTGTAGAGGGATTTTTGAGGTTAGCTGCTCCTTTGACACGCCTCACAAGAAAGAATGTGGAGTTTGTGTGGGACGATAAGTGTGAAGAAAGTTTTGAGGAGCTGAAAATGAGATTAACCACAGCTCCAATCCTCACCATTCCTACCAGCTTAGGAGGTTTCTCGGTGTATACGGATGCTTCACATCTGGGACTGGGCTGTGTATTGATGCAGGATAGGAAGGTAGTAGCCTATGGATCAAGACAGTTAAAGGATCATGAGAGGAACTACCCGACCCATGACTTGGAGTTGGCAACAGCGGTGTTTGCGCTGAAGATATGGTGCCACTACCTTTATGGTGAGAGATTTCAGGTTTATACAGATCATAAGAGCCTTAAGTACCTGTTCTCACAGAAAGAGTTGAACATGAGACAGAGGAGAGGCTCAAGCTGTTAAAGGATTATGATTGTGAAATCCTGTACCACCCGGGTAAAGCAAGTGTGGTTGCTGATGCTTTGAGTAGGAAGTATCTCGGGATGGTATCATTTATGATGGTCAGGGAACATGAGCTGTTGGAACAGTTCACGAACCTCAGTTTGGAGATGACCCCACCTGACGCTGATAGTGGATTATGATAGCTAGCCTGCAGTTGGAACCAGATCTGGTAGATCGAATCCGACAGGCTCAGCGAGTTGATCAGCAGTGTAGTGATATTGTTGGGCAGATACAGAGGGGTATAGAGACGGACTTTGGGTTGAGTTCGGATGGATTGTTGAGGTTCAGAGGTAGGATATGTGTTCCTGATGACGCAGAGATCAGAAGGTTGATCCTGATAGAGGCTCACTCATCGAAGTATACGATACATCCAGGGGGTACTAAGATGTATGAAAACCTTCGAAAAGTTTATTGGTGGTCTGGAATGAAAAAGCACATTGCTGAATATGTTGCTAAGTGTCTCGTTTGTCAGCAGGTGAAGGTAGAGCATCAGAAGCCTGCAGGGTTATTGCAGCCTCTACCGATACCGACATGGAAGTGGGAGCATGTCACCATGGATTTTGTGATGGGATTGCCGAGGACCCGGAGAGGTCATGATGCCATATGGGTGATTGTGGATCGGTTGACAAAATCAGCCCATTTTCTAGCTATGAGAGCTACCGATACTCTGAGCCAGTTAGCGAACCTATATGTGCGCGAGATAGTGAGGCTACATGGAATTCCAGTGAGCGTTGTTTCAGATAGGGATGCCCGCTTCACTTCCCACTTCTGGGACCGTTTTCAGAGAGGACTATACGGACCCTGGAGGATATGTTGAGAGCGTGTGCATTGGATTATGGAGGCTCCTGGGATGATCATTTGCCACTCGCAAAGTTCGCATATAATAACAGTTTTCATGCGAGTATCGGGATGGCACCATATGAGGCATTGTATGGGCGTAGATGCCGTTCCCCTATTGGATGGGAAGAGGTTGGTGACAGACAGATCTTTGCTCCTGACTTGGTTAGACAAGCCTCTGAGGACGTCCAATTGATATGTGAGAGGTTACGGACAGCTCAGAGCAGGCAAAAGAATTATGCTGACAAGAGACGGAGACTACTAGAGTTTGATGTGGGTGAGTCAGTGTTTTTGAAAGTTTCCCCTTCGAAGGGAATTATGAGATTCGGGAAGAAGGGAAAGTTGAGCCCTCGATATATAGGGCCATTTGAGATACTTGATAGAGTGGGAGATAAGGCTTATAGATTGGCATTGCCACCAGAGTTGGCAAGTGTGCATAACGTCTTCCACGTATCCATGTTGAGGAAGTATCACCCGGATCCTATGCATGTAATAAGGTATGAGCCATTGGAGCTCAACGAGGGTATGATCTATGTTGAGAAGCCAGTTCGGGTATTGGACAGAAAAGAGAAAGTGCTGAGGACAAAGACAATTCCCTTGGTGAAAATACTTTGGCAACATCACACTGTGGAAGAAGCCACATGGGAATTGGAGAGTTTGATGCGGGAGAAGTATCCCGAGTTGTTCACTGAATAATTGGTTCTAATTTGGAGGACCAAATTTTCTAAGTGGGGGAGAATGTGAGACCCCGTATATGTATAAGGGTATATATGTACATAGAAATGTAAATAGAGTTGTACTATGAATTCATGAGTGAAGTATATGTGATGTAAGTCCATAAGTAACGTACACACTTGTAATGAGAGTGGTAACTGCCTATCTCACATGTCTACTGCTATTTGAGAATAAATCCATGTTTGAAAATGATTTGTGGGTCAGGAAGGTCCGAGGGATGGGCTGAGACCTGACCAGTGTTGAATTGATTTGTTAATGGTTTTTAAAGTGCACGGATGCATGATGTTTAATGCCATGCTTTATTATGAAAATGCATGATGGGTAATGCCATGCTTTTATTGTGAATTATGCATGATGATTTATACCATGCTTTGGGTTGAAATGTGCACTGAATTTTAATAGCATGAATGCTTTACATACCATTAACACAATCATACACTCATGTTTTGAGATAAATAATAAATAAAATGCTTTTGAGCATGGCATCACGATCACGTAGATAGTGCAGTATCTACCTGTTCGCATGATTGCCTTACTGAGCATGTGGTTTGCTCACCCCCCTTATTTTCCCCCTCTCTACAGAGATTTGAGTATAGATTGAGCGTAACTGGAGGCGTTCCCTTTTGGTAATCCGCTGCATCCCATTACTAAAGGTATACACACTTGGATTATTTTGTATCTAAACTAGACATAGCACAGTAGCATTTTGTATGTAACTACTGGGGATGTAAAACAATGTAAACACATGTAACAACTCTGATATATATACATTTATACAAGTGTTTACCTATGAATAATATACAAATTGAATCGGTATGATAGAGTGAGTTAGACGTCGGCACACAGCCCAACTGTTAAGAGTGTGGTTGTTCACGATCGAGGAAGGATGATTAATAATTGATGCATGAAAATGCGAAAAATTTACACGTATTTTGGTAAGTTGAGGGTCGTGACAATGATAAATGTGAAAAAAGTTTCTGCGAACTAAAGAATAGATTGACCATAGCACCTATTCTCACCATACCCACCAGTTCAGGAGGTTACTCAGTTTACACAGATACCTCAGGACAAGGACTAGGCTGTGTGTTGATGCAGTATCGGAAGGTAATAGCCTATGGATCCAGACAGCTTAAGGACCATTAGAGGAACTACTCGACCCATGATTTAGAGTTGGTAGCTATTATATTTGCATTGAAAATATGGCGCCACTACTTATACGGTGAGAAATTTCAGGTGTATACAGATCATAAGAGCCTTAAATATCTGTTCTCACAGAAAGAGTTAAACATGGGGCAGAGACGATGATAGAGCTTATGAAAGATTATGATTGCGAGCTACTGTACCATCCAGGAAAGGCTAATGTTGTGGCTGACGCCCTGAGTAGAAAGAGCCTTGGAATGGTATCGCACATGATGGTCAGGGAATATGAGCTGCTCGAGCAGTTTGCTCACCTCAGTTTGGATATAGACCCTTTTGATGTTGACAGTGGCTGTGTGATAGCTAGCCTGCTAGTGGAACCGGATTTGATTGACCGGATACGTCAGGCTCAGCATGCCAATCTATTGTGTAAGGATCGTACGAGGCAGATTTAGAGGGGTAATGTGGTCGATTTCTTTGTGAGTGATGATCGCCTACTGAGGTTTAGAGGTAGGATTTGCATTCCCGATGACCTAAAATTAAAAAGATTGATATTGACAGAAGCTCATTCATCGAGATACACATTACATCTGAGAGGTAATAAGATGTACCAGAACCTCCGAAAAGTGTATTGGTGGTCAGGAATGAAAAGAGATATCGCAGAGTTTGTGGTAAGATGTCTGGTATGTCAGCAAGTAAAGGTAGAGCATCAGAAACCTGCAGGGTTATTGCAGCCTCTACTAGTACCGACATGGAAATGGGAGCATGTCACCATAGATTTCATCATGGGATTGCCAAGAACTAAGAGAAACCATGATGCTATCTGGGTAATGGTTGACAGACTAACGAAATCAGCCCACTTTCTAGCAATGAAATCTACAGATGCCTTGAGTAGTTTGGCGCTTAAAAATGATTTGACCTACATCGAGTGACCGATTTGGATACTGGATAGAAAAGAGAAAGTGTTACAAAACAAGACGATTTTGCTTGTTAAAGTTCTCTGGCAACACCGTAATTTAGAAGAAGTAACTTGGGAGTTAGAGAACTTGATACGGGAGAAGTACTCCTGACTTTTTGAAGATTAACTTGGTTCTAATTTAGAGGACCAAATTCTTTTAAGGAGGGAAGGAATGTAAGACCCGTATTTTTGTATATAAACCTTATGAAATGCATAAGTATATACATGTACATGCTATGTGAAACATAAATGATATAAGTCCATAAGTTGATGTACACACTTGTGATATAAGTTTGTGATGTACACACAAGTTTCATTATGTATGAATGTGAAGAAATGAACTTTTCTCAATGATAAATGTGAATAGAACTCAAATGAGTAGTGTGGTAAAATGGAAGGAAGATTGCATGAGTTTCATAAAGCTTTATACTTCCATTTGATATATATTGTATATCTATGGTTATACAATGAATGCACACAAGTTTTAATATGCATAAAGGATAAATGGATGTCATTTTCAAGCCTTAAAGATGGTTGAATGAGAAAATGACTATGGCAGCAAAATCAAGTATGTTTGGTATGAGTTACTGCAGAAAAGTGCAGTAAAATCTGGAAAATATGAATGCCAGATCGATCTCATAGGAGGAAAGATCGATTTGGAAGAGCCAAAATTGCTTCTGTTCGAGCAATGGAACAGGGCAGATCGATCTCCAATGGAACCAGATTGATCTCCTTAAGCTACTGACTTACAACAGATCAATCTCATGCAAGAGAAGATTGATCTCCTTAAGGTTCTGTGTTGTGTAGATCGATCTCATGCTAGGAGCAGATCGATCTCATTGAGCTTGGAAGGTCGGTTTCAAGAGGAAAAATGCTGAGAAGATCGATCTCTTGGGGTAGTAGATCAATCTCATTAAGGCAATTTCTATAAAACAGGATCTACTGACTTGCATTTCACGGGAAAAGCCAAAACCTTTCCATATTTTGTCACCTAAATCCCCCTCTAAACTATAAACACTTTCCATAGAGGTTGGAGGCAAGTTTGTTTCATTAAAGTTGTTCATATAGTGGATAAGAACAACATAGTTGGAAGCTAGAAGTTGAGGTGATCCATTTAAGGGAGAGGAGTTATTCCCCCAAAGTGTGCTAAGTGGACAAAAGCTGAGATTGGTAAGATTTCAATATCCCAATCTCATATATGTTAATTTATAGACTTGTGTGAGTAGATTGGTATATAAATTAATAGTTGAAATATCTTAGAAGTGCTAAACTATTCATGACCTAGAAAATGGCTAAATGAGCCAAAATGAAGAGTTACTGAGTAGGCATGGATTTGATGATGATTTAAGCATGCCTAGATGTTATTAACCATGTGTAGATGCTTATAAAATGATTTGATGAAGTTTATATGCTAGCAACAAAAGTAGCTCAAATTGACTATATGTGGTGTTTGATGAAATGCCACAATGGAGTGAAAATCATGAACTTAAGGTATTAATAGTGTAATACCTATTTAAGATGAATCGATAGACTCGAGGAGTCTAAGGGATTCTTGGAAAAGAGTTATAGACTCGAAATGGACTTGTAAGAGGATAAAGTCCACTAAGGCATAAAAAGGGCAAATGAGAAGTAAATGGCTAAATGCTTTGATTTTAGTATCATGCAGGTGAAATAGAGTATATGACAGTATACTGATGTGTGTGATGCATAATTTCAGCTCTGAAAGATAAAGTTGGAGTTGATAAGACCGGATAACAAGCGATTGGAATCAAGGAAAAAGATTCAAGTGTGATTCAAGGTAAGGGACTTATGTAAGCTATAGAGATAGCTATATGTATGTTTTCTTATCTGCTGTGTGAATTGTATGAGATAATAAATAGATATCGATATATCTAGAAGAAAACTACGTATGAAAATAAGTCGATAAGCATATGCTGCATGACTTCTGTGATTATTGTGGAAAGAGATTTTTTAAATGTTTTGAAAAAGAACAATAATAGAAAGGCTCCAGTTTTAACCAAATGTATGAAATGTGTAGACAGAGTGATCGAAGGGAGTTTACCCTTTCACTCATACTTAGTGAAAAGAGCCGTTCTATTTCTTTACTGTGTGGGGTCGTGCTGAGCATAAGAGGCAAAGGTAGATTGACCAACCTTGCTCGCACATTGTTTTCAATGGGATTTTGAGAAAGTAAATGAGTGCTTGATGCCTCGAGGATATTGTGTGTTTCACTCAAGAGCTCGTACATGATTTTGAGACAATAGAAATGGGTGATAAGGATCCATGTGAGCACAATGTACCATGAGCATTAGCCATAGGGTACGATGTGACGTGACTATCTGTGTGATAACTACGTAGGATCTGTGTGATATCTGTGTGATGCTGAAAAGATGATTGATCCACCTTCCTAAGTATGGGGTTCCCGCACACCTGATCAGTGTAGCCTGGAATCCGACTATGTCCATAAGTCTACAAAAGTTGCATAAGTCTGTATCTGTGTGATACGATATTGTCACTACTGTGTGAGGTGACAGACATCCTCCTTTGGTATGTGTTTGGACTGATTTACAAAGTATAGAGTATTTTCTATATGTGATTTGTGTGAATTGAGTATGTTGTGCAAACCTGTGTGGTATTGAAAGATGATCTACGTGAAGCTATGTGTTTATGGTGGGAAAAAGTGATTTCAAGTGTGAACTGTGTGCAGTTTTAAACTCAGTGGTTTTGTATGATAAACTATGTGAATATGCACATAACCATCTTGCGAATTAACGGTTTCGCATTGATGAAAATTGATTTAAAGAACATGCATATTATTTATAAGGAAATGTGAGTATGTATTTTTGCGTGTAGATAATGTTGTTATCTACCTGCTTGCACATTTTCCTTACTGCGCGTGTTATGCTCACCCCCCTTATTTCCTCCTCCACAGATACTACTCAGTAGTGAGTACTGCAGTCGTCCCTGCTACGGTATTCTCTAGTCATCCAACCGTACAGAGAGGTATACACTATGTGATGATATGAAGAGAAATTTTGTATCCTATAAATTAATGCACAGTCTAGTAA
Organism: Firmiana major; assembly: GCA_033439115.1. NCBI lineage: Eukaryota > Viridiplantae > Streptophyta > Magnoliopsida > Malvales > Malvaceae > Firmiana > Firmiana major. The sequence continues at coordinate 51,462,299 of CM065898.1, read as the reverse complement.
TGTGCTGTACAAAAGGGGATGTATAGTTAATAGAAACTGATGTAAACGCTTCCGCATATGTTATAAAAGTCCAATTTCTATTTCAATTTGTTTAATTACACTAATTAAACTAATAATGAGTAAGATATGGATTGGATTTGACTCACAGCCCAACTGTAAGTGGTAAGTGTTAAGGTAAAAGGTCATGGAAGAGGGTCATGACAATTTGAGAAAAAGCTATTAGAGCAAAGTTGTTCATTGTGAGGTGGAGAACAACATAGCTTGGAACCAACATCAACTTGTTAGATTGAAGGAGCAAAGGAGTCTTCCAAATTTGGACAAGAGGAAAGTCAAGCTAGGTGAGTTTCCAATACACCAACTCTAAGTATATTTATCTAGATGTTGTTATGAGTAGATTGGTGTATGTATTGTTGGTAGAAACTACCTAGAATATGTTGAATCAAGCATGACCTAAAATGGGTTTAGTGTGAGAAAATATGATGTGGCTAATTTGATGATAAATGGATTATACTAAGGTGTTAATAATGTTATATGCGTAATTTTGAGATGGTTTTGTGAAATAAGTTTATGTAATATGATGAGGTTATATAATGAGCATATAAGATGTTTATGAAAATCCATGAATGAATGGAAGAACTAAGGTTACAGCAATGCAAACCAAGTGCTTGATGAGATAACTGAGAGAGCTTGCTAAACCAAAATGGACTAGGAATGACGTGATGGGAGTTCAACCCCCATGCCATGACCGAAGGTGATTATAGGCCAAACTTGAATTCAATAGATTTGATAAGGTTGATGGACCTAGAATTCGGTCCAACGAGTGATAACGAGCCTAAGGAGCTCAATAGGCCTAAGTGAAATGATAAGGGTAAATTGAAATCTACTTAAGAAGAGCATTAGGCTCAATAAGATATGTTGAGTAGGATCGATTCAGAATACGAGTTATTTGTAATTAACTCATGTGATAAATGAATGTTTGCAGCTCCCGAGGATATATCCAGAGCAAATTGAGCCTGATCACGAAAAGTGGGAAAGGAATAAGGAGTTGATTCTCAGAGAATTGAGGTAAGGGAATTGTGTTGGCCCCTAGAGGTATCTGTACGCGTTTTCGGGCGTATAAAGGTTTTCTAGAATGTTTGTGAGTCATAGGAAAGGAATTAAATGTTTGAAGGGCAAAGAAGATTGGGATTTGGGAAAAGTTCATGAAAAACAAGAATCATGATGTTTTGAATCTTTTTACTAACTTTTTTAGCATATGGATTAGTAGGTTGGCTAGCTTTAAATGATTTGCTAGAAAATAGTTTTATTTGGTTTTAATAACCATGCTTTGCAAATAAATTAGCCACCTACATGAGTTTTGTGGAAACAAGACGTGCCAGAGTGCTGCTCTCACGAGATTTGATATGTTTTTACATGCATGAATGCTGGAGCCTAGCTCGCACTAGTTTTCACATGGATTTTACGATATAGTGTTGGAGCATAGCTCGCACTAGAGTTTTACATGCATGAGTGCTAGAGCCTAGCTCGCACTAGTTTTCACATGGACTTTGACATTGTGCTAGAGCATTGCTCGCACTAGATGTCCACTTTATACTTATTGTCGTGCTAGAGATTACTCGCATGTGATTTTATGACATGTTGGGAGTCGTGCTAGGAGCTTCGGGTAGGTTGTGTGCCACACCGATTAAATAGGCTCGCACGTGCGTATTGAGATGTGGCGTGATATGATGTGATGATATGGGTCCACGGAGTACATTGTACCATGCAAATAGCATGGAGTATGTTGTACCGTGTATGGATATGATATATATACCATCTTCAGACGATGAATATTCTGCTATGGACCGACGGGTTGGATGTGACCCACCTCCCGTACGGAAGCAGATGAAGGTGATACCCCACACACTAGGATCCGTGTAGCCTGGGATCACAGAGGATATGGCTATAGCCCTAGTTATTTCCCTTATTATTATTATTATTATTATTTGCCTATCTCACATGTCTATTGTTTTATGATGAATCCATGTTTTAAAATGGTTTTGTGGGTCAAGACAGTCCAAGGGAGGGGCTGAATCTTAACGAATGGTGAATTTTATAATGATTTGTGTTGAGTAAGAAACGTTTTTAAGTGCACCACGCATGATGATTTTCCATGCTTTAATTACTACTTGTGGATGATGATTTTCCATGCTTTGTTCAAGAATTGTGCACTGATTTGAATAGCATGAATTGCTTGACATATCATGCACATGTGCATGAACTAATGAATTTGGGTATGACGAGAAATTGCATGGTTTTATGCATGGCATCACGATCACGTAGATAGTACAGTTATCTACCTGCTCGCATGATTGCCTTACTGAGCACGTGGTTTGCTCACCCCCTTATTTTCCCCTCTACAGAGCACTTCAGTAGATAGAAAGCGACTGAGGATTGGATCTTGGTGTCCGATGCATCTCATCACACAAGGTATACACATTTGCATAGTTTTTGTATCTAGACATGCCAAAGCACAGTAATATTTTGAATATAATTTTTGGGGATGTAAAGAATTGTAAACACATGTAAACAGTAACTCTGATTTAGAAATACAAGTGTTTATGTTTAAATGGATTCTAAATTGAAATAGTTTGGTTGGATGAGATTGACACCGATACATAGCCCAATTGTTGGTGGTGTAGCTGTTCACGATCAAGTCAAGTAAGAGTTAAAGAACAAACAATAAATAATGGAACGAGAAATGAAAAATTTGTTGTGAATTTTTGGTGGATTGGGGGTCGTGACACAAGCCACCTTCTTTGTCTAATGTTTAACTCCTTCTATGAGAACAGATACTTAAGGCTTTTATGGTTAGTAAATACTTGAAATTTTTCACCATAGAGATAATGGTACCATATTTTCATAGCGAATACCACGACCGCCAATTCTAAATCATGGGTCGAGTAGTTCCTCTCATGATCCTTCAACTGTCTAGATCCATAGGCGACTACCTTTCCATCCTGCATCAGTACACAGCCCAGTCCTTAGTACGAAGCATCTGTATATACAGAGAAACCTCCTGAGCTAGTAGGAATTGTGAGAATCGGAGCTGTGGTCAATCGACATTTAAGCTCCTGAAAACACCTATCATATGCCTCGTCCCACACAAACTCAACATCCTTCTGCGTGAGATGCATCAAAGGAGCAATTAGTCTGGAGAAACCCTCTACGAATCTCCGATAATAACCTGCCAATCCCAAAAAACTTTTGATCTCAGTAACTGTCCTGGACTGTTCCCACTGTACAACCGCCTTAATCTTAGATGGATTTACTGACACCTCATCCCTCGATATAACATGACTCAGAAATGAGATTTGTTCCAACCAAAAGTTACACTTACTGAGTTTGGCGTATAACTTCTTTTCTCGAAGGGTCTACAGAACTATCCTCAAGTGCTGCTCATGATCTTCCCTGGACTTGGAATAAACCAATATATCATCAATAAACACAATCACAAATTGGTCTAGGTATGGCTTAAACACATCGTTCATTAATGCCATAAATGTTGCGGAGGCATTCGTCAATCTGAATGGCATAACCAAGAACTCGTAGTGGCCATAACGAGTACGAATGTTGTCTTGGGTACATCTTCACTCCATATCCTCAACTGATGGTACCTAGACCGCAGATCTATCTTAGAAAAGACCTGCGCTCCCCGAACCTAATCTAATAAGTCATCGATGCGTGGAAAGGGATACTTGTTCTTAATGGTAGCCTTATTCAATAATCGGTAATCTATGCACAGTCGGAGGCTCTTATCCTTCTTCCTCACAAACAAAACTGGAGCTCCCCAAGGTGAGACTCTCGGTCTAATAAACCCCTTCTCTAGCAACTCCTGCAACTGGTTCTTTAATTCCTCCAACTCAATCGGAGCTATCCTATACGGTGGTCGAGATATCGGTTTAGTACCAAGTACCAACTCTATACAAAACTCCATTTCACGATCCGGTGGTAATCCTAGTAGATCATCCGGAAAGACATCAGGAAACTCTGCAACCACTGGAATATCTCTTAATTTCGGACAGACCTTATCTGTGTCAACCATGTATACAAAAACCCTTCACATTATTATTTCCACTCTTAGTAACATAATTCATTATTATAATAAGACTTATCAATTCCAGCATAGATATGTATCCATTTCACTTACAACAAATACTACTTTCATTACTTTTCAAGGGAATTTTATAATACATTTTTCGGGGAAACTTACAGTAACATTATCTACCCCTGAAAATGTTACCGTCTTATAAAAATAGTCCAAGATAACACGATTTGTAGCCAACTAATCCATTCCTAAAATTACATCAAAGTCACTCATATTTAATAGAATAAGATCGGCTGTCATTTCTTTTCCCCTATCTTCAGCCTACAATCCTTATACACATATTCAGTCAACTAACTGTCATTCATGGGCATAGAAATCAATAACATCCTATCTAATGATGTAGGCATAACATACTTTGACAACTTACATGAAAATGGAGGCAATATGAAGGAATGCGTGGCACCAGGATCAAATAGTACAAATACTTCTATATCAAAAATTAAGATGGTACCTTTAATCACATCCACTGACACGTCCGCGGTGTCTTGGTCCAGTGCATGTACTCGTCCTCTGCCAACAACCTGCTTCCCCTTCTCCGAGGTTATGGCTCTCCTCTTCGGAGTAGAAGTCTCGACAGGAGCTCTCTTTAACTCCTTACCCTTCTGTGGGGCAGTCTTAACCATCTAGGGGCAATCCCGTACGATATGCCCTGGCTTCCCATATCGATGGCACACTACTGAAGACATCGAACAAGGCCTGTTACCATGATATCTACCACACCTCCTACACTGCTCGGTAGTCAGCTGTGCCCCTCCAATAACTACACCTCTCGATGGTGCTAAAGCCAGTATACTGGAGGCTTTACCGTCGTCTCATGTACCTCATCAATCCGAGGTCTTTTATCAGACATTCTCTAACCTCCTCTCCTGATCACTCTATCAACCCCGGATCTCTTTCGATCTCTATCTTTACCTCTATTGATCTTCCCAAACTCAGAGGCATTCCACTTAATGTCCTGCTCACATAACTGCGCCCTGTGTATAGCCTCCTTATATGTCGGGATATCAAATGGAACTAATCTATACCTGATGACTGGTCTCAATCCGTCAATGAACTTCTTCACCTTTCTCGTCTCATTGCTCATCGTATCTGGGTTGTACCTTCCTAGGGATAAAAATCTTGTCTCATACTCGTCTACAGATCTGTTCCCTTGAGTCAACCCAGTAAACTCCATCTGTAACTTCCTCTGAGTAGTGTCTGGAACATACTGTCTCCGAAAGGACTCCAAAAATACCTCTCATGTGATTTCAGTGTGTCAGGCTCTCAAAATCGGTTTGGTGGACTTCCACCAATGTTTTGATGCTCCCTTAAGCATGAACGCGGCAAAAGTAACCATCTCTGTAGTTGTACACTCAAAGAACCCGTACAACTTCTCGATTTCACTCACCAAGTCCTCAGCAACTACTGGGTCCTTCACCTTACTGAATGACGGTAGTCTAAACTTCTGAAATTGCTGTAATCTTTCCAAATCACATCCATAACCCCAAACTCTTCTACTCTACTTGGAGCAACAGGTGATGATGTATTCGAAACTGGTGGGGGTGTACCTACTGCCTGTGGCATCTGTGCTGGTTGTGTAGGAGTATCAGAAGTAACTGCCAGTCCAGCATCAACAGCTTGGGTAGTTAGGCTCGATCTCTCCCTAACTCCCTGCATAGACTGAGCAACTAGCTCCATAATAGTCTTGAGACTCCGCTTCAACCTAGCGAAGCATGCCTCATTATCCTCTGGCCTCTTAGTAGGCTCCTGCGAGATCTGACCAGTCTGTGGCTCTGCACAGCTTTCATGCCTCCCTCTACGGCCCCTAGCACGTGCCCTCGCCTCTCTACCACTGCGTGTGAAAGGCATAATGCATAAATTCCTACATCCATAATTATTCATTAGTCTAACCCATCAGATATACATATTTATATCTAAACAATGCACAACAATATGGGGATGTAAATTCTCTTATTACTAACTCCGACTCATATCAGGTCAACTCGGCTCTGATACCACCTCTGTCACGACCCTCTTTCATTTAAAATCACTATAGATTTTTTATTTTATTAATTAACTTTCCCTGTCGTGAACAGTTTCCAACACCAACTAGTTGAACTATGATTCGGAGTTAGTTACCTCTTACCATAAACCATATCACTTAACATTTATCTACAATAACTGTAAACACTTAAATTGCTTACATTAAACTTTATAAATTCGTACGTATCTACAAATATTTACATCCCCCAAATTTACATGTCCAAAAGCATTATTGTGCTGTACTTGTTTAGATACAAAATGATATTAATGTGTATACCTCTCAGCAATGGGCAGCAGCGGACACTGGGAGTACAAGTCTTTGCTCGTACTATAACCACTATGGATGCTCTATGAAGATAGAAAGTGAAAGGGTGAGCATAACTTGCTCAGTAAGGAAATAATGCAAGTAGGTAGACATCTACACTATCTATGTGCTGATAATGACATGATATAAAATCATTTACATTTGGAGCATGAGGTAAAATAAAATTCATGCCACATGAATACGTATAGTATATATGAAAAACTCATAAAATCAAGCATGACAACACATGTAAAATTATCATGTAAAACATCTCATGCTCATCATATCAAAACTCAACAGTTTTTTTATCATAAAACATAAATCTCATTTAAATCAAAGCTAATCCCACTCATCGGGAACATCATATGCAAAAACTACACTTCTTATAAAAACACAAATCATGGGTGTCACCCCTCATTCGGGTCTACCTGGGTCCATCATTAATTTATGAAATCATGTGAGGCATGTAGGTTACATTTTGAAAACAATTTGGGAATAATGGCCATGTATAAATCCCTGTGATCCCAAGCTATGCAGATCCCAGCGTGCGAGGCATCACAATTGCAACGAGAGGTGAGGTCAACCCTACTCGTACAATAACTCAACCAACTAGTCATCAAGACTACACGGTACAGTGTACTCCATGTGACATACACGGTACAATGTACTCCGTAGACCCACACGGTCTGAGGGTGCCTGCCATAGGACTTAGCCCACATGACTGTTTAGTGTGCCTGCCTAGGACTTAGCCCATATCATGGTTCGGGGGTGCCTGTCATAGGTCTTAGCTGCCCTATACCATGCCGATAACCATCTCATGTCTCAAAATACGCGTGCGATATATCATCTATCGTGACACACAGTCTATAGGAGGCATCGACATAATTTTTTATAAATCATATAAAATCCTTGTACGAGCAACGCTCCAGTACGACTTTCATGCATAGTAAATAAAAAAAAACTAGTGCGAGCAGGGCTACAGCACTATCAGCATGAGGCAAAAACATTGCAATCTAGTGCGAGCTAAGCTCAAGCACCATTTGTACTCACACAAATATGATAGGTGGCGCCAGTTTAAAATCAAGTTTTTTCAAAGATACAACTCAACACACAGCTCGTGCTATTTCATGCAACCACATAAAGCAATAACCAACCTATCCTCATTTCATTCATATCAAATCATTTCATCATGAAAACATCAAAGTCATGAAAATCCATGCATGTTAGGATCCATACTACTCCTTTCATAAAATTCCTACCAAGGTAAACTCATCTTTTCTTTCCTTATTTTTGGAACCTTTCTAAAAAAATTCTTAATGCATTATTAGATAGCTAGAAATTAATGCCCTATAATTCCCCTTAAAATACATATAGCTACCTCTAGGCACTTATAAAACCCCCTTACCTTGAATCACATCGAGCGTAGTACAAGTTCCACCACTGAAAACTTGTCCAATCATTTTCACATTCATCAATCATTTCATCACAATCGATATATCTTTTTTGACCTTATTGCATTAAGCTTGGCCCATTTTCACATTTGGCCATCATTATGCCATTTCTAGTCAATTTAGCTAGTAACTCACTTAGTTATCTAATCAAGCACTTGACTTGCATGCTCTAACCTTAGTTCCTCCATTTATTCATGCGTTTCACAATTATCATATATGCACATTTCATCACTTTGTCCAATGCCATAATTTGCTTTCACAACACAATCTCAAAATCATTCATATAACATTTCTAACACCTTGATATAACCTATTCATCATAGAATTCCACCATATCCCATTTCTCACACTAACCTATTTTTAGGTCATTGTTGATTCATCACATCCTTAGTAGTTTCAACCATTGATACATACACCAATCTACTCCTAACAACATCTTAGTGTATTGGAAACTCACCTAGCTTGACTTTCCTCTTGTCCCAAATAAGAAGACGCATTTGCTCCTTCAATCCAACAAGTTGAATGTTGGCTCCAAGCTATATTGTTCTCTTCCTCACAATGAACAACTTTGCTCTAATAGCTTTTTTCTCAAATCTTTTTGGAAGGGGTGGTATTCTAGAGTGAGAAAGCTTGGTCTTTTGGGTAAAAATGGAGAAATGTGTTGATTTGCTAAAGATGGAGGTTTGACTGTCAGGTTTTTATAGAGCAGGGATGATGAGATCGATCTCCTAGGGTAAGAGATCGATCTTCCCTTGGTTGAACTATCGAAATATTCAGTTTTGTAAGGGAGAGATCGATCTTTGTTAGGCAACTAGAGATCGATTTGCTCATGAAGAGAGATCGATCTGCCCTTGGTAGGATCAAATAGAGATCGATCTACACTTAGGAAGGGATCGATCTTTGCTAGGCAGAAGCAAATACAGATAGATCTGCTCATTGGGAGGATCGATCTGCTCTTGGCAGAGTCAACTCAGAATTGTTCTGCTTGAACAAGGGATCGATCTGCTTTGAATAAGAGATCGATTTGGCCTTCATCTATAGGCTTTCTGCTGTAAATTTTCTAAAATTTTCAAAGGGAAACTTGTATTTGATTGCTTCACTAGTCATTTTGCAATCCATTCACACTTAGAGCATGGAAAGGTTCATTTCTTATGATTTTCATGTTATGAAACTTGTGTGTACTGCTTGAAATTAGAAAGGATACACAGAATTGACAGTCCATGCATTATCATTTCGTGTTTTAAATCCTTATCTTCAGCCTAAAGGGTTTTACATTCCATTTGTTTAGTTGTGGTCACTTCAGCCCTTATTTAATCTTACATGTATCCATGATACTCATTCATTCACTATAAAACTTCATTCGAGTCAAAACCTCTTCTTATGATGTAATTTACATATAATAATGTGTTACATCACATAAATCATAAGGTATACATCACCAAAAGTGGGTCTTACAATTATAATCAACATTGGAGGGACCAACCTAACTTGCAATGTGAAAATAAGCTTGCACCTTACGTTCCACCACAAAATAGGCCTAATTACATTTCTCAACAACAAAGAACTCAAACCTAATTCCAAGAGAGGCCCCAAGCCCAAACATAAGGTATGCCTGTTATGGATATGATTAAGTCCCTTACTGATAGTTTTCTTAAATTTCAACAAGCTGAATTCGCAAGAAATAAGAATGAGCATCCAAAAAAATAAGAGCTAGAATACAGAACTTGGAGGCTTAATCGAGGTAATTGGCCACAAAGATAAAAACATGGAAGCTCAAAACACCAATAAATTACTTTCTAAGTTGTGCTTAACACAAGGGAGATTCTGAGTGCTATAGTTTTAATGTGAGAACTATGAATTTTGTATACCCCATTTATGAGAATTGTACTTTTGTGATGTAATTATGATATGTATATGTACACACAAGTTTTAAATATGATGAAGTGTAAGGAAATGAGGTCTTTAAGTCTTGAATGTGTATGGATTGAAATATAGACTATGGGGTAGATTTTGGAAAGTTTTACATTGAGTTTTCTGTAAATTGATGCAACAGCAGTACAATCTGTGAAGGTTAGATCGATCTCCAAGGATGAGAGATCGATCTTATGGCTCCAGAATGCAGAAAATGTGCAAGAACGGATAGGCAGATCAATCTCATAGGCAAGAAGATCGATCTCAAAATGTTTCTATAAATAGAAGATCGATCCCCTCAAGGAGCAGATCGATCTCATGAAGCATTCTGTAAACAGAAGTTCGATCTCCTCAAGGAGCAGATTGATCTCATGAAGCAATTAAGAGATCGATCTCACCCCATGATAAATCGATCTCCTAGGTATAAAATTACCCCAAAACATTCTAAAATTCAAAGAGAGATCGATCTCATCAAGGACCAGATCGATCTCTTACCTTTTGCCTAGATAAGGACCCCTTTGTTTTTCTGGAAATTCATTCTCTCTCTCTTTAGAAATTAAAATCCCTAGCTTTCTCTCTCCTCTAAATCGCCCATTTTTGTTTGAATCAAGGGTTGTGGTAAGAAGAAAAGTTGTTCCTCATCCAAAGGAGAGCAACATACTTGAAAATTGAAAGACGAATCGAATCGAGGTGTGAATAGATCTCTCCATAAGTTTTGGGTAAATTTCTAAGCTTTAATCTTTGATATTGAGGTAATTTTGGTGATTGTGACTATGGGTGTTGTGATAAAATAGCTAAGAAATGATTAGAGTTGATGAAATTGTGATTTTGTTGGAGTGATGATGATATTATACAATTTGTGGTAATTTTGAGATTTTCGCTATAAATTGCAATCGAGGCAATGAGGTGATTTTGGCATGAAAAATGTAGGATTTGAAAATGTAGTGGATGAGAATGTAGATTATGATAGGAATATGAGAAAAATGAGATTGTAGTATTTAACGAGAATATGAGCAAATATGTGCTCGATGATGTGACTAAGATGAATTATTGATGTTTTAGCATCGTTTGGACAGCCGGGGAGTTCTAGAGAGGAATACATGGCTAGTCCGTCGTTTGGGGGAACGATTGCACTATACGAGGTGCAACGAGGTAAGGGAACTTAAACTCATTTGTGTATGCGATTTTGTGCTGATATTGTAGCATGAAATGTGATATGAGAAAACAAGCATGTTTTTATGAGTTGAGAATGAGTTATTGTACACGATTTTATAGCTGGTTGGGGCCCAATTTTTATGAGTTGTAAACTAAATGCGAAATTGTTTTACAATCGTTTTGAGTTTAAAAAGTGAAAAGTGATTTGGGCTCTATGTTAAGGCGTACTGAGATTTGAGAAATGTGTACGTGGTTTTACTAGTTTGAGCTCGGTTTTGACATGTTTTGTGTTGAGTACAAAATGGTTTTGAGATGAGTTTTGTGAGAAAAACCATTATGAGTGCTACGTGAAGGCAAAACGATTTTATTTAAAAATGGCTATTACTGAGACTTAGGCGTGTCATGTTGAATACCCATCGAGCTTTACTCTTGTAGCATGTAAGACTGAGCCGTGCTCTAGCAGCACGTAAGACCAACTCCTCCGTTCTGGAAACAGAGATGACCCCGCTCCACGGTAGCGATGGGTGGCATTGCTCTGATAGCATGTAATACCGGACCGTGCTTTGATAGCATGTAAGACTGACAACTGTACTACTCTGATCAAATCTACAGCGAACCATGGCCATGGGTGTATCATTGTCAATGAAATCCCTTGATTAGGGATATCTGCCTAGGGGACGAGTTCAATAGTTTTGATGTGCCATGACGAGTTTTTATATGAGTTTTAATTGCCTAGTCTCGTTTTACACATGAGATTGTGTTTGGTGGCAGCGCCACGTGCATTATTATTGCTGTGATTTTCATCACGTTTTATGAGAAAAGCGATTATCGCATCCTGTTTTATACATGCTTGTAATCATGGTTTGAGCCATTTATTATCATGTTTCTACATGAGCTTTGAGAAATGAGTTGAGATGATGTTTTAATTATTCATGCTACACTTTTTTACTGAGTTTATTGGGTTTTCACCCACAAAACAAAATGATTCTGTTGTGCAAATCATTATTTTATAAATGAGTCCCTTAACCCCTTACTGAGCTATTTAGAAGCTCACCCTATTTTATCTCCCCCCATATTTCTTTAAGTGAGGAGAATTTCCTGCGACATACGGAGTAGTGGCTAGTGGAGGACTTAAGCTCCAGGCCATATATTGTATTTTGAAGTATAATTTATCATTTCATGTATCCAGACTAATATTGTATTTACAGACACTTGATGTACAATGATGTATGGGATGTATTAGGATTTATTAATTCGAAATTGAAGAATGTATATGATGTAATATATAGATGTTGAATGATGAGATCCTGAGGTTAAAGTTTTTATAACACACATATATATAGATATGATGATGCATGACACTGCACAGGAATGCACTTAGAATTGTGAAATGATGTAAAGAAATTTTAAACTTGCCCTGTTTTCAGCGTTTTCGGGGCATGATAGAGTTTTCTTGGTATCAGAGCTTAGGGTGTTTAGTACTGTCAGTGTCGGTCAAGTGAAATAGAATACATCCAAAGTGTCTGTATAAGTCTGGTCAAGAACTGGAATTGAGGATTGAGATTTCAATCGAAGTTAATGTGTACGCACAGGAAACGTATTAAGATTGAGAATGAGTGGATGACGAGGTCGTTCGAGGAGGCAAGTAGAGCCACCTCTGCCACTTGCCCCACAACCGGAGAGTCCTAACTCTCGATTTAATCGGATTGAGCAAGATGTGAGGCAAGGTTTTGGAGTTAATGCCTCAGGTACTACTCCTACATGACCATAAGGACCTCTTGTGCCCCCAATACAAATGGACCCGGTGCCTCCCGTCACTCAGCCTAATGACAGAAGTATGGTTCGACTGAAGGACTTTTTGATAATGAATCCGCCCACATTCAAAGGGAAAAAGAATCCCATAGAGGCTGAGGAGTGGCTGACTGAGTTAAGAGTCATATTTGACTCTTTGGGATGCCCTGATGCTGAGAGGGTCAGTATGGGCGCTTATATATTGAAAGGGAGAGCTCGAGATTGGTGGGGTACTACCCAGGGTATTCTAATGTCCAGCCAAGATAAGATTAGCTAGAAAGAGATTCAGACGGCATTTAGAGCCCAATATGTACCACGAGCTACTTAAAGAAGGAAGCAAGCAGAGTTTTTGAATCTGGTACAGGGCGATATGTCTATGGATGATTACGAGAGCCAATTTGCCTCTCTATTGAGGTATGATCTAGAGACCTTAAAAAATGAAGAGCTCAGCACAGAGAGATTTGCGTATGGATTGAAGCCCATCATCAGAGATCGATTGATAGGGCAGTGTATTATCGAGTTTGGAGATGCTCTGAGACGAACACAAGAGATTGAGAGGGGAATCAAAATTGTACAATCCTATAATGAGTTCAGTGTAGTGACTCGGGATAAAGGCAAGAGGCCAACGATTTCTCAGGAAGATGTTCGGAGAGGTTCCTTCAAAAGAGGAAGGATTGAGGTACAGAAGGGCAGATTGGAGAGACCCAGGGCTTATCCTATCATCAAGGAGACCCATCAAGATGTCAAGCCTGAGATAAAGGTTTACAGAAAGTGTGGCTGATCGCATGAGGGAAGTTGTACGGGTTTGATCTATGGATGTTTTAGATATGGAGACATGGGTCACAGAGTAAGAGACTATCCTCAACCTCAGAGACCACATGCTCCAGAGCCTACTGGACAGCAACCTCAGAGAGTGAATCCCCCGAGACGGGCCACTACATTAGAGAAAGGAAAGAAGCCCGTTACAGTGGGACGTGTGTTTGCTCTGGATAAGGAAACAACAAACACTTCTGTAGAAACTATAAGAGGTACACTCTCTATCTGTAATCATAAGGCTCATGTGTTGATTGATCCAAGGTCCACGCATTCATTCATTTCTGAGCATTTTGCATGTAGATTAAATTTGAAGTTTGAACCTTTAGAGTATGTACTACATGCAAATACCCCTATGCGTGAGTCCCAGAGAACTGATTTAATATGTAGAGGGTGTGAAATAAAGGTGGGAGATAGAATGATGTTAGCAGATCTAATGATGCTAAATATACATGGATTTGATGTAATTTTGGGAATGGATTGGCTGGCAGCCAATTGAGTGAGTTTAGACTGCTACACTAAGATTGTAACTTTCTCCCTACCTGAACCTTACAGTGTACGTTTGAAACATTGAGGAAATAAATGTGTGGAATTTTTGGTAAGCAAATTGAAATTTTGATGTTGCTTTTGAGAGTACTAAATATGATTGTTCATGTAAAGGTTATGAAACACTCATCTCAGATGATAAGCGGGAACATCCGAGGATTGAGGATATACATGTGGTGTGTGAATTTTCCAATGTCTTCCCAGATGAGTTGCCAGGTTTACCACCAGAGAGAAAGCTGGAGTTTACAATTGATTTGGTACCAAATACTCAGCCTATCTCTAGACCTCCATATAGGATGGCATTAGTGGAACTTGAGGAATTGAAGAAACAACTACAGGAGTTATTGGATCAAGGATTTATTAGACCCAGTGTCTCACCATGGGGAGCACCAGTGTTATTCGTGAGGAAGAAGGATGGTAGTCTCAGATTATGCATAGACTACCGACTGTTAAATAAAGCCATGATCCACTACGGAGGATTGTCGATTTGCTTGATCAGCTGAGAGGGGCTTTAGTCTTCTCTAAGATTGATTTGAGATCGGGCTATCACCAATTGAGGATTAAGGAAGAAGATATTTCGAAGACGGCCTTCAGGACAAGGTATGGCCATTATGAATTTCTAGTGATGCCCTTTGGATTGACGAACGCCCCTGCAGCCTTTATGAGGTTAATGAACGAAGTGTTCAGAGACTACCTAGATAAGTTTGTGATAGTCTTTATTGATGATATCTTAGTGTACTCTCAGTCTTATGAGGAGCACGCACAGCACTTGTGGTTAGTACTTTAGATACTCCGAGATAAGCAATTATATGGAAAGCTTGGTAAGTGTGAGAGTTTGGCTAGATCGAATAGCTTTCCTTGG
Source organism: Firmiana major (assembly GCA_033439115.1). Taxonomy (NCBI): domain Eukaryota; kingdom Viridiplantae; phylum Streptophyta; class Magnoliopsida; order Malvales; family Malvaceae; genus Firmiana; species Firmiana major. The sequence continues at coordinate 51,447,297 of CM065898.1, read as the reverse complement.
TCATATAGTTTCAGCGGAGGGAGTATCAGTTGATCCAACGAAAGTGGAGGCTGTGCTTAATTAAGAAAGACCAAAGATAGTTACCGAGGTATGAAGTTTCCTTAGTTTAGCAGGTTATTACAAAAGATTTATGGTGGGATTTTCAAGGATTGCTGCTCCTTTAACCAAGCTCACGCACAAAGAGACCCAGTTCATATGGACTGATCGATGTGAGCTCAATTTTTAGGAATTAAAGAGGAGATTAACAGTGGCACCTATGTTGACTATCCCTGAGGGATCAGGGGGATTTTTAGTGTATAGTGATGCTTCCCATCAAGGATTGGGGCGTGTGCTCATGCAACATGGAAGAGTGGTCGCCTATAGATCGTGGTCGCCTATAGAGTTACCCCACGCATGATTTGGAATTAACTGTGGTGGTGTTTGCCTTGAAGATCTGGCGACACTACTTATATGGGGAAAGATTTCAAATCTTCACTGACCACAAGAGTTTGAGGTATCTATTTGATCAGAAAGAGTTAAACATGAAACAAAGGAGATGGATGGAACTCCTTAAGGTTTATGACTGCAAGATTCTGTACCATCCGAGAAAAGTGAACGTAGTTGCTGATGCCCTGAGCAGGAAGAGTGTGATATCTGTTATGATGGTCAGGGAATGGGACTTGTTAGAGCAGTTCGCTGAACTTCAAATCAGAGTTAAAGAGGAAGAGATTGGATTTCTAGCTAGCCTACGAATAAAGCCTAAGATCATGGATAGAATTAGAACTGGGCAGTGTGATGATCAGAAGTTGATTAATATGGTTAGCCAAGCCGAGCAAACTTCGCAGTCGAATCTCATAGTTAGTGAGGATGGATTGTTGAGATTCAGAGGATGAATTTGTGTACCAGACGATGATACCCTGAAGAGATGGGTATTGAGAGAATCCCACTGCTCGCGATACACCATGCACCCAGGGAGTACTAAGATGTACCGACACTTGAGAAAGGTGTATTGGTGGAGTGGCATGAAGCGAGACGTGGCAGAATTTATGGCAGATGTTTAGTGTGCCAGCAAGTGAAAGCTGAACATCGGAAGCCCAGAGGATTATTGCAGCCTTTACCTGTGCCTACATGAAATGGGAGCACGTCACCATGGACTTTATTATGGGTTTACCGAGGACCTGAAGGGGTCGTTATGCGATATGGGTCATAGTGGATAGACTGACGAAGAGTACCCACTTCCTTGCCATCAAGAGCACAGATACTGTAGATGCCTTAGCTGAGTTGTATGTCAGTGAGATAGCTATATTACATGGGGCTCCAGTGAGTATTACTTCTGACAGAGATTCTCTATTTATTTCCAGATTTTAGATCCAGTTTCAGGAGTCCATAGGATCTCGATTGAGTTTTAGTATCGCCTATCATCCTCAAATAGATGGTCAGTCAGAGAGGACTATTTAGACCCTAGAGGATGTGTTGAGGGCGTGTACGATGAATTTTAAGGGATCATGGGATGATCACCTACCCCTAGTAGAGTTTATGTACAATAATAGCTATCATGCGAGTATTAGAATGACACCTTTTGAGGCTCTATATGGTAAGAAGTGTAGATCCCCTGTAGCATGGGAAGAAGTGGGTGACAGAAAGATAAATGCTCTCGAACTTGTTGAACAGACTGTACAGAGAGTGAAACTCATATGTGAGAGATTACGAGTTGCACAGAGTAGACAAAAAAGTTACACGGATGTACGTAGAGGGCCACTCGAGTTTGATGTTGGTGATGCAGTATTTCTGAAGATATCATCGAGTAAGGGTATCATGAGATTTGGAAAGAAAGGAAACTTGAGTCCTCGATACATCAGACCATTCGAGATTCTTGAGAGAGTGGGAGAGGTAGCCTACAGGTTGGCATTACCCCCACAGATATCCAGAATACACAACGTCTTTCATGTATCTATGTTGAGGAAGTACCACCCAGACCCTTCTCATGTCATAAAGTATGAAGAGATGGACATACAAGAGGATATGAGCTATACTGAGGAACCCATCTGAATTCTCAATAGAAAAGAGAAGGTACTTAGAACCAAAAGCATCCCATTAGTGAAAGTTTAGTGGAAACATCACTCAATGGGAGAGGCAACTTGGGAATTGGAGAGTCTCATGAAGGAGAAGTACCCTCATCTGTTTGACAAGTCGAGTTTAATTTAGAGGACCAAATTCTTTAAAGGAGGGGAGGATGTGAGAACTGTGAATTTTGTATACCTCATTTCTGAGAATTGTAATTTTATGTATGTAATTATGATATGTATATGTACACACAAGTTTTAATTATGATGAAGTATAAGGAAATGAGGTCTTTAAGTCTTGAATGTGTATGGATTGAAATATGGACTACGGGGTAGATTTTGAGAAGTTTTATATTGAGTTTCTTACAAATTGATGCAGCAGCAGTACAATCTGTGAAGGCCAGATCGATCTCCAAGGATGAGGGATCGATCTTATGGCTCCAGAATGCAAAAAATATGCAAAAACTGATAGGCAGATCGATCTTATAGGTAAGAATATCGATCTCAAAATGTTTCTGTAAACAGAAGATCGATCCCCTCAAGGAGCAGATCGATCTCATAAAGCATTTTGTAAATAGAAGATCAATCTCCTCAATGAGCAGATCGATCTCATGAAGCAATTAAGAGATCGATCTCACCCTACGACAGATCGATCTCCTAGGCATAAAATTACCCCAAAATGTTTCCAAATTCAAAGAGAGATCGATCTCATACCTTCTGCCTATATAAGGACCCCTTTATTTTTTCGAAAATTCATTCTCTCTCTCTTTAGAAATCAAAATCCCTAGCTTTCTCTCTCCTCCAAATCACCCATTTTCATTTGAATTAGGGGTTGTGGCAAGAAGGAAAGTTGTTCCTCATCCAAATAAGAGCAACATACTTGGAAATCGAAGGACGAATAGAATCAAGGTATGAATAGAGCTCTTCATAAGTATTAGGTAAATTTCTAAGCTTTAATCTTTGATATTGAGGTGATTTTGGTGATTTTGACTATGGTTGTTATGATAAAATAGCTAGGAAATGATTAGAGTTGATGAAATTGTGATTTTGTTGGAGTGATGATGATATTATACAATTTGTGATAATTTTGGGATTTTCGCTATAAATTGGAATCGAGGCAATGACGTGATTTTGGCATGAAAAATGTAGGATTTGAAAATGTAGTGGATGAGAATGTAGATTATGATATGAATATGAGAAAAACGAGATTGTAGTATTTAACGAGAATATGAGCAAATATGTGCTCGATGATGTGATTAAGATGAATTATTGATGTTTTAGCATCATTTGGACAGCCCGAGAGTTCTAGAGAGGAACGCGTGGCTGGTCCGTCATTTGTGTAGCATGAAATGTGATTTGAGAAAACAAGCATGTTTTTATGAGCTGAGAATGAGCTATTGCAGATGATTTTATAGCCGGTTGGGACCCAATTTTTATGAGTTGTAAACTAAATGCGAAATTATTTTACAAGCATTTTTGAGTTTAAAAAGTGAAAAGTGATTTGGGCTCTACATTAAGGCTTACTGAGATTTGAGAAATCTCTGTGTGGTTTTACCGGTTTGAGCTCACTTTTGACATGTTTTGTGTTGAGTACAAAACGGTTTTGAGATGAGTTTTGTAAGAAAAACCATTATGAGCACTACGTGAAGGCAAAACAGTTTTATTTGATAATGGCTATTACTGAGACTTAGGCGTGTCATGTTGAATACACATCGGGCTTTGCTCTTGTAGCATGTAAGACCGAGTTGTGCTCTAGCAGCACGTAAGACCGACTCCTCCGTTCTGGTAATGTGAGATGACCCCACTCCACGGCAGCGATGGGTGGCATTACTTTGATAGCATGTAAGATCGAGTCGTGCTTTGATAGCATGTAAGACCGACAGCTATACGACTCTGATCAAGTCTACAGCGAACCATGGCCATGGGTGTATTATTATCAACAAAATCTCTCGATTGGGGATGTCCGCCTAGGGGACGATTTCAATTGTTTTGATGTGCCATGACGAGTTTTTATATGAGTTTTAATTGCCTAGTCTCGTTTTACACATGAGATTGTGTTTAGTGGCTGCTCCATGTGCATTACTATTGATGTGATTTTCATCACATTTTATGAGAAAAGCCATTATCGCATCTTGTTTTATACATGCTTGTAATCATGGTTTAAGCCATTTATTATCATGTTTCTACATGAGCTTTGAGAAATGAGTTGAGATGATGTTTTAATTATTCATGCTACACTTTTCTACTAAGTTTATTGGGTTTTCACCCACAAAACAAAATGATTGTGCTCTGCAAATCATTATTTTATAAATGAGTCCCTTAACCCCTTACTGAGCGATTTAAAAGCTCGCCCTATTTTATCTCCCCCTAGATTTCTTCAAGTGATGAGAATTTCCTGCGACATACGGAGTAGTGGCTAGTGGAGGACTTGAGCTCCGGCCATATATTGTATTTTGAAGTATAATTTATCATTTCATGTACCCAGACTAATATTGTATTTACAGACACTTGATGTACAATGATGTATGGGATGTATTAGGATTTATTAATTCGAAATTGAAGAATGTATATGATGTAATTTATAGATGTTGAATGAAGAGATCTTGAGGTTAAAGTTTTATAACACACATATATATATATGATGATGCTTGACACTGCACAGGAATGCACCTAGAATTGTGAAATGATATAAAGAAATTTTAAATTTACCCTATTTTCAGCGCTTCCGGGGCGTGACATTTAAGAAGTGGGAAGGAAGTACAAATAAGGCCATCTTCATAAGATGTAAACGAAAAGCATGAGGAAGAAGAAGAAGTCGTGCAGCTTAAGGTTCCACCCATGTTTTGGCTATTAATAAGTAAAGCTCCCATTAGTACTAAATCTTACCCTCATCCTTTTCCTAGTAGGTTAGCTAAATCCATGAAGAAAGAGAGGGACAATGAGATCTTAGAGACATTTTACAAGGTAAAAGTCAATATTCCTTTGTTTAATGTAATAAAACAAGTGCCAAGGTATACTAAGTTCCTTAAAGAATTGTGGTCAAACAGGAAGAAATTTACAGGTAACAAAAAGGTAAGTGTGGAGGAAATATCTCCGTTGTTCTTCAAAGAAAGCTTCTCCTAAGTGTGGAGATCACAGTATGTTCTCTATCCCTTGTAAAATAGGTGCACTAAATTTGAAAAAGCCATGATAGATTTAAGAGCATCTATAAATGTTATGTTATTGTCTATTTATAAATTTTAGAATCTTAAACCTTTACAAGAGGCTGATGTAATATTACAATTGGCTGATAGATCTAATTGTTATGTTGAAAGGGTAATAAAGAATGTACTAGTGAAGGTTAAAGAATTGGTATTCCCCTCTAATTTTTATGCATTGAATATGGGGGACGAAAATTCTCCTAATCTTGTGCCTTTACTATTATAAAGACCTTTACTATTAGATGCAGATAATGAATTAATCACTATGGAATTTGATGGAGAGATAGCAAAGTTTAAAATGCCTAAGGACTCAAAATACTATAGTGATGTAAATCCTAATTTTGCTATTGATAATCCTACTGTACAAGCAAGTTTTTTCTTCAAAGATATTGACAGAATAAAGAAGGACATAAAGAAGAAAGAAAAAATGTAAGATGAAGTTTGCAGTTGGTTGAGAAAGGAAAAAGATGGGAGTCAAGCAAACAACATTAAAAAAAATGGGCTACTTGGGAGGCAACCTAAGGTTTGAATTAAGGGAGTAATTCTAACTTTTCTTTTTAAATCAAGTTTTTGTTCCTCTTTGCATTCTAAACATACTTTAGGGATAAAGTAAGATTTAAGTGTGAGGGAAAAGGTTTAGCGTGTCTTAGGGAAAAACTGAGATAATTTTTTTGCAAAAAGTTCTTTTTGTTTGAGTTAATTTTGTTTTCCAAAAGTTCTTTTTGTTTGTTAAATTTCACTTAATATTTTTATTGATAGTCGACTTTTATATTATATTCCTTTGTCTCTATCGATTTTTAAATATTAAAGGTTCAAGTTTGGTTAGTCATGGTAAGATATATAGCTTCGGTTTTAGCTTTATAGGATGTCGATTTTTTTAAGTATAAGTTTGGTTTTGCTAAATCGATTCATCTTAAATCCTTTATATTAAAAACACTCATACTAATAAGCTAGTAGACTAATCGATTTTGGTGTTTTAAATTAGGATTTTGCTAAGTTGAGTCATAAGATCATGAAACTTTTCTCTTTTAATGCTTAATTCTAACATCAACAAAGTTTTATAAAAAAGTTGAAACTGTTTTGATTGTTATGATTATTGAAGTGAATACTTTCTAAAGAATTTTATGTGAATGCATGATTTAATACAATTGAGCATGTGATATTTGTTTAGTAATTTTGCCTATTGACCTTAGTCCTAAGCTAGGTTCAAGTAAACAAGAATATCTTTTATGAAAAAGAAGTACAAAAAGAAAAAGAAAACGAACAAGAATAATATGAAAGAAAAAAAAAAGGCTAAATAAAGAAAAATGATATTAACTACTCCAATATTTTGATACATCAGTTTAAAGATTAAAAACCTATTTAGTGACTTGAAATATGAGTATGCAAAGTACTCTAAATACGAAAACTCATTTTTGTTTACGAGTGAGACTTAGAGAAGCTGTAAACACCACAAAAATTTCTATATTTAGTTAGACTATATAAAAACAAAAAAAATATGTTTTAATGGAACTGCGAATATTCGTTGTAGGGCTCGAGGAGTATGGGAGCTGAGAAGCACGTGAATGACAGAGAGCCCAAAATATAGGAAGTGATGAAGCAAATGCAAGCATGAAGGGATTGAAAATTTTTGGTTCATTAATTGAAAATTTTGATGTAAAACTTATATTGGGGATTTATGAGGAATGATGAAATCCCAAGAATATTTTCATTTTGAAATAATGAAACTTTCATGAAAAACATAAACATTGTATCATGGGATAAATTTATTTTAAATATATATATATACTAAGACAAATTAAAATAAATAAATAATAATATATAAAAAAATATACATATATATATATGTTATGAAATATAGGTTATTAATTAAATAAAACAAAAAAAACAACAAACAAACATACAAAAAAATAAACAACAAAACAATAAACAACTAATAAATATATATATATTAATAAAATATATATATATATATATATGAATGTACAGAATTGGCTTTCAAAGAAAGCCAATTTCGCATTTTGTGTTTTTCGAAAGCAGAGTTACCTCTACTGAGCGGGAAACAAAGGAAAAAAAAAAAGAAAGAAAGGGAGAAGAGGAGGCTGGGTCGGCCGAGGGAGAAAGAAAGAAAGAAGGAAAGGGAGAAAGGGAAGGTAGAAAGGAAAGGAAGAAGAAGAGCGAGGAAGCCGAAGCTGAAGCTGAAGCTAGAAGCAAGACCGCGAGGCAGGCGAGAAGAAGAAGAAGACTGAGGAAACAAGGAAAAGAAAGCAGGACAAAGCAAACCGAGGCTGGAGCTGGAGCCGACCCCAGAGAAAAGGAAATTGAAGCAGACCGGAGTTGGGGATCAAAGTAAACTGAAGCTAGAGGGAGAGCAGACCGAAAGTGAAGAGAAGCAGAACCCGAGAGCTGAGCTGAGGCATTAAGAGTATGATCACGGCATGAGGCAAGAATTTCTGGGGGGCCTCGTCTGGTGCTGGTTTCGGTGTGAAAATTTGGCTATTTTGGGTGTCTGATAATTCTATATTTTTTAGAATTATATATGCTTAATTTCTTAATTAATTATTTAAATCCCCAATTTATTTTGTTAATTATCCCCTTTATTTAATTAAAATTCTCATGTTTGCAGATAAATTAAATCCAAATGAATTTTGAATATTTCGGTAGAAAATGGACTGGAATTAGGCTAAAATCGAGATTGGACCACGCGGACAACACGAGCCATGCCACCTAGCACATCCAATTGGACAAGAAGACAGATGACATGAAAATATCTTTTCAATGAGCTAATGGTGTGAAGACAAGTGGCTAAACAATGCCAACTCAACTAGGATGGAAAAATTACAATTTTACCCCTTAGTGTGTGTATAAATAAGACATGGTAGCAATTGAAGAATGTAAGTAGGAGTAGGGGATGTAATGTAAGTAGGAGTAGTGTAGGTAGAGTAGATTTTAGAGTTATTTCCTTTCTAGTATTTTTTTTACTTTCCTGTTTGCTTTACTTTGCAATTTCCGTTAGCCACCATTTCAAGTTACTATTCATAGCAATGTCCTTATTTTTCATGAAAACCTTTTGTTAATTCTTGTTCTTAGTTATTTTTACATTAATGAATAGTTATCTTTTCTATTTTTTCTTCTGTTTGGTTTTGTTAAATTCCCAACTCTTTATTTTCGGGTCACCATGATAATCATTTTTTTCCCATTTTTGTTAGCTCTCGGGTTCCATTGTTTGTTTTTTTCTTGTTGTTTTGTTATTGTTCAGTCATGATCTCAGTTTTGTGGTGCAACCGAGTATTGAGAGAGGCTAGTAAGTTAGTGATAGTGGCTAAACTCCTTCTCATTGCTCCATGTATCCATCACCAAGTGGCATGAGGAATTTGTGCTGAAGCTAGATGGACCAATCCTCCCCTCTGTTCTGCCCTGTTCTTTAAGCATTGCACTGTTCATCATTGTTTTCTTTGTCATTAACATGGTTGTAGGATAGCATTACTGTAACTGAGCTGTTGTGGAGGGTGTAGGAGGAATAGAGCTGCAGTTGGGCATTGTTGGGCATCTCCTGGTCGACTCGAGGTGCTGGCTTGTCGTGGTGTTGCCAAGGCTGGTTGCTCTCGATTCCAGGGAGGTGCTGTTGTGCGTGCTACATCTGCTGTGTGCTTAAGCTCTCGGTTTAACAGCACCTGGACAGAAGCCTTGATGCAGCACCTGGAGATAATCGAGACCAGTATAGCGCCTGGAACCGAGAGAGCAAGACACACCTGGATAAACCAAAAAGAAACAGGAGCATGAACCAGCAATCTGGTCAGTGAGCATGATTAGCAGCAGTTGGACAGAGTCGAGAGTAAGACACAAACTAGTACCGTGGGCACAGCAGGTCGCGTGCAGGACAGGAGCCAGATAAACATTAATGTAGAACACAGAGCAGTAGCTGGACATTGTCACGAAGAAGAAGAAGGAGCAGGTCTGGGCTGGCAGGAACGTGGGGCTGGCGTGCTGTGCTGGGTTGTTACAGGAATTGAAGCTACACACGAAACCGAGGCAGAGCGGTGGATAGCAGACTAGGACAGAACTGAGAACAAGCAAGCTGGACACGCCTAGCCAAAACCGAGAACAAAATGAATGAAACAATGAAGAAGACGCACAGTAGCAGTGCAAATCGGGACCACTTTGATGTTTGTAAATTGATTAAGGCTTGTTTGGCATTTATCTCGTGCACAATAATCAATTTTTCTTTATTAGTTCATGAATTAGATTTAATTATGTCCTTAGTTCATTTTTATTTTATCATGCATTAGTTAAGTTAGATTAAATTAGTTACATGCATTAGTTAGATTTCATTGCCTAATTAGTAATTAGATATAATTAGGAGTAATGTAGAATTAATATTTTAGACATTTAGGCTTATAGTTATTTTCTTAATTTTTCTAGGATTTTATTTCTTTAATTTTTAAGTTGGTTTAATTTGCATTTTGATTAAGTAGTTTACTTGCATTCTAGGATTATTCAATTTTAGCTTCATTAATTCTGCTTCTTTATTTTAGCATTTTATTTTAATTGCGTAACTGTTTTAATTATCTTTATAGGTTTTTTTATTTTAATTGCGTGGAGCACTGTAAGTAATTTTGCTCGATTTTATTTAGTTTTTATTATTTATTGCTTTCCAGTAATTTTAATGTTAGCCATGTAGATCAGCCACCTTAAATTTCATAATTTGCTAGAATATACTTAGGGTAAAATTAACCGGTACTTAATTAAGCAATTCAACTTCTCTGTGGGACGATAACTCGGGACTCAAATCCCATTATTACTTGTATGACCTGTGCACTTGCGGATAATACCTTCAAGGCGAGTCAGTGTCCAACAGTGGCTGTTTGCTGGAGCATTGTGATGGCCGAAGTTGGTCGTTTGTGATCTAAAAAGGTGGAATATGGTGGCTGAACCGAGAGTAAGGGAAAGGAGTCGTCTCGGGTTTTCGAACTAGTAACAAGAAAAAAAGATGGAAATTGGAAGAAAAAAAAAAAGAAGGTTAAATTTATATATATGCATATTTAATGTACATGTATATATATATATATATGTTGGGATATAAGCACGATAGTGTAAATTAAAATAGATGCGAAATAAAAATGGGAGAGATGAGAAGTAGATAATATATATATCTATATATATATATATATGATAAGGAATAATAAAAACAAATAATAAAATATATATATGTGTATATACATATAGGTGTATATAATAAATGTGTATGTTAGTATATGTGCAAAAAAATATAGTAATAAAAATATATAAACACACATGTTGGCCTAGGTATGTACGATTATACGCACACACGAAGTAGTAACGAATAGGTTACAATTTTGACACAATTTGGACAATTCGTATGAATAGGATGCTAAATATACAAATTTCGGTGTAGGAGAATCATAGAAGGAATTAGGGGAGGCACTTGGAGGCATCAATACTTGAACTCGGAATCTCCGATAAATCGAGGTAAGGGGTACCATTTAACTTAGTTCTGATAATGAATTCTTGTTCATTGATAAAAGATTTTATGAAGCAGCATTATATTTTGAATGATTTATAACTGCTTTCATTCTTGTGGAACTGTTTACGAAGCATGTCTTAGTTTTAAGAAATATTCCCCGAGTACTTCCATGTTTATGAAATGAATTTTTCCTAAAGTATGAAACGTATGGAAGCTTTACATTGATTTATGATTCTATATCCATATGTTGAAAGAAACTTTTGACAATTTCAAAAGCATAGAAAAAAAAAGAAAATGGGAAAAGAAGTTTTTGAGACTATAGGCTTCATGCATGGTTATTTCTTGTGGTGTTCTAGCTCCACCACCTGAGTGCCGGTACGTAGGGCCCTTGTAGCACTTGACTCAACCTGTGTGGAAGATATCTTACTACTAGTGGTTTATAATGATGGTGTTTCGGTAGTATCTCGTGCCCGCGCAGCACGCATTTATGTATCCCACACGGAGAGTGCCTTTGGTGCCCGTTTCCTAGCTAGGTGCTAGAGAAATAAGAAAGATAGATACTACCCATATTTTATGAAAGTGTTGTACGACCTTGATCCAGTCTACAGCCCCCTTAGCATGGCCATAGGTATGATGACTCTCTATAGAGAATGAAACATATCGTATGACTTAGTTATAGCCTAGTCTCCTCGATTTGATTATGAATGATTATGTGCTTTTATGAAATTTATGATAATTGGTTATGAACCGATATGTGTTATGAAGTGTTTATGAATAGAAATGATTTTAAGAACTCATCCATGAATAATGAAAAGTTTGTTAAATAGTTAAGCATATGATTTGTTTTAAAGAAACTCATGCTTTATAATTTTTATGATGACTATGCATGAAATGACAATTTACATATCATGTTAAAGATTGGTTTTATGAACGATTTTACATGCTTTTACATATCAGAACTGCTTTAAACGTATTATTTTACTGTGTTTTTCCCCAAAAGCCCACCCCTCTACCTTTCAGACTTTTTGCAGTGATCTATAGGCATTACCTGCCACGTACACGACGTAGGCTGGTGGGAAAGAGCTACCCTAGGCTATTTTTTGTACACACAAAAAAGGTATACAATTACATTCCTTTACCAGACACATTTGTATGCACAGACATATATTGGAAATATTTTGTTGGGATGTAATTTGTAAGGGAAACAAATGTAAAAAATATTACCTTTGGGATCATATTTTAAGATGATTGGTCTTAAATTGGAATGGATGTATTGGGTTATGAATGTGGATTTGGAAAGTATGTTTGGTAGTTGTGGATATCTAGGATTGTTAAAACAATTGATTTGCAGGTGGGTAGGCTCATATATAAGCCGTTATGCTGCCGAAATTTCTATCGGCCATATATGTATAAACATGGAATTTAAATATAATTATGGATAAAGAATTAGGAAAGTGAATTGACACTGAATAGGAATACAACCTAAGTGAATAAGGGAATAAGTGGGAATTTAAGTTCAAAAAACAATCTCCCAAATATTCAAGGGTCAAGGGTCGTTACAGTTAAAGGTGGTATCAGAGCGAAGGTTGTCTAGTACTGTCAGTGTCGAAAATAAGGATAAAATTACATCCCAAATGTTTGTGCTTGTCTGGTTGTAGGTAATGTATACCTAATGAAGTTATGATTTGATATTTGGTTTACGAGCAGGTATTAGATCACTTGCATAATGAGTGGAAGAAGAGGACGCCCTCGGAGGCAGGCTTAGCCACCTCTACCCCCTTCACCGCAGCCAGAGAGTCCTAATACTCATATGGCACGGTTCGAGCTGCGTTTGGAGCAGCGCCTCTAGCGAGGCTTGGAATCGATAGCTGCCATGGTTGCCCAACACCTAGGGGAAAACGTTTCTAATTCAGTTGGCACGACACCAATTCCTACTCCGGTGCCAACTCCTCCACAAACACCACCTCCTCCTCCACAAGTTCCTCCAGTACCTATGGTGCCTCAGCCTCCTATACAGACCCGAAGGGAGGAGAGGGATATTGGTAGGATGAGAGATTTCTTGAAGATCCAGCATTCAAGGGAATTAAGAATCCAGTAAAGGCTGAAGAGTGGCTAGTAAACCTCGGGAAGATCTTCGATTATCTGGGGTGTTCTGATCTAGTGAAGGTTTCTATGGCCACGTACATGCTGAAGGGCCAAACAGAGTATTGGTGGGGATCCACCAATGTCCTTCCGACTACCCAGCCTCCGGTGATTAGTTGGGATACATTTTCTACAGCCTTTAGAGATCAGTATGTTCCACGAGCTGCCCAGTAGAAGTTGAGGACGGACTTTTTGAATTTAGTACAGGGCAGTATGACCGTGGATGAGTACGAGAGTAAGTTTACTATGCTGATGAGGTATGACCCGGAGACGTTCCAGAATGAAGAGCGTTGTACAGAGAAGTTTCTAGTCGGGTTAAGGCCAGCTATCTGAGACCGACTTTTGGGGTTATGGATTACAGAGTTCAAGGATGCTCTGGATAGAGCACAGATGGTTGAGAGGGGTCTAAATGTTACACAGACGAAGTATGGCTTTAAGGGAAAGAGCAGGGATAAAAGTAAGCAGACGGAGTTTGTGAGACAGGATTTTCAGAGGGGCCAGCCCAAGAGGTAAAGGACAGATGAGTTTCGACCTAGGGTTGATAGACCTATAATTTTGGTACCTGCCCCCCAGATTGCTAGAGGTCCACAACAGTATAGGCAATTGTGCAAAGAATGTGGGAAACTCCATGGAGGTGTGTGTTGTTTGGCCACAATGAGCTGCTTTGTGTGTGGACAGAAGGGACACATAATGAGGGATTACCCACAGAACCAAGTTCCACAACCCCCAGAGCAACCACGACAACCTGAGAGGCAAGGTCTCCAAAGACGAATCCCACAGAGATGGGGTGTAAGACCCGAATTTAATTAAAAGACAAAAAAAAATTAAATAAGAAAAGATGGGGGAAGTATGAAGGAAGTCGGGTTAAATTAATCCCGAACACGTATAAGGGCAAAACGGTCAAAAGACTGAAGGCAGGTATAAATTCGAGAAGAAAAATTTAATTAAAAATAACGCATTGAGAAATCTTGGTCAATAGAGATGAAATAAAATTATTTTGGGTTAAATTGATCAAGATATTAATTTATTGAAATTAATCGGGATTAATTGGAATTTTTAGTTCAGAAAAATAATCCCGAAAATAATCGAAAAATATACCGAAAAGTCACTCGGGACAATATCCCGAAAATACGGAGAAAATATACCCGAAAATGGTTAAAATAAATTAAATAAATTAAATAAAAAAATTAAATAAATTAAATTAAAATAAAAATAATAAATTAGAAGATATTTTTTGGGTATTTATAGTATTTTAATGAATAGTAAAATAATTAAAATAAATAAAAATAAAAATAATAAAAAGGATAAAACAAAAAAAAAAAGAATCGCGAAAAATCGCGAAAAAACAGAGACGGAAACGAAGCGGAAAACGGAAGAGAAGCCGCGGGGGAGAAAGTTTCGATCGGCGGCGAACGGCGTCGATCTAGCCCCAGCCGACCCCAGCCGAGGACTCCCCGGCCCAGACGATGCGATTGGTGGCGGTGGCAGCCACCGAAACTGACGGACGGCGCCGGAAACGGCGGGAGAAGAAAGTGGGTACCGACGGAGAAGGAGAACGGCCGGACCGGCGGCTTTCCGGCGGCCTTGGGCGAAGCCGAGGCCAGATTCGGGCTGACGACCCAGCGGAGCGATTGAAGGTGGAACCCGGCGGAGAACCGACCGGCAAGGTGGCGAACCGGCGGTGGACCGGTCGAACCGGGGTGAACCGGCGGTCTGAACCGGTCCGAACCGGACTGAACCGGTTCAGCCAAAAAGAGGAGAAAAAGGGGAGAAAAAGGGAAAAGGAAAAAGAGAAAAAAATTGGGGAAAATTTTGGTGATGCAATCGAGCTTCGGGTAAGTCGATAAGCAGTCAAATTGACCCGATTTAAATTTGGAATATTTTATTTAATTAAATTTCGACCGAAAAGTTTACCCGAAAATGTAATTAATTGTGTAGCTCGACGATTGGCATCCACCGAGGGCTCGAGACAGCCTCGATTTACGGACTAGCATGGAATCTCAGGTAAGTGACTCCTATTTACGACAATTACCTCGTTATGCGTGATATTGATTTAATTTCCGCATAAATTGAATTAAATTATGGAAATTTAGATAAATAGTCGTAAATAGTGAATTTAGATATTCGAGAATTAGAACGAGGCCCAATAAATTATTGGTGGGCCCAGTGAGCCCTATAGGCCTCGATAAAGTGGGAATTTAGTGAAAAACGGGCTTAAGGCCGATTAAGGCCCATTAAGGTGCAATCGGGCCCAATAGGGGTAAATGGGCCCAGCGATTTAAATTAAACCCAGAAAAGATTAAGTACAATTAAATCATATGTTATCTGACCCGAGGAATGTTAATACGCAGTTCCGGGCATTGGATTGGAAGCATATCGGACTGCGCGACGGGACTACATTGGAAAAGAAAAGGTCAGACTCGACAGGAAAATAAGGTAAGGGAATTCTGCGGACTGCTAGAGGTAACTTTACGCAATTTTAAATTCATATGCAGTCCTTTCAAATTATCTGAAGGGTCTAGAGGTCGAAGAACAATTTTAGTGCCCCGTCTGGGCAAAATTACTAAAATACCCTTATTAAGGGAAAAATCTAAAAATTTAGGAAAAATTGGGAGGAGCAAGGACAAGAGGTTCCTGCTCGTTCTGGAGGTATTTCAACACATGCGTGAGTAGGCTGGCTGACTTTTAAAGAAAAATGCATAGCATTGCATATCTTAATTGATGTGATTTCTGTGAAAACTATTTGGAAATAACCGAGCCGCCTACATGTTTTTATTTACATGTGACGTGCTAGAGCTCAGCTCGCACGATATTTGATTTGTGTGATGCATGCATTAGTGCTGGAGCGAGAGCTCGCACTAGAGTTTTACATGCATAGGTGCTAGAGTATAACTCGCACCAGATTTCACATGCTTTTGCGTGACACGGTGCTAGAGTCTAACTCGCACCAGATTTTACATGATTTTCATGACATGGTGCGGGAGTTTAACTCGCACCAGATTTTATAAGATTTTCATACGATTTATATACAGAGTGCTGAGCCTAGCTCGCACTAGTTTTACTGGATTTGTAGAGTAGCGCTGTCTGCCCTTGGAGTCAGCCAAAAGGCCCAACAGGCTCAAAAGACCTCTTAAGTAGGGTGAGAGTGAGGGATGAGGTTGGCGGCCTTGTGGAGATGTAAAGCGGGCTCTGCCAAGTTTATTTGATTTGATGAGAGTGCTGAGCATCGCTCGCACCGATTTTTATGAGAACATACGATGAGCCGTGCTTGGAGCATTGGGTAGACTGTGTGTCACCGACTTAATAGGCTCGCACGTGCGTTTTGAGACTTGGCAACGAGTATTGAGTTATGAAAACCTCTGTGGGAAGCAGGCCATTTAGGCTGGAGTACCTAGAGTGATATGGGTCCATGGAGTACGATGTACCGTGCAAGTAGCATGGGGTACGATGTACCGTGGGGTATCTTCGGATACGGTATCTTTGTGATACAGGGTATCTTAGGATACGGTATCTTTGTGATACGAGGTATCTTTGTGATACGGTATCTTTATGATACGGGGTATCTTCGGATACGGCATCTTCGGATGCGTGAGATCGGATAAGACTGACGGGTTGGATTGACCCACCTCCCGGGCAGTTCCCGATCAGGGTGAGACCTCGCACACTGGGATCCGTGAAGCTAGAGGGACTCACGAGGACATATTGGCCAGTCCTGGTTATTACCGATATACAGTATTGCCTAGTCTCGTAACTTGTATATATATACGTATGTTTTCGATATCGATGCTTTTAAGAAACTCCATTTCCATGGTTTTATGTGAGTCAGGATCACCCGAAGGAGGGGTCGAGTCCTGACTTCATTGTGAAATTTTTAAAGAGAAAGAAATGATTTAAAATAATTGCATGTTGAGTTTTCCGTGCAAACTTGATTTACATAACATCATAACCTTCATATCATATGTTTTTAAAATGTGTGGAGAAAGGGTGGTTTATGCATGGTACTACGTTCATGTAGGTAGTATGGTTACCTACTTGTTCGTAGGATTGCCTTACTGAGCTTGATGTGCTCACCCCTTTCATTTTCTCCCACAGATGATCTCCAGTTGAAGTTGAGGCGACTCAGTACTACATTCCGGATATCCGCTGCTGCCCATCCACATAGGGTATATACACTTGTACATATTGTATCTACATAAGCATAGCACAGTAACATGTTTGTAAGTAACTTTAGGGGATGTATAAATGGTGTAAACAATTATAAATGACTGGAGAAGAAATAAGTACTAGGGTAAATGTATGGTGGGACTGGCATTGATGCACAGCCCAATTATTAGTGGAGCGTGGTCACGATTCGAGGACAGGTAAGAATTAAAGTAAATAAACAAAACGCGAAAAAAAAATGATTTGTAAAAAAAATGATTTTTAGTAAATAATAAAACGCGAAAAATTCACTCTGATTTTTGGGTAGTTTGGGTCGTGACATATAAAGGTGGTATCAGAGCGCAATTGGTCTGAAGTGTGTCAGTGTCAGTAATTAGGAATTACATCCCCGTGTTACTGTGCTTAGTTAGATACAATAGTGTATATCGAGATGGGCTTGACTAAGAAATGGTCGAGAATGCAGTAATGCTTAATATGAGTCGCGTTAGGCGAGATAGTGCACGAGGCAGAGGTCGCAGAGGTAGACCTGAGTCTGCTAAGTCGTGCTGAGTTTGACTATGAGAGTCAGTATGAGATTGAAATAGAGGCTAATGTTGAGAATGCCTCACAAAGTCCGACAGAGAGATCGGACAGTATTGAGACACGCTTCGCGAAGTTGGAGCGAAGTGTGGAGATTATTTTGAGGAGCAAATTGCTCAGATTATATATGAGATCAGAGGGCGCAGCGGAACATTGGTGGAAACCCGCTCGACCCATCTTAAGAGCTGAGATGAGAAATCTTATAGGATATATTCCGGTGACAGGATATCCCGGACATGATTTAAAGGAAATTTCAAGGAAAAATTTTTACACTGCCCAGGAATACTAAATTGATTATGAGTATGAGACTCAATTATATTCTTGGCAGATATTACCTCGACAAATGAACAAGTGACAGTCGATATGTCTAAAAGTTTATGGAAGGGCTCAGATTATCAGTTAGAGTCTGATTGGCCCGTGAGATATTACCTATACCGAGGCAGTGCACAGATTTACAGTTGGGTAAATAAGAACATGAATTGCACGCCTCTGAGATTGGAAAAGTTAATAAGGGCTGAAATAGAGACAGAAAAGAAAATCGAGAAATGATAGAGATGTTGAAATGGGGAAATGATATTTGGTAAAAGATTAGATTTGACGAGTTATGGAGTAAGATAATTGGTAAGACCCCAGTGCATCTAATTTTGGCACTCTTGGGGGCATTGTGATTGGAGGACCCCGACCTGCTACGAAGTAGAGTAGCAGTGTGATTACTGTAAGATGTGTGGTGGACACCACAGAAGGAGGGTCTACACTGTATTGATGAAAATGGCCGTTAAGTGTGATAAGACGGACCATTGATTTTGATCGCACAGAGTTGGGCGAGATCGCCCCACGGAAAAGTAAAGAGACAGAGAATATAGCTGCAACGAAAAGGCAAGCCATAGCCGAAAGGAAGAAAGTAGGCTGTTGGACGAAGGCGAGAGGATGTTTTGGACCAGGACACTATTGATGTTTCATGGATGTGGTGTAAGATACCACACTTATTATGAATAAAAAAGTACATATGTTTATTGATCCTGGTGCCACATATTTATTCATACTGCCTTCATTCACATATAAGTGAGTAAAAGGCATGAATGCCTACATCATTGGGCAATACTGATAAATGAGTACCCCAATAGAGGAGGATTAATTAACGGAATATGGATATTGAGATTTTAAGTTAAAAACAGGGGTGCAACAGTTGAATTTATAGGAGTAAAGGATTGTACTCACGGAATGATAATGACAAGAGTTTTGTCATGATTGATACACTGAGGAGATATGTTGATTATAAATACAAGATGTATTGGAGTAAGAGTGAGTATACGAAGTAATAAGGATTAAGGCAATTAGTAGCGAACACAAATTATAACCAAGGACAAAGATGGGTATAACCATAACCAGTAGTTGTGGTTAAGTCTGAAGGCTAATAAAGGTATTTCAAAATACCTCCCCGCCTGAAGACTTGACAGCGTCTAGATATATATATATATATAACCGATAACGTGAAACCGAATCGTTGTAATAAATATCTTTAGCATTAGGATACCGTTACTAAGACGATAAGAACATTAAAAAATTGGCAAATTACAAAGGTTAACATAGTAAAATTTAATAAGAGCCGTTAAGATAAGAAAAGGGAATGACGCAGGTTAGTACCTGAAAACGTAAGCGGTTGAGAAGGATCTTTATACGCTTATGCGTAAATAAGTCAAGGATTGGACCGATGTGTAAATCATCATTATCGATGATATGTTGGGTGTAGTTAAAGTCTAGGACGATTTATAAACAATAATTGGAAGATGGCTTTTACAGATGGATTGATATGAATTCTCAATTGGTCCACTTGGTTGACACGTTTAACTAAGAAAACGTGGTCTTGGAATAAGATGATAAATAAGATGATAGATGTGATATGGATTTCGGTGTAGTGAAGTATGAACTGACCACCGTGATTAATTTCGTCATACCCAGCAGCTCAAGAGGTTCCCAATGAGTATGGATACCTCAAAATAATGAATGAGCTGTGTATTGATGTATAATGGGAAGATAGTCAAGTATGGAGTCAGACAACTCCTTGATCATGAAATAAACTATCTGACCCATGATTTAAAGTTGACAACAGTATTTGTACCGAGGATATGGTACTATTATGTACAGGGTGAGAAATTGTGGATATGCACTGATCATAAAGCCCGAGTATCTGTTTTCACAGAAAGAGGCGAATATGAGAATACATAGTGGGATAGAGCTTCTGAGAGATTTTGATTTGTGAAAAATTGTACCACCCAGGAAAGGCTAATGTGATGGCTGATGCCTCGAGTAAAAAGAGCCTCGGGATGGTACCACATATGATGGTCAGGGAGCGGGAGCTGCGAGATGCAGTTATGAGCCTCAGTTTGGATGTGATCCCTTCTGATGATGACAGTGATTGTGTGACAGCTAGCCTGATGATTAGAACCGGATGAGAGTGCCCAGATTTGCCAGGCTTAGCGTGATGATCGACCGGATGTCGATAGTTTGGGTCTGATTCAGAAGGGTACAATGATAGAGTTCACAGTGGGAGATGATGAGTTACTGAGGATTCAAAGACAGTATGAGTGCTCCCTAGGACCACAGTTGATGAGATAGTAATATTGTCAGAAGCTCACTCTTCGGGATATACAGTGCATACGAAAAGTAATGATTATTTATTGAAATCTCGAAAAGGGTATTGGTGGTCAGATGTGAAAAGAGATATTGGAGAGGTTGTGAAAAGTGCTTAGTATGTCAGCAGAGTAAGTTAGAGTATTAAAAGTCTGCAGAGTTATTGCAGCACCTACCTATATCGACACGGCACGAAAAATGAGAACAAGTCTCCATGAATTTTATGATGGGTTACAGAGAACCCAGGTGAACTACGAGGCTATTTGGATGATAGCCGACAGAATGACTAAGTCTACCCACTTTCTGGTTATGAAATCCCTAAATACTCTAAGTGTGTATGAGGATTCAGGTATAAGGAAGATTGTGGAGCATTATGTAGCGTTCCGGTGAGCATGATATCATATAGGGATTCCCGCTTCACTTTCTACTTCAGGGAATATTTTTAGGAAGCTATGGGAACCCGACTGAGTATTAAGCACAGCTTTCCATCCTCAGACAGTTGGTCAGTCAGAGAGGACTGTACAAGTTCTGGAGGATCCGATGAAAGCGTGTGCCATTGATTTTATAAGTTCCTGGAATGATCAGTTGATTTCTAATTAAAGTTGCCAATAACGACAGTTGGCAGTTGAGTATCGGGATAACAAGTTATGAGACAGTGTATGGCTGTAGGGGTTGTTCCCCAAATTGGATAAGAAAAGTGGGTGACAGATAGAAGTATTTTCGACTTGGATAATAAGTCTCTGAGGATGTCTAGTTAAGGATGAGAGATTAAGAACACCTCAGAGCAGATAGAAAAGTATTGGAATTCACCCTTGGTGAATTAATATGATTGATATGTTTATTGTCCTAAGAGAATAAGGACATAGCGAACTTTTGGAAGAAGGTACATTAAGTTACGCTGGATGGAATATTTTGAGAGATTAGACAAGTGGGAGATAAGACCCGTAGGTTGGTGTTATCACCTGAAGTAACAGGCACCCACAATGTGTCTCAGCTTTTGATGCTTCGGAAATACTATCCAGATCCAGCGTAGGCGATAGGATATGAATTCCAAAAGTTCAATTTAATGAAAATACAAGTATATTGAAGAAGTTGATTCGGGCATTAAACAGGAAAGAGAAAGTATTGAGGTTTAAGATGATCTCCCTAATTAAAGTCCTTTGATAGTAATACACTCCGGAGAAGGTTACATAAGAATTTAAGAGTATGATACGATCGATGTACCCGGAGTTGTATATGGACTCATATGAATTGGTTCTAATTTGGAGGACCAAATTCCTTAAGTGGGGGAGAGTTGTAAGACCCGAATTTAATTAAAAGACAAAAAAAAATTAAATAAGAAAAGATGGGGGAAGTATGAAGGAAGTCGGGTTAAATTAATCCCGAACACGTATAAGGGCAAAACGGTCAAAAGACTGAAGGCCGGTATAAATTCGAGAAGAAAAATTTAATTAAAAATAACGCATTGAGAAATCTTGGTCAATAGAGATGAAATAAAATTATTTTGGGTTAAATTGATCAAGATATTAATTTATTGGAATTAATCGGGATTAATTGGAATTTTTAGTTCAGAAAAATAATCCCGAAAATAATCGAAAAATATACCCAAAAGTCACTCGGGATAATATCCCAAAAATACGGAGAAAATATACCCGAAAATGGTTAAAATAAATTAAATAAATTAAATAAAAAAATTAAATAAATTAAATTAAAATAAAAATAATAAATTAGAAGATATTTTTTGGGTATTTATAGTATTTTAATGAATAGTAAAATAATTAAAATAAATAAAAATAATAAAAAGGATAAAACAAAAAAAAAAAGAATCGCGAAAAATCGCGAAAAAACAGAGACGGAAACGAAGCGGAAAACGGAAGAGAAGCCGCGGGGGAGAAAGTTTCGATCGGCGGCGAACGGCGCCGATCTAGCCCCAGCCGACCCCAGCCGAGGACTCCCCATGCCCAGACGATGCGATTGGTGGCGGTGGCAGCCACCGAAACCGACGGACGGCGCCGAAAACGGCTGGAGAAGAAAGTGGGTACCGACGGAGAAGGAGAACGGCCGGACCAGCGGCTTTCCGGCGGCCTTGGGCGAAGCCGAGGCCAGATTCGGGCTGCGGACGACCCAGCGGAGCGATTGGCGGTGGAAGCCGACGGAGAACCGGCCAGCAAGGTGACGAACCGGCGGTGGACCGGTCGAACCGGGGTGAACCGGCGGTCTGAACCAGTCCGAACCGGACTGAACCGGTTCAGCCAAAAAGAGGAGAAAAAGGGGAGAAAAAGGGAAAAGGAAAAAGAGAAAAAAATTGGGGAAAATTTCGGTGATGCAATCGAGCTTCGAGTAAGTCGATAAGCCGTCAAATTGACCCGATTTAAATTTGGAATATTTTATTTAATTAAATTTCGATCGAAAAGTTTACCCGAAAATGTAATTAATTGTGTAGTTCGACGATTGGCATCCACCGAGGGCTCGAGACAGCCTCGATTTACGGACTAGCATGGAATCTCGGGTAAGTGACTCCTATTTACGATAATTACCTCGTTATGCGTGATATTGATTTAATTTCCGCATAAATTGAATTAAATTATGGAAATTTAGATAAATAGTCGTAAATAGTGAATTTAGATATTCGAGAATTAGAACGAGGCCCAATAAATTATTGGTGGGCCCAGTGAGCCCTATAGGCCTCGATAAAGTGGAAATTTAGTGAAAAACGGGCTTAAGGCCGATTAAGGCCCATTAAGGTGCAATTGGGCCCAATAGGGGTAAATGGGCCCAGCGATTTAAATTAAGCCCAGAAAAGATTAAGTACAATTAAATCATATGTTATCTGACCCGAGGAATGTTAATACGCAGTTCCGGGCATTGGATTGGAAGCATATCGGACTGCGCGACTGGACTACATTGGAAAAGAAAAGGTCAGACTCGACAGGAAAATAAGGTAAGGGAATTCTGCGGACTGCTAGAGGTAACTTTACGCAATTTTAAATTCATATGCAGTCCTTTGAAATTATCTGAAGGGTCTAGAGGTCGAAGAACAATTTTAGTGCCCCGTCTGGGCAAAATTACTAAAATACCCTTGTTAAGGGAAAAATCTAAAAATTTAGGAAAAATTGGGAGGAGCAAGGACAAGAGGTTCCTACTCGTTCTGGAGGTATTTCAACACATGCATGAGTAGGCTGGCTCACTTTTAAAGAAAAATGCATAGCATTGCATATCTTAATTGATGTGATTTCTGTGAAAACTATTTAGAAATCACCGAGCCGCCTACATGTTTTTATTTACATGTGACGTGCTAGAGCTCAGCTCGCACGATATTTGATTTGTGTGATGCATGCATTAGTGCTGGAGCGAGAGCTCGCACTAGAGTTTTACATGCATAGGTGCTAGAGTATAACTCGCACCAGATTTCACATGCTTTTGCGTGACACGGTGCTAGAGTCTAACTCGCACCAGATTTTACATGATTTTCATGACAGGGTGCGGGAGTTTAACTCGCACCAGATTTTATAAGATTTTCATACGATTTATATACAGAGTGCTGAGCCTAGCTCGTACTAGTTTTACTGGATTTGTAAAGTAGCGCTGTCTGCCCTTGGAGTCAGCCAAAAGGCCCAACAGGCTCAAAAGACCTCTTAAGTAGGGTGAGAGTGAGGGATGAGGTTGGCGGCCTTGTGGAGATGTAAAGCGGGCTCTACCAAGTTTATTTGATTTGATGAGAGTGCTGAGCATCGTTCGCACCGATTTTTATGAGAACATACGATGAGCCGTGCTTGGAGCATTGGGTAGACTGTGTGTCACCGACTTAATAGGCTCGCACGTGCGTTTTGAGACTTGGCAACGAGTATTGAGTTATGAAAACCTCTGTGGGAAGCAGGCCATTTGGGCTGGAGTACCTAGAGTGATATGGGTCCATGGAGTACGATGTACCGTGCAAGTAGCATGGGGTACGATGTACCGTGGGGTATCTTCGGATACGGTATCTTTGTGATACAGGGTATCTTAGGATACGGTATCTTTGTGATACGGTATCTTTGTGATACGGGGTATCTTCGGATACGGCATCTTCGGATGCGTGAGATCGGATAAGACTGACGGGTTGGATTGACCCACCTCCTGGGCAGTTCCCGATCAGGGTGAGACCTCGCACACTGGGATCCGTGAAGCTAGAGGGACTCACGAGGACATATTGGCCAGTCCTGGTTATTACCGATATACAGTATTGCCTAGTCTCGTAACTTGTATATATATACGTATGTTTTCGATATCGATGCTTTTAAGAAACTCCATTTCCATGGTTTTATGTGAGTCAGGATCACCCAAAGGAGGGGTCGAGTCCTGACTTCATTGTGAAATTTTTAAAGAGAAAGAAATGATTTAAAATAATTGCATGTTGAGTTTTCCGTGCAAACTTGATTTACATAACATCATAACCTTCATATCATATGTTTTAAAATGTGTGGAGAAAGGGTGGTTTATGCATGGCACTACGTTCATGTAGGTAGTATGGTTACCTACTTGTTCGTAGGATTGCCTTACTGAGCTTGATGTGCTCACCCCTTTCATTTTCTCCCACAGATGATCTCCAGTTGAAGTTGAGGCGACTCAGTACTGCATTCCGGATATCCGCTGCTGCCCATCCACATAAGGTATATACACTTGTACATATTGTATCTACATAAGCATAGCACAGTAACATGTTTGTAAGTAACTTTAGGGGATGTATAAATGGTGTAAACAATTATAAATGACTGGAGAAGAAATAAGTACTAGGGTAAATGTATGGTGGGACTGGCATTGACGCACAGCCCAATTATTAGTGGAGCGTGGTCACGATTCGAGGACAGGTAAGAATTAAAGTAAATAAACAAAACGCAAAAAAAAAAAATGATTTGTAAAAAAAATGATTTTTAGTAAATAATAAAACGCGAAAAATTCACTCTGATTTTTGGGTAGTTTGGGTCGTGACATATAAAGGTGGTATCAGAGCGCAATTGGTCTGAAGTGTGTCAGTGTCAGTAATTAGGAATTACATCCCCGTGTTACTGTGCTTAGTTAGATACAATAGTGTATATCGAGATGGGCTTGACTAAGAAATGGTCGAGAATGCAGTAATGCTTAATATAAGTCGCGTTAGGCGAGATAGTGCACGAGGCAGAGGTCGCAGAGGTAGACCTGAGTCTGCTAAGTCGTGCTGAGTTTGACTATGAGAGTCAGTATGAGATTGAAATAGAGGCTAATGTTGAGAATGCCTCACAGAGTCCGACAGAGAGATCGGACAGTATTGAGACACGCTTCGCGAAGTTGGAGCGAAGTGTGGAGATTATTTTGAGGAGCAAATTGCTCAGATTATATATGAGATCAGAGGGCGCAGCGGAACATTGGTGGAAACCCGCTCGACCCATCTTAAGAGCTGAGATGAGAAATCTTATAGGATATATTCCGGTGACAGGATATCCCGGACATGATTTAAAGGAAATTTCAAGGAAAAATTATTACACTGCCCAGGAATACTAAATTGATTATGAGTATGAGACTCAATTATATTCTTGGCAGATATTACCTCGACAAATGAACAAGTGACAGTCGAGATGTCTAAAAGTTTATGGAAGGGCTTAGATTATCAGTTAGAGTCTGATTGGCCCGTGAGATATTACCTATACCGAGGCAGTGCGCAGATTTACAGTTAGGTAAATAAAAACATGAATTGCACGCCTCTGAGATTGGAAAAGTTAATAAGGGCTGAAATAGAGACAGAAAAGAAAATCGAGAAATGATAGAGATGTTGAAATGGGGAAATGATATTTGGTAAAAGATTAGATTTGACGAGTTATGGAGTAAGATAATTGGTAAGACCCCAGTGCATCTAATTTTGGCACTCTTGGGGGCATTGTGATTGGAGGACCCCGACCTGCTACGAAGTAGAGTAGCAGTGTGATTACTGTAAGATGTGTGGTGGACACCACAGAAGGAGGGTCTACACTGTATTGATGAAAATGGCCGTTAAGTGTGATAAGACGGACCATTGATTTTGATCGCACAGAGTTGGGCGAGATCGTCCCACGGAAAAGTAAAGAGACAGAGAATATAGCTGCAACGAAAAGGCAAGCCATAGCCGAAAGGAAGAAAGTAGGCTGTTGGACGAAGGCGAGAGGATGTTTTGGACCAGGACACTATTGATGTTTCATGGATGTGGTGTAAGATACCACACTTATTATGAATAATAAAGTACATATGTTTATTGATCCTGGTGCCACATATTTATTCATACCGCCTTCATTCACATATAAGTGAGTAAAAGGCATGAATGCCTACATCATTGGGCAATACTGATAAATGAGTACCCCAATAGAGGAGGATTAATTAACGGAATATGGATATTGAGATTTTAAGTTAAAAACAGGGGTGCAATAGTTGAATTTACAGGAGTAAAGGATTGTACTCACGGAATGATAATGACAAGAGTTTTGTCATGATTGATACACTGAGGAGATATGTTGATTATAAATACAAGATGTATTGGAGTAAGAGTGAGTATACGAAGTAATAAGGATTAAGGCAATTAGTAGCGAACACAAATTATAACCAAGGACAAAGATGGGTATAACCATAACCAGTAGTTGTGGTTAAGTCTGAAGGCTAATAAAGGTATTTCAAAATACCTCCCCGCCTGAAGACTTGACAGCGTCTAGATATATATATATAACCGATAACGTGAAACCGAATCGTTGTAATAAATATCTTTAGCATTAGGATACCGTTACTAAGACGATAAGAACATTAAAAAATTGGCAAATTACAAAGGTTAACATAGTAAAATTTAATAAGAGCCGTTAAGATAAGAAAAGGGAATGACGCAGGTTAGTACCTGAAAACGTAAGCGGTTGAGAAGGATCTTTATACGCTTATGCGTAAATAAGTCAAGGATTGGACCGATGTGTAAATCATCATTATCGATGATATGTTGGGTGTAGTTAAAGTCTAGGGCGATTTATAAACAATAATTGGAAGATGGCTTTTACAGATGGATTGATATGAATTCTCAATTGGTCCACTTGGTTGACACGTTTAACTAAGAAAACGTGGTCTTGGAATAAGATGATAAATAAGATGATAGATGTGATATGGATTTCGGTGTAGTGAAGTATGAACTGACCACTGTGATTAATTTCGTCATACCCAACAGCTCAAGAGGTTCCCAATGAGTATGGATACCTCGAAATAATGAATGAGCTGTGTATTGATGTATAATGGGAAGATAGTCAAGTATGGAGTCAGACAACTCCTTGATCATGAAATAAACTATCTGACCCATGATTTAAAGTTGACAACAGTATTTGTACCGAGGATATGGTACTATTATGTACAGGGTGAGAAATTGTGGATATGCACTGATCATAAAGCCCGAGTATCTGTTTTCACAGAAAGAGGCGAATATGAGAATACATAGTGGGATAAAGCTTCTGAGAGATTTTGATTTGTGAAAAATTGTACCACCCAGGAAAGGCTAATGTGATGGCTGATGCCTCAAGTAAAAAGAGCCTCGGGATGGTACCACATATGATGGTCAGGGAGCGGGAGCTGCGAGATGCAGTTATGAGCCTCAGTTTGGATGTGATCCCTTCTGATGATGACAGTGATTGTGTGACAGCTAGCCTGATGATTAGAACCGGATGAGAGTGCCCGAATTTGCCAGGCTTAGCGTGATGATCGACCGGATGTCGATAGTTTGGGTCTGATTCAGAAGGGTACAGTGATAGAGTTCACAGTGGGAGATGATGAGTTACTGAGGATTCAAAGACAGTATGAGTGCTCCCTAGGACCACAGTTGATGAGATAGTAATATTGTCAGAAGCTCACTCTTCGGGATATACAGTGCATACGAAAAGTAATGATTATTTATTGAAATCTCGAAAAGGGTATTGGTGGTCAGATGTGAAAAGAGATATTGGAGAGGTTGTGAAAAGTGCTTAGTATGTCAGCAGAGTAAGGTAGAGTATTAAAAGTCTGCAGAGTTATTGCAGCACCTACCTATATCGACACGGCACGAAAAATGAGAACAAGTCTCCATGAATTTTATGATGGGTTACAGAGAACCCAGGTGAACTACGAGGCTATTTGGATGATAGCCGACAGAATGACTAAGTCTACCCACTTTCTGGTTATGAAATCCCTAAATACTCGAAGTGTGTATGAGGATTCAGGTATAAGGAAGATTGTGGAGCATTATGTAGCGTTCCGGTGAGCATGATATCATATAGGGATTCCCGCTTCACTTTCTACTTCAGGGAATATTTTTAGGAAGCTATGGGAACCCGACTGAGTATTAAGCACAGCTTTCCATCCTCAGACAGTTGGTCAGTCAGAGAGGACTGTACAAGTTCTGGAGGATCCGATGAAAGCGTGTGCCATTGATTTTATAAGCTCCTGGAATGATCAGTTGATTTCTAATTAAAGTTGCCAATAACGACAGTTAGCAGTTGAGTATCGGGATAACAAGTTATGAGACAGTGTATGGCTGTAGGGGTTGTTCCCCAAATTGGATAAGAAAAGTGGGTGACAGATAGAAGTATTTTCGACTTGGATAATAAGTCTCTGAGGATGTCTAGTTAAGGATGAGAGATTAAGAACACCTCAGAGCAGATAGAAAAGTATTGGAATTCACCCTTGGTGAATTAATATGATTGATATGTTTATTGTCCTAAGAGAATAAGGACATAGCGAACTTTTGGAAGAAGGTACATTAAGTTACGCTGGATGGAATATTTTGAGAGATTAGACAAGTGGGAGATAAGACCCGTAGGTTGGTGTTATCACCTGAAGTAACAGGCACCCACAATGTGTCTCAGCTTTTGATGCTTCGGAAATACTATCCAGATCCAGCGTAGGCGATAGGATATGAATTCCAAAAGTTCAATTTAATGAAAATACAAGTATATTGAAGAAGTTGATTCGGGCATTAAACAGGAAAGAGAAAGTATTGAGGTTTAAGATGATCTCCCTAATTAAAGTCCTTTGATAGTAATACACTCCGGAGAAGGTTACATAAGAATTTAAGAGTATGATACGATCGATGTACCCGGAGTTGTATATGGACTCATATGTATTGGTTCTAATTTGGAGGACCAAATTCCTTAAGTGGGGGAGAGTTGTAAGACCCGAATTTAATTAAAAGACAAAAAAAAAATTAAATAAGAAAAGATGGGGGAAGTATGAAGGAAGTCGGGTTAAATTAATCCCGAACACGTATAAGGGCAAAACGGTCAAAAGACTGAAGGCCGGTATAAATTCGAGAAGAAAAATTTAATTAAAAATAACGCATTGAGAAATCTTGGTCAATAGAGATGAAATAAAATTATTTTGGGTTAAATTGATCAAGATATTAATTTATTGGAATTAATCGGGATTAATTGGAATTTTTAGTTCAGAAAAATAATCCCGAAAATAATCGAAAAATATACCGAAAAGTCACTCGGGACAATATCTTGAAAATATGAAGAAAATATACCCGAAAATGGTTAAAATAAATTAAATAAATTAAATAAAAAATTAAATAAATTAAATTAAAATAAAAATAATAAATTAGAAGATATTTTTTGGGTATTTATAGTATTTTAATGAATAGTAAAATAATTAAAATAAATAAAAATAAAAATAATAAAAAGGATAAAACAAAAAAAAAAGAATCGCGAAAAAACAGAGACGGAAACGAAGCGGAAAACGGAAGAGAAGCCGCGGGGGAGAAAGTTTCGATCGACGGCGAACGGCGCCGATCTAGCCCCAGCCGACCCCAGCCGAGGACTCCCCAGGCCCAGACGATGCGATTGGTGGCGGTGGCAGCCACCGAAACCGACGGACGGCGCAGGAAACGGCAGGAGAAGATAGTGGGTACCGACGGAGAAGGAGAACGGCCGGATCGGCGGCTTTCCGGCGGCCTTGGGCGAAGCCGAGGCCAGATTCGGGCTGCGGACGACCCAGCGGAGCGATTGGCGGTGGAAGCCGGCGGAGAACCGGCTGGCAAGGTGGCGAACCGACAGTGAACCGGTCGAACCGGGGTGAACCGGCGGTCTGAACCGGTCCAAACCGGACTGAACCGGTTCAGCCAAAAAGAGGAGAAAAAGGGGAGAAAAAGGGAAAAGGAAAAAGAGAAAAAATTTGGGAAAAATTCCGGTGATGCAATCGAGCTTCGGGTAAGTCGATAAGCGGTCAAATTGACCCGATTTAAATTTGGAATATTTTATTTAATTAAATTTCGACCGAAAAGTTTACCCGAAAATGTAATTAATTGTGTAGCTCGACGATTGGCATCCACCGAGGGCTCGAGACAGCCTCGATTTACGGACTAGCATGGAATCTCGAGTAAGTGACTCCTATTTACAACAATTACCTCGTTATGCGTGATATTGATTTAATTTTCGCATAAATTGAATTAAATTATGGAAATTTAGATAAATAGTCGTAAATAGTGAATTTAGATATTCGAGAATTAGAACGAGGCCCAATAAATTATTGGTGGGCCCAGTGAGCCCTATAGGCCTCGATAAAGTGGGAATTTAGTGAAAAACGGGCTTAAGGCCGATTAAGGCCCATTAAGGTGCAATCGGGCCCAATAGGGGTAAATGGGCCCAGCGATTTAAATTAAGCCCAGAAAAGATTAAGTACAATTAAATCATATGTTATCTGACCCGAGGAATGTTAATACGCAGTTCCGGGCATTGGATTGGAAGCATATCGGGCTGCGCGACGGGACTACATTGGAAAAGAAAAGGTCAGACTCGACAGGAAAATAAGGTAAGGGAATTCTGCGGACTGCTGAGGTAACTTTACGCAATTTTAAATTCATATGCAATCCTTTGAAATTATCTGAAGGGTCTAAAGGTCGAAGAACAATTTTAGTGCCCCGTCTGGGTAAAATTACTAAAATACCCTTGTTAAGGGAAAAATCTAAAAATTTAGGAAAAATTGGGAGGAGCAAGGACAAGAGGTTCCTGCTCGTTCTGGAGGTATTTCAACACATGCATGAGTAGGCTGGCTCACTTTTAAAGAAAAATGCATAGCATTGCATATCTTAATTGATGTGATTTCTATGAAAACTATTTGGAAATAACCGAGCCGCCTGCATGTTTTTATTTACATGTGACGTGCTAGAGCTCAGCTCGCACGATATTTGATTTGTGTGATGCATGCATTAGTGCTGGAGCGAGAGCTCGCACTAGAGTTTTACATGCATAGGTGCTAGAGTATAACTCGCACCAGATTTCACATGCTTTTGCGTGACACGGTGCTAGAGTCTAACTCGCACCAGATTTTACATGATTTTCATGACAGGGTGCGGGAGTTTAACTCGCACCAGATTTTATAAGATTTTCATACGATTTATATACAGAGTGCTGAGCCTAGCTCGTACTAGTTTTACTGGATTTGTACAGTAGCGCTGTCTGCCCTTGGAGTCAGCCAAAAGGCCCAACAGGCTCAAAAGACCTCTTAAGTAGGGTGAGAGTGAGGGATGAGGTTGGCGGCCTTGTGGAGATGTAAAGCGGGCTCTGCCAAGTTTATTTGATTTGATGAGAGTGCTGAGCATCGCTCGCACCGATTTTTATGAGAACATACGATGAGCCGTGCTTGGAGCATTGGGTAGACTGTGTGTCACCGACTTAATAGGCTCGCACGTGCGTTTTGAGACTTGGCAACGAGTATTGAGTTATGAAAACCTCTGTGGGAAGCAGGCCATTTGGGCTGGAGTACCTAGAGTGATATGGGTCCATGGAGTACGATGTACCGTGCAAGTAGCATGGGGTACGATGTACCGTGGGGTATCTTCGGATACGGTATCTTTGTGATACAGGGTATCTTAGGATACAGTATCTTTGTGATACGGGGTATCTTTGTGATACGGTATCTTTGTGATACGGGGTATCTTCGGATACGGCATCTTCGGATGCGTGAGATCGGATAAGACTGACGGGTTGGATTGACCCACCTCCCGGGCAGTTCCCGATCAAGGTGAGACCTCGCACACTGGGATCCGTGAAGCAAGAGGGACTCGCGAGGACATATTGGCCAGTCCTGGTTATTACCGATATACAGTATTGCCTAGTCTCGTATCTTGTATATATATACGTATGTTTTCGATATCGATGCTTTTGAGAAACTCCATTTCCATGGTTTTATGTGAGTCAGGATCACCCGAAGGAGGGGTCGAGTCCTGACTTCATTGTGAAATTTTTAAAGAGAAAGAAATGATTTAAAATAATTGCATGTTGAGTTTTCAGTGCAAACTTGATTTACATAACATCATAACCTTCATATCATATGTTTTAAAATGTGTGGAGAAAGGGTGGTTTATGCATGGCACTACGTTCATGTAGGTAGTATGGTTACCTACTTGTTCGTAGGATTGCCTTAGTGAGCTTGATGTGCTCACCCCTTTCATTTTCTCCCACAGATGATCTCCAGTTGAAGTTGAGGCGACTCAGTACTGCATTCCGGATATCCGCTGCTGCCCATCCACATAAGGTATATACACTTGTACATATTGTATCTACATAAGCATAGCACAGTAACATGTTTGTAAGTAACTTTAGGGGATGTATAAACGGTGTAAACAATTATAAATGACTGGAGAAGAAATAAGTACTAGGGTAAATGTATGGTGGGACTGGCATTGACGCACAGCCCAATTATTAGTGGAGCGTGGTCACGATTCGAGGACAGGTAAGAATTAAAGTAAATAAACAAAACGCGAAAAAAAATGATTTGTAAAAAAAATGATTTTTAGTAAATAATAAAACGCGAAAAATTCACTCTGATTTTTGGGTAGTTTGGGTCGTGACATGGGGCTACCGCAGCTGAGAAGGGCAAGAAGCCTGTCACTCATAAGAGAGTTTTTACCTTGGACAGAGAGACTGTGGATGCTTCCACTGAGACCATTCGAGGTAAGCTTTTAATTTGCAATCATGAGGCACATGTACTATTTGATTCAGGTTCCACACACTCTTTCATATCACCCCATTTCGCACGTAATTTGCATATTAAGCCTAAATCTCTAGATTTTACGTTACACGTTAGTACACCCATGTATAAATCACAAAAGACTGATATGGTGTGTAAAAATTATGAAATCAAGGTAGGATATAGGATCATGTTAGCAAATCTAATCTTGTTGAACATGTATGGCTTTGATGTAATTTTGGGTATGGATTGGCTAGCCACCAACCGTGTAAGTATAGACTATTACACTAAGACTGCAACCTTCTCCATACCTAGTAAGTTTGATGTATGTTTTGCAGTTAAGAAATAAATTTTATGATTTTGACTATTGATGAAAATTTTTGTTGAACGTGTTAATGTGAAGGTTATGTTGCATTCATCTCCGATACTAGTCGAGAATGTCCAAGTATTTAGGACATATCAGTGGTATGTGAGTTCTCGGATGTATTTTCTGAGGAACTACTGGGACTACCACCGAAGAGAGAGTTAGAATTCACTATAGATTTGGCACCAGAGACTCAGCCAATCTCAAAGTCTCCTTACCAAATGGCCCTTGTTGAACTTGAAGAACTGAAAAAAGCAATTGCAAGACCTGCTAGACAAAGGGTTTATTAGGCCAAGTGTATCCCCGTGGGGAGCTCCGGTATTATTTGTGCGGAAGAAGGATGTGAAACCCAAATTTTTCTCACTTAATTTCTTATTTGGAAAACTAAGAAGTAATTGAGAACTCGAAATAATATTATGCAGGCCCGAAACCACTGAAACACTCGGGTTAGTGACATGAGGCCCGTTGGCATGTAAATCGAGGTAAGGCTCTAAGCTCGAGAATTTTTTAAGAATTACATGTTCGAGTATGAATTGATGTGTAGAAATGAAAACTAAGGAATTCAAAGTGAAAAAGTTAGTAAGGTTCAGGCTTTGCACTAAATCGAGCAAATGAGCTCAGAAAAGAGAATAAATCTGGAATAAATTCTAGAAATTCTCAAAAATTATTTTGAGGTCATAAAAAATTAATATAAGATGAAATTTACTTGAGAAATCAAAATCAAGTGGAAATATGGAGGTTTCGGGGATCGAATTAATTGTTAAGTTAAATTGAAAACTTTAAGCCATTTTGCTCGGTATTGACCAAATCGCGCAAAATTGGCTCAATCGGGTAATTTTTCTTAAACAATTGACCCCCAAATTTTTATGAAACACACTAGAGACATAGTATAACATTTGAGAAGTATATATTTGGAGAAAATTGGACTAGAATAACTTTTCTTGAATTCTTCTAGAAGAGGACAGAAATCTATCCCCTTCAGCCTGCCAACCCAGCCCCCTTCTTTGTCAAATTTGAAGGCCTTAAGACAATCAATTCAAGCCAAGTTTTTCAATTCTGAAATTTCACTTATAGAGATTTTAAGGGGTATAAAAATCAACCCCAAAGGACTTCTAGGCCGAGAGATATCCCCTTCCCTTTCTTCTCGTAGGTGTCCTCCCTTTGCCCTCAGTGCATGATTTTTCTGGCCACCTTCCGGTCAGATTTAGGTGTCGTCAAAGAATGATAAAATATTCCTCATCCTGTCCTCTATAACATATAAATACTTCAGCCAAAAATAAGTTCATTTTCTGGGTGAAAAACGCAAAATAAAAATGGTCGACGGATCTGCCCTATTTTTCGTAAGTGAAGAACTTGGAATTTTTTTACTCTTTGGCTGATTTTTCTTATAGTTTGTGATGATTCTAAGCTCTATACATGTTAAAAAACAGTTGAGGATCAATTGGAAGAATCAAAAATGTGGTCAACCTTGGTCAAACTCGAGGTAAAGTTGATGGATGATGATGAAGTTCATATATGCTGTTATTTGGTGTTGTTGAAAGATTTTTAGTTAAGTGGACTTGGATGTTTTAACATCTAAGAATGATTTGAGGTCTAGACAGCAAGGTGTTGATGTGTTTATGTGAAAAATTTGATGGATCTAAGGTTATTAACGATTAAATTTATACCAAGAAGGCCCGATTTATAGTTTAACTCAGTGTTAAACCAAAAAATGAAAGAATTGAAGATTTGACAAAGTGACTATCTTGATTTATGAACTTGAATGAGTCATAAGGTTAATGAAGTAATGAAATGAGAAATAAGAATAACGAAATTTGCCAAAAATAACACTAAATCGGTAAAACCAAGAAAACCGAAAAAGTTGATCGAAAAGTCAAAATTGGTCAAACTTTAAGAAGATAAATTAAAATTGAGTATGTTAAGATGAAATTGATCAATATATGATGAATGAATATCGTTTTGGGCAGTTTGGGAATTCAACACGTAAATCGAGGTAATCTCGAGACCCGACAAGTTTGCATTGTCCTACGATCTACGAGGTAAGAGATGTGATTTAAAGTAGTATTGGTATTCAAATACCTTACTTCAGTTTAAAAATGTGTTGAGCATGTTAGTTTTTACGAATAATAATTTCGAACCCAAAAACATTACTATGCACTCAAAAATCGAGAAAACTGAAAGAAAAGCCCTATTTTCCGAGCTCTTCAAAAATGTACTTTCGATATCTGTGACATGTTTTAAATGAAATTTATTACGTGAAAATGAAAAATATGATTTCTACAAGTTACGGGTGAAAGGACCCAAAATATAATTAAAAATATGATTTCTACAAGTTTACGGGTGAAAGGACACGAATTTTGATTAAAAATATGATTTTTAGGAATTTATGGGTGAACGGACCCGAAATATGATTAAATCACTATTTCTACGACTTTACGGGTGAACGGACCCGAGAAATGATTAAAATAATGATTTCTAAGAATTTACGGGTGAACGGACCCGATATATGATTTTCTATGAATTTACAGGCGTACAGACCCGATATATGATTTTCTATGAGTTTATGGGTGAACGGACCCGAGAAATGATTTCAAAGAAATGTTTTGAGACTGAGGCTATATGTAAGCTATGAGAGTTATCTTAAATTGCTATGTAGGGTCTGGACTGTCGTGGAACATGCCTTATACCACCTGATGTACGTTTAGTCCCTTATGGTGCATGTTGAATTGCATCAGGTATTTGTACCACTCGGTATGATGTTTATGCCACTCTCCGTTAAAGGAAATATTTGTTTAGTGGCGAGAGGCTCTGTAAGACCCTGATCCAGTCTACAATCCCTTACCATGGCCATCGGTACTAAGTATAAGTGAAGCATCTATGCAAATTTCCTATGTGAAATGCATACATGAATACGACTCTTATCGTAATAAAAATGTTGCCTAGTCTCCATGAAAAGAATCAGTATTATTTGAAAGAAAGAGTACTAAATTTTATGATTTAAATATTATGTACTCTGACTTAATTTGCTCTTTAAACGAGCTACGTGATATATGCTATATGAATGATTTCCTACAGGATATTTGTTACATGATTTACATGCTACGTGATTTATAAGATGCATGATTTATAAATTACATGCTACCAGTTATGATATCACAAGTACTTTGACTTGTCTATCAAAACTAAATATGTTTCAGTTAATATTCATGTGCATGATATTTTATAAAGCTTATATCACAATATTTTACATTTACATGTTTTAATGCTGAGACTGCCTTAAATGCATATCTTACTGGGCTTAAAGAGCTCACCTCTTTATTTTTACCTCACAGATTTTCTTAAGTAAATTGTCACCCCTATCTGCCGTACAACAGTCGTGGATAGGCGGACTTAGCCCTTCTAGGCTATCCTCAATATTAGTAAGGTATATTTTACTTCATCTACCAGACTTCCTGTAAAGCATAGACAATGTTGTAATAATGTTTTAGGATGTAAAATAAGAAATATGAATGTAACTAAAGTAGTAGTAACGCAGTTTAAACCTTACTGTATATTCTGGATATGTAAAGTGTGGGAATGAGAATAGACGTACTGATAAGTAGAGAAAAAGACATTGAAATCGACTGGTTATGATTATAAACTGCGTCTCGGTACATTAACGAAAGATTAAGAAATTGGCACTGATAGGAATACAACTTAAGTAAAGGATATAAAAAAATAGCTCATTTTTTCGCATTTTCGGGGCGTCACAAAGGATGGTAGTCTCAGGTTATGTATAGACTACTGGCTACTGAACAAGACCACAATCAAGAACAAGTATCCCTTGCCCAGAATAGATGATCTATTTGACCAGCTAAGAGGGGCTATGGTGTTCTCAAAAATTGACCTACGATCAGGCTATCACCAATTGAGGATTAGGAAGGAGGATGTTCCGAAAACGACCTTCAGAATGAGATATGGCCACTATGAGTTCCTCGTGATGCCCTTTGGTCTAACTAATGCCCCAGCTGCATTCATGAGCCTAATGAATGAGGTGTTTCGAGAGTATCTAGATCGGTTTGTCATAGTTTTCATTGACGATATTCTGATCTACTCAAAGTCCCGAGAGGAGCATGAGCAACATTTGAGAGTAGCGCTCCAAACTCTTAGAGAGAAGCAGTTGTATGGGAAGTTGGACAAGTGTGGATTTTGGTTGGAGCAAATAGCATTTCTAGGCCATATTATTTCTAAGGACGGGGTGTCAGTGGATCTGTCTCAGGTTGAAGCAGTACTCAAGTGGGAGAGGCCAAAAATCGTTACAAAAATTCAGAGTTTTTTGGGACTAGCTGGATACTACAGGTGGTTTGTAGAAGGTTTCTCCCAAATTGTCGCTCCACTGACTAAGCTGATATGCAAGGATGTTCCATTCGAGTGGACTGATCAGTGTGAATAGAGTTTTGAAGAACTTAAGAATAGGTTGACTACCGCCTCAGTCTTAACCATTCCTAGTGGGTCTGGAGGCTATACAGTATACAGTGATGCATCATACCAGGGCTTGGGGTGTGTACTTATGCAACATGGGAGAGTGGTCGCATATGGTTCTCGCCAGCTTAAGAACCATGAAAAGAGTTACCCCACCCATGACTTGGAGTTAACCGCAGTTGTTTTTGCTTTGAAGATATGGCGGCATTATCTATATGGAGAAATATTTCAAGTTTTTACTGACCATAAGAGCTTGAAGTACATTTTTTACCAAAAGGAGCTGAATATGAGATAGAGATGGTAGATAGAGCTCCTCAAGGATTATGATTGTGAGATTCTGTATCACTCGAGCAAGGCAAACGTAGTGGCAGATGCTTTAAGCAGGAAGGGGATGATTTCTTTTATGATGGTCAGAGAATGGGAGTTGCTATAATAGTTTGCTAAACTCAGTGTTAGTGTGGAAACAACAGATGTTGGGTTCATAGCTATTTTACAGATTAAACCTAGTATACTAGATCAGATCAGGACTGGACAGAGGGGTGATCAGAAATTATCGAACATGGTCAGTCAGGCAAAACAGGACGTACAGTCAAACTTTGTGGTCGATGAGGACGGGTTGATGAGATTTAGGGGCCGTATATGTGTCCCAAATGATGATTCCCTACGACAAAGGATCTTAAAGGAGTCCCATTGTTCTCGGTACACCATGCACTCGGGAAGCACTAAAATGTACCATGATTTACGGAATGTGTATTGGTGGGTCGGTATGAAAAGAGATGTAGCTGAGTTTGTGGCCAAGTGTCTGATTTGTCAACAGACAAAGATCGAACACCAAAGGCCAGTGGGATTACTTAAGTCTCTTCCGGTGCCTACTTGGAAATGGGAGCACATTACTATGAATTTCATTATGGGTTTACCAAGGACCCGAAAGGGGCATGATGTAATCTGGGTGATTGTAGACAGATTGACTAAGAGTGCCCACTTCCTAGCCATCAAAAGTACAGACTCCTTGAGTGCTTTAGCAGAGTTGTATGTGAGAGAGATAGCTCGGTTGCATGAGGCTCCCGTGAGCATTACATCAGATAGAGATTCCTGATTCACTTCTAGATTTTGGGCTCATTTTCAAGAAGCCATGGGATCTCAGCTTAATCTGAGCACAGCCTATCATTCTCAGACCGATGGTCAGTCCGAGAGGACATTCAGACCTTAGAGCATATGTTGAGGGCGTGCGTTTTGGAGTTTAAGGGCTCATGGGATGATCATCTGCCTCTCACAGAGTTTGCTTATAACAACAGCTATCATGCTAGCATCGGGATGGCACGATATGAAGCCCTGTATGGTAGAAGATGTAGGTCCCCAGCGGCTTGGAAAGAAGTGGATGACAGAAGGATCTTGGCTCCCGAGTTGGTGGAACAGGCAGCAGAAGGTATTCGGATAATCTGCGATAGACTTAAGACCGCACAAAGTAGGCAGAAGAGTTATGGGGATAAGCATAGGCGGCCACTTGAGTTTCTGATTGGGGACTCCGTGTTTCTCAAGGTATCTCCGAGCAAGGGTATCATGTGGTTTGGGAAGAAAGGGAAATTGAGCCCTCGCTTCATTGGTCCTTTTGAGATTCTAGAGAGAGTGGGAGATGTAGCCTACAGACTTGCCTTACCACCGCAGCTTTCTGGGGTACATAATGTCTTCCATGTCTCGATGTTAAGGAAGTATAATCCGGATCCCTCACACATCATTGAGTATGAGCCCTTGAGCATCCAAGAGGATATGAGATACGTTGAGCGACCTATCCGGATTTTGGACAGAAAGAAAAAGTTACTTCGACCGAAGACGATACCTCTAGTAAAGGTTCTTTGGCACACCATTCGATTGAAGAAGCTACATGGGAGCTAGAGAGCCTCATGAAGGAGAAGTACCCATATCTATTCTGATGGACCTGAATGAATTTGGAGGACCATGGGGAGAATGTAAACACCACAAAAATTTCTATATTTAGTTAAACTATATAAAAACAAAGATAATATCTTTTAATGGAAGTACGAATATTTGTTGTAGGGCTCGAGGAGTATGAGAGCCGAGAAGCACGTGAACGACAGAAAGCCCGAAATATAGGAAGTGATGAAGCAAATGCAAGCATGGAGGGATTGAAAAATTTTGGTTCATTAGTTGAAAATTTTGATGTAAAACTTATATTGGGGATTTATGAGCAATACTGAAATCCCAAGAATATTTTCATTTTGAAATAATGAAAATTTCTTGAAAAACATAAACATTGTATCGTGGGATAAATTTATTTTAAATATGTATATATATACTAAGACAAATTAAAATAAATAAATAATAATATAAATATATATATATATATATGTTATGAAATATAGGTTATTAATTAAATAAAACAAAAAAAACAACAAACAAACAAAAATAAACAATAAACAACTAATAAATATATATATATATTAATATAATAGTGGCTGTTTGGCTATTTTGGGTGTCCAACAGTGGCTGTTTGCTGGAGCATTGTGATTAGGGATGTAAATGGGTAGTGTGTAAATGGGTACCCGATACTATCCGCCCCATTTAAGTCGGATTCGGGTACCGGTAAACGGGTTTTAATCGGGTTAGTGTAGTAATTTCACTACCCGTGACGGGTTTGGGTAGTACCCCTCAGATACCCGGTACCCGAACCCGATTAATGTAATCGGGTTATTAATCGAGTTCGGGTACCCGAACCCGTTTATTTTTTGCTTACAAAATATAATTTTTAAGGTTGTGGGGACTTGAACCTTCATCTTTTAATCTTTATACAATGAACTTGTCAAGTAAATCATAACTTATAATTGACATAATGTGTTCTAAAAAATATTTATACAATAAAATTGTGTCTAAAAAAATTAGTAATTAGTATAATAAAAATAATTACGAAATTAAAATAATTGATTATACTTAAAATAATAAGTTTTAAAATTTTAAATATAATGTACTAAAATTAAATTTAAAAAATTCATAATTAGTTAAAATGCAATTCTTACACATTAATGATTAGTCATTTGCATATATGATATCAATTCATAGTATATTTATATTATACAAATTGTATTTAAAATTGTAATTTTCAATTTTAATAAAACATTGTTGACTAAAAAAATTAATAAAAAATAATAATAAAATAAATAATTATGAAATTAAATTGGGTTAATTATGTTTAAGATAATATGTCTTAAAATTTTGAATACAAGGTACTGAAATAGAAATAATAAAAGTTTCATATTTAGTTAAAATCAAATTCTTTTATATATATACACACACACTAATATAGTATTTGTATATGATATAAATTATACTTAAAATTGAAATTATCAATTATAGTAAAACATTTTTTAGTCAAAAAATTAATGAAACATTATAATAAAATAATTATGAAATTAAATTAGTAAATTATGTTTAAGATAATAAGTATTTAAATTTTAAATATAAACTATTGAAATTAAAATGATAAAAGTTTCAAATTTGATTAGGATGTAATTCTTGCAAATTGACCATTTACATGTATTATATATGATACTAATATAGTACATGCATATGATACAAATTGTATTTAAAATTGAAATTATCAATTATAATAAAACATTGTTTACTCAAAAAAAATCAATGATTCAAATTAAAATTTTAAGTATATGATAAATTGATAACTTCATATTATAGTATATGATATTATAGTATAATTATAATATATGATATTATAATATATGATTATTTACAGATATGATACTATAGTATATGTATATGATACAAATTGTAATGAAAATATTAATTATCAATTTAAGGTCTACATCTTTTTAATCATTTAATGTTATTATGATTGATTAAATTAATTTACATTACATAAATATATCATAACTTCATAAGAAATCAAATGTATCAAATTAGAAATACTATGGTATATATTATGCACTCATAATGGTTTCAAGTTATTTGTTGAACTATTAAAGTTTGTTTAATTATGATGAAACATGTATGTTTTTATTTAATTTTATGTTTTTGATTTTTGATGTTAGAATAATTTTTTTTCATAGTCGGGTTTCGGGTTTCGGGTTCGGGTTATTAAATGGGTTATCAAAATATAAATTGAATAATCGGGTAATTATACGGGTTCGGGTATTTAACGGGTAGTGCAAAATTTATTAGGGTAGGGTTCGGGTAATTGTTTCAAAAATTAATCGAGTAATTATAGGGTTCGGGTTTTGTAATTATTAATCGGGTTCGGGGTCGGGTAGTCCAAAATTAACGGGTACCCGCCCCGTTTACATCCCTAATTATGATGGCCAAAGTTGGCCATTTTTTATCTAAAATGGTGGAATATGGTGGCTGAACCGAGAATAAGGGAAAGGAGTCCTCTCAGGTTTTCGAACTAGTAACAAAGAAAAAAGCTGGAAATTGGAAGAAAAAAAAAAGAAGGTAAAATTTATATATATGCATATTTAATGTACATGTATATATATATATATATATATATATATATATATATGTTGGGATATAAGCATGATAGTGTAAATTAAAATAGATGCGAAATAAAAATGGGAGAGATGAGAAGTAGATAAAATATATATATATATATGTGATAAGGAATAATAAAAACAAATAATATATATATATATATGTGTATATACTTATGTGTATATACATATAGGTGTATATAATAAATGTGTATGTTAGTCTATGTGCAAAAAAATATAGTAATAAAAATATATAAACACACGTGTTGCCCTAGGTATGTACAATTATACGCACACACAAAGTAGTAACGAATAGGTTACAATTTTGAAGCAATTCGAACAATTCTTATGAATAGGATGCTAAATATACAAATTTCGGTGTAGGAGAATCGTAGAAGGAATTAGGGGAGGCACTTGGAGGCGTCATTACTAGAACTCAGAATATCGAATAAATCGAGGTAAGGGGTACCATTTAACTTAGTTCTGATAATGAATTCTTGTTCATTGCTAAAAGATTTTATGAAGCAGCATTATATTTTGAAATGATTTATAACTGCTTTCATTCTTGTGAAAATGTTTACAAAGCATGTTTTAGTTTTAAAAAATATTCCCCAAGTACTTCCATGTTTATGAAATGAATTTTTCCTAAAGTATGAAACGTATGGAAGCTTTACATTGATTTATGATTCT
The DNA here is from genome assembly GCA_033439115.1 of Firmiana major. NCBI lineage: Eukaryota > Viridiplantae > Streptophyta > Magnoliopsida > Malvales > Malvaceae > Firmiana > Firmiana major. The sequence continues at coordinate 51,404,095 of CM065898.1, read as the reverse complement.
ATATCCATATGTTGAAAGAAACTTTTGACAATTTCAAAAGGATAGAAAAAAAAAGGGAAAAGAAGTTTTTGAGACTATAAGCTTCATGCATGGTTATTTCTTGTGGTATTTCGGCTCCACCACTTGAGTGCCGATACGTAGGGCCCCTGTAGCACTTGACTCAACCTGTGTGGAAGATGCCTTGCTACTGGTGGTTTATGATGATGGTGTTTCGGTAGTATCTCATGCCCGCACAGCACGTATTTATGTTTCCCACACAGAGAGTGCCTTTGGTGCTCGTGTCCTAGCTAGGTGCTAAAGAAAGTAAGAAAGATAGATACTACCCATATTTTATGAAAGTGTTGTACGACCTTGATCCAATCTACAGCCCCCTTACCATGTCCATAGGTATGATGACTCTCTACGGAGAATGACACGTATCGCATGACTTAGTTATAGCCTAGTCTCCTCAATTTGATTATGAATGATTATGTGCTTCTATGAAATTTATGATAGTTGGTTATGAACCGATATGTGTTATGAAGTGTTTATGAATAGAAATGATTTTAAGAACTCATCCATGAATAATGAAAAGTTTGTTAAATAGTTAAGCATATGATTTGTTTTAAAGAAACTCATGCTTTATAATTTTTATGATGACTATGCATGAAATGACAATTTACATATCATGTTAAAGATTGGTTTTATGAATACTTTTACATGCTTTTACATATCAAAATTGCTTTAAACGTATTATTTTACTAGGCTTTTCCCCAAAAGCTCACCCCTCTACCTTACAAACTATTTACAGTGATCTATAGGCATTACCTGCCGCGTACACGACGTAGGCTGGTGGGAAAGAGCTACCCAAGGCTACTTTTTGTACACGTAAAAAGGTATACAATTACATTCCTTTACCAGACACATTTGTATGCACAGACATATATTGGAAATATTTTGTTGGGATGTAATTTGTAAGGGAAACAAATGTAAAGAATATTACCTTAGGGATTATATTTTAAGATGATTGGTCTTAAATCAAAATGGATGTATTGGGTTGTGAATGTGGATTTGGAAAGTATGTTTGGTAGTTGTGGATATCTAGGATTGTTAAAACAATTGATTTGCAGGTGGGTAGGCTCATATATAAGACGTTATGTTGCTGAAATTTCTATCGGCCATATATGTCAAAACATAGAATTTAAATATAATTATAGATAAATAATTAGGAAAGTGAATTGACACTGAATAGGAATACAACCTAAATGAATAAGGGAATAACTGGGAATTTAAGTTCAAAAAAAAATCCCCCAAATATTCAAGGGTCAAGGGTCATTACAGAAGCCATGGTATAACCTCTAAAGCTAGAAAATATAAAGAGTTCTTGATTTATTATCGATACTTTTAGTAATGGAGATGGTTAAGTTGCATGCTTATGTTATATGTTTCAATTAATATTTGTTGTATATTCTACATTGGCTTATCTATAAGTATTCATGAATATGAGAATAATAGCTGAAATACAATTGACTTGATTATTTAATTTGATTAAGTAATGAATTGAAAGTTAAAAGATTGAAAAGTATCCACGATCTTTGTCAAACAAATTTATTAACTTTGTAGGATTGAGTCTAAGTAAAGATTTTGTGGGTATATCTCATGAATGCTCTTACGAGACACAACTCATCCACTAGGAGTGACCTAGGGGTCTAAAGGCTTGTTGCTTAAACTAAATCCAATCGTGACTACTATGAAAGTATGTTAGGAGTTGATATTTAGGATTGATACTTAGGAATTGAATTTAAGACTTTAGTTAGGATTTGCTAGAGTAGCAAAGCTTAAGTGTGGGGAATTCAATAAGTGCTTAAATTGATATATTATATTGTCTAATAATATTCTTTTGGCTTTATTATATGTAACGACCCAGTTTACTCGCACTTTTATTCGTTGGGTTACGAGTCGATATCAGATCAGAAACCGTAAACGCGAGTACTACATTTCATTTTTTGGTGACAAATTTAAACAAAATCGATCATCATGATTGTTCTTTCATGTTCACAATTCCTCAAACACATTTCTCTATACATTATTGTACTTGCAAAATATAGATACAATATAAATGTCTATGCTGGGTATACCTTTAGTGTTGAAGAGTTCTTCGCTGACACATGACTGTGAAAATTTATTCGACTTACAAACACTCCTAGCTATTGACGAGGCTTTATGGAGTAAAGTAAGGGGTGAGCTCAACCTGCTCAGTAAGAAAAATCAAGCGGTAGGTAGATAAATACATTATCTATAAAATACAGACTTGAAGTAATACCATACAGTTCAGTGTAGTACAGTGAAAATTTCTATTTTCTCACAGTATCGGTATCACAGAAAACATTACTGCAAAATGTCAATTAAATCAAATGCAGTAAAATAAAACTGATTTCATATCAGAAATTCACTTTCATCAAAACTCAGTTCAGATAAATAAAATAAGTGAGGCATGACAAAATATTCATCATCACTAATCAATCAATAGGACAATTGGCTAATGTCAGTGACTCCGAACAATCACGAGCTAGGTGTACTGGGATGTCAGGTGTTGTGGGAGTGGTCAGCTACCCAATTGGCTTTCTCATTTCACTATTTCTCAATAACATGGTACAGCGTACTCACATGCACACAGCATGATACATCGTACTCCATGGACCTCGGCACCATTCACATTTCCATATAATTTCATCATTCACATTTCCATGTAATTCATCATCGCCCTCTTTGCCTCAAATCACGTGCGAGCATATACGTGCAAGATCACATAGCAATACACGTTTGTCAGGCACGATTTTTTCAAATCACTTAAAATCACGTGCGAGCAGGTCCATGCAAGATCACACAGCAATACACGTCCGGCTGGCACCGTTTTATCAAATCGCTTAAAATCACGTACGAGTAAGTCCGTGCAAGATCACACAGTAATACACGTCCGACTAACACGGTTTTATCAAATCACTTATAATCACATGCGAGTGGATCCATGCAAGATCACATAGCAATACACGTCTGGCTGGCACGATTTTATTCTTAAAACATCTCAAAATCTCATGTAGACATCTCCGTGTAAGATCACACAGCAATACACGTTTGACTGCCACGAGTTTTATTTTTAAAATACTTAAATTTTATTTTGGTGTGTAGACCAGATTAAAAGGGGCTGGTCTTGCCTTTTTCAGCTAAAAATCCATAAAACATAATCTCGAGTGCAAATCCAAAATTTTAGGTTTTTTCGCGATAATTTTAAAAATACTCTAATATTTATCTAAATACACTAAATAGGGCTATTTCGAAAAAGTCAAGGCAAATTTTGAGTTTCCTTAAAATTTCTTTCTAAATCTCGGGCTGTAAAATTTGCCTAAGGATTTTCTACGTTCAGGCATATCAAAATTTTGTCCTAAGGTTTCGCAGTCTCCAAACACACATCAAATATACGCAGTATAATTTCGACGGTTCACAGATAGTTTTTCTACAACATAAATAAATATATATTTCTTAAATTCATATCTTGTAAACCCCACAAATTTTCTACATTTAAGTAGATTATATAAAAATGAAAATAATATATTTTAATGGAAGTGCGAATATTCGTTGTAGGGCTCGAGGACTATAGGAACCGAGAAGCCTGTGAAGGACCGAGAACTCGAAGATACAAGAAGTGATAAAGCGAATGCAAGTACGGAGGGATTGGAGAATTTTAATTTGTTAAATGGAAAATTGTGGATGTAAACACTTGTATCGAGAATTTACAAAGAATGATGGAATCCCGATACTATTTTATTTTCGGAATAAGGAGAGTTTCATGGAAGACATGGATATTATGCCCTTGGATAATTTTACAAGAAGATGTGTATATGTAGAGATATATATATATATATATACATGGGCGTATATGTATGTATAAATATACATGACATTTAAATAGATAGGTAATAATATATATATATATATATATAACATATATATATATATATATTATATAATGTATATTATTTAATATATAAGTATTAGTAAATGATAAATAAAGCATGAGACAAGAATTTAAAAATGGAGACAAAACAATAAAAAAATAATAATAAAAATAATAATAATAATAATAATAATAATAATAATAATACAAACAAACAAATATCTATCTACCTATTAATATAACATATTTATATATGTTAATATAATATATATATATATATATTAATATTATATATATAATAGGTTGTATGGAATTGGCTTTCAAAGAAAGCCAATTCCGTCTCTGCTAATTGAAAAAAAGAAAGAAACAAATCAAAACAGAGAGGAGCTAGCAGGGGCGGGAAAACAAACCAAAGGGAGAAAAGAGAAGAGGGAAGAAAGGAAAAGAAGGGAAGAAGGCTGATCAGCTGAGAAAGAAGAGGAAGAAGGAGACTGAAGCAGAAAATGAAGCTGGAAGGAGAAGAAGCATGAACCGAGGAAGAAGAAGGAAATAGAAGCAGTTGGAAAATTTGCAGCAGACCGAGATCGAGGAGTGAAGCAGAACCCGAAAAGAAAATCTGGAGCAGGAGAGCCGACCGGGGGAAAAAAAAAGAAAGAAAGGAAGGTGTAGACCGAGGAAGAGGGAGTTGCTGCTAGAGGTGGAACCGAGAGGCAAGGGATGACTGACTGGAGCAAACTGAGGCTTGATTGAATCGATGTAAAACCTGGAACGGAAACAGAGCAGGAACGTAGCGAGCTGAAGCAGGGAACCGTGAGGGAGCTGAGCTGAGGCAGACCGGGAGCTGAGGAAGAAAGGAAATCAAAGCTCCATTGAGGCAGACCGAGAGCTGCAGTAAAACGGCAGCATGGGGCTGCAGACCTTCACCCCTCAGCTGGAGTTGGACGAAACAGGGGAAGGGGTCGGCTGAATCCTTGGACCCCTGGAACAGCGGCAGCCTCTTGGTGGCAGAACGGTGGTTCCACCTTGCGGACTGCATTGGAACAGCAACAATTGCTGCCGGTTTCTTCATTTTTTTCATCCGATGAGATTGGAAGAAAAGCAAAAAAAAAAAAGAGGAAGAGAAAAGAGGTAAGATACGTACATGTATATATGTGTATTAATGTACATGAATATATATGTGTGATACATGTATAAGCATGCTAGTATAGTTTGAATTAGATTAAAAATGGAATGATGAGAAGTAGGCAAAAAAAATAAATATATATTTGTGATATTGAATAATGGAGACAAGTGATAATATATATATATATATATATGTAATTATGTGAATAAAAAATATATATATATATATTTGGGTATGTACATATAGGTATGTATAATGAAAGGGTATGTAACTATATGTACATATATTTGATAATGAATAAGGAAAGCCAATGATAAAATAAATATGAGTATATACTTAGGTGTATATACATATAGGAGTATATGAAAAATGTGCATATACTTGGGTGTATATACAAATGATTGTATAAAATAAATGTGTTTTAGTATATGTACAAACAAGGACATATTTTTATATATATATATGTGATAAGAAAAAAATAGAAGACAATAATATATATATATAGCAGTGTATATATATATATATATGTATATATATTAGATGCATATACATATGGGTGTATATATGATGAATTTGTGCTAGTATATATATATACAAAAAATGTATATATGAGATAAGAAAAGAGTGAAAACAAATATATATATATATATATATATATATATATATATATATATACACACATATGGGAGTGTATATATATATATGTATTTATGTGTACATACATGTAGAGGTATATAATAAGGTGTATGTCAATAATTGTACATACAAAATAATATGTGGTAAGGGAAAATATATAAACGTGCGTGTTGACTTAGGTACGTACAATAATACGTACACTCGCAGTAGTAACGAATAGGTTACGATTTTAACGCAATTCGAGTAATTCGCACGAATAGGGTGCTAAGTGTACGATTTCGTTGTAGGTGATCGTAGAAGGAATTAAGGGAGGTACTAAGAGACGTCACCACTCGAGCATGGAGATTTCGATAGATCGAGTTAAAGGGATATAATTTAAAACGGTAATAGTTACCTTCTGAACCTTGATAAAGAAAGCTTATAATGACATGAAGTATGATTTTCATACATGTTTCTAAATTATATTTCTGATCAAGACTATGCTTTCTGTATTTGTGCTTTGGAAATAAAAACATGTCTTCTGAATTAATCTTTCAAATAAGATGATTTTATTTCGATGTTTTTCGAATATGAAAACTATAATATGTTTTGAGACTAAGGGCCATTTATGTTGTGTGCTTACGCACGTCAACTTCACCTGTGTGGCGTCTGAATTCGCATGTGTGGCATTTGAACTTGCCTGTGTGGCGCCTGTATTTCACCTGTGTGGCGCATGTATTTTGCCTGTGTGGCGCCTGTAATTCGCCTTCGTGGCACCTGTATTTCGCCTGTGTGGCGCCTGTATTTCACCTTCGTGGCGCCTGTATTTCGCCTGTGTGGTTCCTGTATTTTGCCTTCACGGCGTCTGTATTTCGCCTGTGTGGCGCCTGTAATTCGCCTTCGTGGCGCCTGTATATCGCCTGTGTGGCGCCTGTAATTCGCCCTCGTGGCGCCTGTAATTCGCCTTCGTGGCACCTGTACTTCGCCTGTGTGGTGCCTGTATTTTGCCTTCGTGGCGCCTGTATTTCGCCTTAGTGGCGCCTGTATTTCGCCTGTGTGGCGCCTGTATTTCACCTTTGTAGCGCCTGTACTTCGCCTTTGTGGCGTCGGGAATTACCTTCGGGTCCTGAATTCCCTCTACAGAGGATGACCGGGTTATTTTGCCACGTGATTGATTTGTTATTGCCGCGTGATAAATTCGTTAGTGTCACATGATAATTATATGGCCAATGTAGTCTCAATTTGAAATTTTAAACTCTGTTTTCAGAACCAGATTTGTAGTATGTGATTTGATATGTATTCCTGTTTGGAATTCTGAATGTACGACCAGTTTTACGTAATATCTGTTAAGTTCAAATACCTAAGGAATTACGTTTTGAATCTCGATGTTTCTAATTTTCCTTAATCTTTGAATGTTATTATTAGTAGTTTCAGAAAATATCATTATACGCATTATCATGTTTTATACATATTTAAATTGCTAGAATCGTTTTAAATACATCTTCTTACTGGGCTTTTTCCCGAAAGCTCACCCCTCTACCTCTCAGATTACTTGCAGTGATTCGTAGACGCTACCTGTCGCGTACACGACGTAGGCTGGTGGGGAGAGCTCCCTAGGCTACTTTTTGTATATGCAGAAAGGTATACATTTACATTCCTGTACCAGACATAATTGTATGCACAGACATATATTGGAAATATCAGTTGGGATGTAATTTTGTGAGGAACGATGTAAACATTACTACTTTGGTATAATGTTTTGAGATGACTAGTATTAAATTGAAATGGATGTGTTGAGTGGTAAAGATGAACTTGAAAAGTATGCTTGGTAGTGGTGGATATCTAGGATTGCCAAAAAAACAACTGATTTGCAGGTAGGTAGGCTCATATATAAGCCGTTGTGCTGCCAAAATTTTTATCGGCCACATAAAATATAGAAATTAATTATAATCACGAGTAAAATATTAGGAAAAGTGTTTTGACACTGCACAGGAATACAACCTAAGTGAACAAGGGAATAAGTGAGTAAAGTAAATTCAAAAAAAAAATTTCCCCGATTTTCAAGGGTCAAGGGTCGTTACATATCTACAGAAAAATCATCAGAAAATACGTGCATTCATCTCTATAGCACACTGTAATTTTCCATACGGTAAAATGATGCAGTCCTTCCTAGACGTGTATATCGCAAGTGCACAGGTCGCACAAGTAATAAAGGGAACTGAGTCACAGATTATCGTCCCACAGAGAAACACAGTCAGCATAACTAAGTACCAATTAATTTTACTCTAAGTATATCCTAAAATTATGAATATTAAAAGGGAGATCTACAAAGTTTAATTTTTAAAATACTGGAAAGTAAGGAAAATAATAAAAACACTGAAATAAAGCAAAATAGAGCAAAAATTACTCACAGAGCTCCAAGCAAAATAAAAGCGAGAATCTGCAAAAGAAAGAAAATACTAAAACTCGAATTAATTAGTGTAAATTGACTATAGATGCAAATATAAGAAAATATAGATTAAAAATAAATATATTAAAATTAGAAAATCCTATTATGAAAATCAAATTTGCATGTGTTTAATCTAATTGATAAAAATGCAAAATAATCTAACCTAAGGTCTAATGGAATAAAATTCTAATAAAAGTTCTAAAAATTCTTAAGTATAACTTTAAACCTAAATGCCTAAATTGGTGACCCTAAATTATATATAACTCTAAATCATACTAAATTAATAAATTGTCTAAATAAATAATAAAATAAAGTAATAAAACGCATGAGAAATAAAATATTCTTATTTATTTATTTATTTTAAATGACACGAAAACTAAAATTTAATTATCTTAAAAATTAACTTAAACTACTAAATTTGATCTAAACTAACCTAGGATGCAAATTAAAAATATTATAGCTAAATCTTTAATTATATTACTTATATAAAAAATAAACCACTAAGCTAAAACTAGTAAATTGATAAATTGAATAACTAATATAATAAGCTAATATAATATAAATTAGCAAATTAACATATATAAACTAATAACTAATAAAACATAATAAACTAAAATAAATGAATTAACTATTGAAAACTATCAATGCACAACTCCTTGCATTGCTATGCGACACATGCTTCAGACGGCCAGCTGCATTTTTTTATGCTTGTACTTCTGCTTCAGCAACGTTTCACACCTTTCTGCCATCCCACGCCACCTCCTGCTTTTGATTCAACTGCTAGCAACATTCCTTGCAACAGGCATGTACAGACATTGTCCTGCCATCAACCCTCTACCCAGAAACTAACACCGAATCTGCCTTCACGCCAGCTCCTGCTTGAGGCACAGCAGCAGCAGACAGAACCTTCACCTTAATCCTGCAGCTTTGCTCCAACACGTCCCAGAAATCACTGCTTCACGTTGCGGCTACAATAGACATTCTCTGCTGTCAACTTTCCTGCACTGCCATACCACCAGCTGCTACTTCAGTCTAGTACAAACACGTTCACGCAGTACCGGCTCAACATCATTTCACCTTGTACTACCAGCACCTGGTCCTTTATGTTTCGGCTTGAGCAACAACCACGTCCAACTTGTTTTCACGCTGCAACAGCAGTAACAACGACACTTCTAACAGGCAGACCGACAAACAAAGCACAATACAGAACATATAAAGGAGACTGTGGCAGAAACAAAATAACTAGTGTAGTAACATAGTAGATAGTAGAGAAATCGTAATACAATAGCAACAAGAATTAGCTACAGTACAAAATAGGAAAACGTTGAAGTAAAATATAATCACAGAGCAGTGCAAAATCAAAGAAACAGAAGATGAAATTTAACGCTTACACTGAAAACAGAAGTGGGAAATGTCACGCCCCGAAAGCGCGGAAAAATGGAGCTAATTTAAACTTTTTTTTATCCATTACCTATGTTGTTTTTCTGTCTATATCTAGATTTAAAACCTCTTTTATTTTAAAAATTTCGGTAGCATAACGGCTGTGTTATTACTTAACCCAACCTGCAGAGTTTAAAACGCAGTTTATATTATTCAATCCACATCCTCAATACTTTTCATTCAATATTAGAATCATATAACAACTAAATATGTTCATTCATTTATACTGCGTAACTAAGACTCTGTATACAATCATTTACATATATTACATCCCAAAAGTTATATACAATAGTGTCCATGCATTTCATCATGTATGGAATACAAAGTAAGACAATACCTCTTAACTACAAAATGTACTGTGGAAGGGTCAGACTTCTCCGTCTATGACCACAGTCTCGTATGTGCAGTAGACTCGCTATAGATAATCTGAGAGATGGAGAGGAGGGGGTGAGTTTTTCAGACTCAGTAAGAGATACATTTAAAATAGCTTTAATTACTCAAAACATGGTAAAACTCTTGATTCTACAAATCAGCATAAACATGTACTGGAGTAGAGATGCTTAAATTTCGTAAAAGCAGTAAAAGCATGCTTAAATCATAAGTTTACACATCATGCATCTTTTTGGTAAAACTCATATATAGTATGCAGATCACGTCGTGTAAACAAGTAAAAAGCATATCAAAACTTAATCATGCATATCATAACATGCTTATCACTTTGAAAATGAAATCACATTGTCATATGTACATTTCGTAAAACATACTCATGGCTACCTTTAAAATCTCATCATAAAAAAATATGTGCTCAATAGCAAATCATAAAATAGGTAGCATGAAATGTGCGAAAACATATATATATCATTCCGTCAATTCATCGTGTAGAGTCAGGCAATCGTCTCATATACTAGTCCTGAAGGACATCATACATCTGGTCCCGTAGGACATTCATCATAGGTACATATGGCCATTGTAAGGGGAGCCGTAGGACTGGATCAGGGTCGTACGCTGCCCTATCTCTCGTGCACCACTAAATGGGGACTATACGCACGAACTCACGTGTATCACCAAGTGTAGACTATGCACACATTTCTCATATCAAGTCAGAGCCTGCCCGTTCTCTGGCCATTGGCTAGGTAGATCCTCGATCGTCTCCATACGAGATCAACCCCAGATCCTCTGACTATCGTCATATCATGCCTTTTTACCCCACAAAAATCATTTTGGGCCTCTTACCCAATTTATCAAAATCATTTCGGGCCTCATACCCATGTATTAAAATCGTTATGGGACTCTAACCCGCTTTCATAGAAAACATGATTTTTCATAAATCATTGCGGGACTCTAGCCCTTGTAAATATGGAAAGCATAGTTATAATAGCTATTTCTTGGGACTCATACCCGTACTGTGAAAATATAGCTTAAAAGCTATCTCGGGACTTTAACCCGTATCATGAATACATGGTTTCGTAAAACATATCGGGACTTTAACCCGTAATCTCACATGAAAATACTATGCTTTCGTTTCAAAAGTGAAAAAAAACACTTTTATAAACATGTATGCTGTAAAATGTATCTCATATATATAAAACATGCTGAAAACTCGGGAAATGGTTTTTGGCTTCGGTTTGAATACAGTTGGAAACCCTTTTCGTAAAATCTCATTCAATTCTCATACATAAACAGTTGGTAAGGACGAAGGAGTACTAACGCTACTCTAAATCATATCCCTTACTTCTTAGCGACTGATGTAGAGCACTTTCCTCGAAACTCAAGTTTACCTCGTAAAATGTGTTGATAGATCGAGCTGCTGTAAAACGAGTTCAACTTATCACATATGGCTTAAATTCATTTCAACATATTCAAATATGTGATTATATTGAAGCTTTGATCAAAAGTTGACTTTTAATCGATTTTACTCTTTTTGCTCGATTTTGTCGGTATAAACCTCGTTTTAATCGTATTTAACTTGTTTGGCACTTTTAGATTCACTTTCAATGCCTTCACAACATGTTTAACATTTCCAGCAATTAATTTCACTTCGTACACTCACTTACATTATCGATTCTTGCATATTTCAATAATCTCGCCTAGTCAATACTATATCGAGCTTTTATAGTCTAAATTTAACTGTAACTTCAACCTCATTTCATCACATTTCATCATTCTAAAGACCTTAAACATGTTGACAACAACTAAATTAAATCATACCATTTATTCCAGCCATTTTCCTTTCACAAAAAAATCCACTAAATCCACCAACAACTAACATATATTCAAAACCAACCATATCCATCAATGTTCATCACTTTACCTACACTTTCTCACACCTTTGACTGACCTTGACTTCAATCTCAGTTTCCAGAATTGTTCCTAAGCTGAAACACAATATAATTATAACTTAGAATCATTGAAAATTATCCAAAAATTTATCCCATCAATTTAAACTTCATTCTTCACTTACCTCTAAAACAGGACAGCTTTTGTCCTCAATCTTCTCTCTACCGTTTCAGGCATCAAATGACATCCATTAAATTTGCAATTTTTATATATGTTAGAGGGGAGGTAAATGAAGATTTTTCCTAACTGGACTGAGGTCTGAAAATGAGTGGAAGGTTGCTGAAACAATCCTGAAAGTCAGCAGAGCCAATCACGTCACAGTTATGCTCTATTTTCATTTCGCTACCGATTAAGCTATCAAATGACCTCCATTAAATCTGAAATTTTTATATATGTTAGAGGAGAGGTAGATTAAGGTTTTACCTGAAGAAATTGATGTCTGAAAATGAGTGGAAGGTAGCTGAAAAAATTCAGCAAGTTACCAGACCCAGTCACGTGCAACAGTGAAGAAGACTGGAATGCTTGGGTTTTTCAGCTATCACATGGTCTCTACAAATTCTGAGATTTTTATATGTGTTATAGGAGAGATATATGAGTGTTTTCTCTAACTGGACAGAAGCCTAAAAATGATGGGAAGCTAGCTGAAAATTTTCCACAAGACAGATGTGTAAGCAACGCCTGCAGCAGGGACCATGACTGAAGCTTTCGGGTATTGGCTGAAATGAAGAGGAAAATTTGGCTTCTTTTGGAAGCTTAAAGTGTTAGCTCAATGCCGGCTGAAAGTGGGTTGGAAAAGGTTCTAGAAGGGAATTAAAATAATTTATTTGTTAGGGGTTGTTTGGTGGTGTAAAGTCATGGGATTGTAGTCTTCATTTTAGAAAATTCCCCACTTAAAATTTTGATCAGATTTCTTCAAACTTTCACTTCTCCATTGTTAAAATATGTTTATAGTGTGTCTCATAAAAATTTAGGAGCCACTTGTTTAAGAAACATTTCACGAACGCGCTCATTTTGTACGATTTGGCCAATACCGAGCAAAATGAAAATAAGCTTTTGGTTAGCTTTAAAAATTCATTTAAACCCCTAAATCTCCATATTTCTTCATGATTTTTATTTTCCATGTCAATTTCACCTTATAATAATTTCCCATGATCTCAAAATAATTTTCACGAATTTCTAAAATTTTATTCGGATTTATTTCCTTTATTAGGTCTGTTTTCTTGATTTAATTTAGAACTCGAGTTGGACTCACTTTTCCATTCCCAATCACTTAGTTTTCCCTTCTACACATCATTTCATGCATGAACATGACATTTTTGAAAAAATTTCGGGTCTAGGACCTTACCTTAGTTTGCGTGCCATTGGGTCCCACGCTACAACCGAGTGCTTTAATCGTCTACGAGCCTGTAAAACGTTACATTGAGCTATAATTTACTTCTCATAAGCATCATAATATGGAAAAATATCAGATTTCATAGGAAATAACTAAAAAAAATATCAAAACAGTAAACTTAATAAGAAACAGAGCATAACAGAGGAAGTTAATGGCCATTTGAAGAAACAACAAAACCGAACATCAACAACCTTAAGAAGAAGAAGAAGAAGAAGTTAAACTAATAGACACTAAAGCAGTAAATATAAAATAACATTTGAAAACTGGAATGAAAACCAAGAACCCAAGCAATGGTTCCATAATGTGCGCCTCTTCCTATAGCAAACCTTGTTGTGTCGTGCGTCCTCTGCACCAGCAACGAAAGCAGCAGCAACGCCTCCTGTGTTCACGGGCAATAACATCTATTATCCAGACCGTCTCTCGCAGTAGCAGCGAATGACCCCAGCAAACGGCAAACAGCAAGGACTTAAAAACGCAGCAACGAATAAGGCAAGATGATGGCAACCTGTCATGCCCAAGAGCAACAGACCAAGCAGCCTCCAGCAACCTCTCATGTCACCAAGAACCACCAGCAGTTAAGCAACATCATTGGACCTCTTACTAAGCTGATAAAACAATTAAGAGAAGGAGAGCAATACAAATCGAAGAAGATAGGCTTCTGTCACCAACCGCTTTCCACTTCTTTGATCTCTTCTAAAGATGTAAAAATAAAAATCTAATCCACTCCTAAACTAAGGAAAACAGTGAAGATGAAATTCCAAAAAACGGTGATGACCAAGTACTGTTGTCACCAGCCTCCAACATCCCGATTGAACAGTAACGAAAATGGAAAACAGAGTAGTAAAGGAAACTAGTAAAAACGAAAATGAAAGCTTTTCATTAAAGAAGGTTCAAATGTGCCAAATACAGGAAATGAAAACTTGCCAACCCTAGACAATGGTGTCTCCTACCCTACGTGAGAACAACTTAAAAAACATAAAAGAAATAAAAAAGAAAAACTTAAAAGAAAACCTAGCAGCCAACCAAAAAAAATTCTAGCCCTAAAAAAAACTCTCTACAAACTACTACCTCTAAATGTCTCATCTTTTTCTTTTTATACACATCAAAATGGGGGTACAAAGGGAAATTTTAATCCTAGATGAGTTGGCATTGCTTGCCACTTGTCTTCACACCATTGGCTTCTAGAGAAGATATTTTCATGTCATTTGTCTTCTTGTCCACTTGGATGTGCAAGGTGGCATGGCTTGTGTCTTCCATGAGGTGACCAAGGTGTCCTTTGATCTTATCCCTAAAAGGTGAGTAAAATGTGGACATTTGGCATCACATGTGTCAAGAAGAATGGTGACTCATGCTACAAGACGAAATGGTAGTGGTCCAATCTCCTTTTTAGCTCATTTTCAGTCCATTTTCTACTGAAATGACTGAAATTTATCTGGATTTAATTTATCTGCAAACATGAGAATTTTAATTAAAATGGAGGGATAATTAATAAAATAATATGGGGATTAAAATAGTTAATTAAGAAATTAAATAAAAATAACTCTATTTTCATAGAATTATCAGAAATTATTTCCTAAATTCTTATCTACAAAAATCATCAGAAAATACATGCATTCATCTCTATAGCACACTATAATTTTCCTTACCTCGGTATCTGCACGTAGTCCAGAATACTTCCACGTCTGGAGTCAGTGGACCCGGTCCACTTGATTAATTTTTCTCCTCGAAGCTCTTTTACCGGCTTTTTCAATTTTTCTCCTTGTGTCTTTTTCACTACCTCCAATTATATTTATATATATATTTAAATATTCCTTCTTTCTTTCTTCTTTTTCTTTTTTTTTTCAAATTTGGGGTTTCGTGCTAAATTCTTCTTCTTCTTCATGTTTGTTTTTCCTCCGCTGGTCGCTCTCAGCTCACTCTTCCCTCATCGCCGGTCGCCCTTGTTCGTCGCCACTCATCTCCTCAGAGCTACCACACCTCTCTTGTATCACTTCATCATCTCTGGTTACCATCTATAACACCTCCACTTGGATTCTCGTCTCTGCTTCATTTGTTGTTCTTCAAACTCTGCTTCCCACTCCACCAAGAGCTTAGAACAGAGGTGAATCTGTGGCTACGTTGGTCCCTCACTTCACTGGCTTTCGATTCTGCCTCTACTACCCTCCTACTTTCGCCAGCTGCCTAGCTTCCCTTGGACCGAGGATGACCCCTGTTCTCCTCTGTATTAATTTCTCTTCATTTTTTCCTGCCTTTTGTATTTCCTTCCTCTTTAACTCTCGATTCCTCTCATTCCCTTATGTTTGTGCAGGCAAAGAAATTATAATGAGGGGAGGATGATGGGAGGAACCTGATGGTGTAGGTATGCAGGCGTCTGGTCAGGCTGTTGCGTGCAGATACTGTGAAGGTTTGTGGGGGCAAACTAGTGCGCAATACAGGATTGGCGTGGTGTGGATGGTGTGCATGCATGGTTTGCAGGGGACAGATGCAGGTTGTAGGGTACAAAGCTCGGGTGTAGAGGCTGGTGCACGCAGGGCCTGGCTAGGTGAAGCTGGTGTGCAGGGTCTTGGCAGACTGGTGTACGGGGCTGGTGCACGGTGCTGAGAGCGCTAGGGCTGGCAGGCTGAGGCTGGGCAGGAGCCAGGGGCTGGGGGTACTGGGCACAAGCGTGGTCGGGAGAGGCAGGGGTGCATGAGGGGCTTGGTGCAGGGAGGCTATCCTGTAAACACCATGAATTTTCTTATATTCAATCTTATTAAAGAATGGCGAATTAAACTGTAAATCCCCAAAATTTCTCAGTAAATTGGTTCGTAAAAACGTACAAGTGGAAATAAAATTGTAAGTCTGATATAAAATAAATAAAATAATAAAATACCCGAGAAATAAATAAGATAAATATATATATATTTAATTGATTTAAATATATATATATTTAAATATTTTGGGTATATGATATATTATATTATATTTTAATGAAATATAATATAATATTAAAATAATAAATAATAAATAACTAAATAATATATAATATATAATATATATAATAATAATAATAATAATAAAACAAAAAAAAAAGAAATAGAAGGCAGCGATTCTGCCATGGAAAAAAACAAAAGGGGAGCAGAAGAACCGAGGAAGGCCAGCTCCCTTCTGCCTCGGACTCCCCGATCAGAGGCTGCCAGCGATGAGAGGAAGCAGCGGAGGCCACCGCCGACGCTAGCAGAGGGAGAAAAGCCGCGGTCAGCGAGAGAGGGAAAAAGGGAGGAGAGAGGTGATCGGTAACCGGAGGAAGGAGGAGCGACCCACCACCGGCCAGAGAGGAATGACGGAGGCACCGATCCAGGTGCAGATCGGCCAGAAACGTCGTCGATCGGAGGAGAAAATAAATGGGTGCCGACGCCGAGGGAGAAGAGGTCAGACCGGCCACTCTCTGGTGAGCTTTGGCAAAATCAACCTGTGAGATCTGAGAATTTCAGATATATTTTATTGATGTAATAATAATTTGAAGTGTAATTTATTGAGCTAAGTGAATTGGGGAATGATAATTGGAGATTTATATGTTAAGTGTTTAAAATAAATGTGAAACTATGAGGATAGATCGATCTGGGAGAAGGAGAGATCGATCTGGTGAGTTATAAATGACAAGGAAGGAGGAATTTAAGGAGCAGATCGATCTCCAATGGAAGAGGGTCGATCTCCTTATGATTCTGTTTGAGAGAAGATCGATCTCATGAGGAAGAGATCGATCTCCAAATGATTCTGTTTGGGAGAAGATCGATCTCCTCAAGGAGCAGATCGATCTCATAAAGCCATAAAGAGATCGATCTCACCCCTCGACAGATCGATCTCCTAGGCATAAACTGGCCCAAATCGTCCCAAAATTCAAATGCAGATCAATCTCATCAAGAGGCAGATCGATCTCCTACCTCCAGTCTATATAAGGAACCCCTATTTTTCCCCTGCAAACTCACTTTCTCTCTCTTCCAACCCCATTTCCACCGAAAACCTAACTTTCTCACTCATCCAAAACACCCATTTCCGGCCAAATCAAGAGTTGTGGCAAGAAGGAAAGTTGTTCCTCATCAAAGGGAGAACAACATACTTGGAAATCGAAGGACGAATCGGGTCGAGGCGTGGGTTGTGCGTCTCACAAGCTTTGGGTAATTTTTAAACCTCGATCTTGATATTTGAGATGATTTTGATGATATTGGTGGTTGTCATTGCGTTGAAATAGCTGAGAAATGATTAGGGATTGATGAAATTGCAATGTGGTTGGAAGGATAATGATATTTAGCAATTTTGGTAATTTTAGGAATTTTGAGCTATAAATGGAAATTTAGACAATGTGATGAATTAGCATAGATAATTGGTATTAGAAATGTAGAACGTTGAGATGTTGTGAATGAGTGTGTAGTTTGGCGTAGAGTTACAAGAATCAAGGGATTTGAGGAGTTATGAGCAATTATGCTCGATTTTGAGAATTGAGGTTGATGAGATAATCGAGTATTGATGTTTTAACATCGTTTGGACAGCTCGGGAGTTCCAGAGTGGAATGCGAGACTAGTCCGTGATACGGGGGAAACGATTGCACTATACGAGGTGCAAAGAGGTAAGGGAAATCTAAACCATTTGTGTATGTGATTTGTAAACTATTATAGCATGATTTGTGGTTTATAAAACAAGCATGTTGAGTGTTGTGTTGAGATTTAATTGCACACGATTTTTATAGCCGGTTGGAGCCCATAATTTTATGAGTTTATAAGCTGAGTGTGAAATCGCTTTATAAACCGTTGAATTTTGTGTGAGTAATGAATTGGGCTCTACGTTAAGGCAATATCGAGATTTAAGAAATGTGTGCGTGCTTTGCCGGTTGGAACTCGATTTTATTATGTTTTGTGTTGAGTACAAAACGGTTTTCAATTGAGTTTTATGAGTGAAAAACCCCTATGAGTTCTACGTGAAGGCAAATCAGTCTTATGTGATAAGACTTAGGTGTGTAATTGTGAGTACACACTGGGCATTGCTCTGGTAGCATGTAAGCCCGATTTCTTCTCCGTTCTGGTAATGTGAGAAACCCCATTGGTGGCCGTTGCCACGTGATACCCTATTGGTGGCCATTGCCACGTGAGAAACCCCATTGGTGGCCGTTGCCACGTGATACCCTATTGGTGGCCGTTGCCACGTGATACCCCATTTGGTGGCCGTTGCCACGTGAGAAACCCAATTTGCTGGCGTTGCCACGTGAAACCCTATTCTGTGGCTGTGCCACGTGTGAATTTAAATCAGTGGCTTTGCCACGTGAGATAGTGGCTATGCCACGTGTGAATTTAAATCAGTGGCTATGCCACGTGTGTTTAGTGGCTGTGCCACGTGCATTACTATTTCAGTGATTTTATCACGTTCATTGAGAAAGCGTTTATCGTATATTTTCACATGCTTTGTTATTGCTCTAGAGTGAGCCTTTTTACTTCATGTTTTCACATGACTTGAGACCTGAGAATGTCGTTTTGAGTACTTTCATGCTATGGTTTTCAAATGAGTTTCACATACAAATAAACATTTTGTGATGTGCATTTTGGTTTATGAAATGAGCTCCTTACCCCCCTTACTGAGCGATTTAGAAGCTCACCCTGTTTTCTTTCCCCCCAGAGTTCTTCAAGTGAAAAAGGATCTCCCGGCGACGTACGGAGTAGTGGCTAGTGGAGGACTTGAGCTCCAGGCCATATATATTGTATTTTGAGGTACCTTTTATCTTTTCATGTACCCAGACGATTATTGTAATTGCAGACACTTTATGTACAACATTGTATGGGATGTATTAGGATTAATTAACTTGGAATTGAGTACTGTATATGATACAATATACACTATATTATGATAAGATCCTGAGGCATGATAATTATGATGATGTATGACACTGCACAGGAATGCACCCTTAATTGTGAATTAATGAGTAAAAAGTTTTAAATTTGCCCTATTTTCCGCACTTCCAGGGCGTGACAGAGTTTTCTTGGTATCAGAGCTTAGGGTGTCTAGTACTGTCAGTGTCGGTTAAGTGAAATAGAATACATCCCAAGTGTCTGTAATAGTCTGGTCATGAACTGAAATTGAGGATTGAGATTTCAATCGATTTTGATATGTACGCGCAGGAGACGAGTTGAGATAGAGAATGAGTAAACGACGAGGTCGTTCGAGGAGGCAGGCAGAGTCCCCTCCGCCACCTGTCCCACAACCAGAGAGTCTTAACTCTCGATTTAATCGGATTGAGACCGATGGAGGCAAGGTTTTGAGCAGATGGCAGCGTTATTCGCGCAACACTTTGGAGTTAATGCCTCGGGTACTACCCCCACACCACTACAAGGACCTCCCATACCCCCAGTGCCTCCCGTCACTCAGCCTGAGGACAGAAGTATGGTCCGACTAAAGGATTTTCTGAAGATGAATCCACCCGCATTTAAGGAAAAGAAGGATCCTACAGAGGCTGAGGAGTGGTTAACGGAATTGAGAGTTATATTTGATTTTCTGGGGTGCACCGATGCTGAGAGGGTCAGTATGAGTGCCTATATGCTGAAGGGGAGAGCTCGAGATTGGTGGGGTACTACCCAGGGTATTCTGATGTCCCGCCAGGATGTGATTGGTTGGGAAGAGTTCCAGACAGCCTTTAGGACCCAATATGTAGCACGAGCCGCCCAGAGAAAGAAACAAACTGAGTTTTTGAGTTTGGTACAGGGTGACATGTCTGTGGATGACTATGAGAGCCAATTCACAGCGCTATTGAGATATGACCGAGAGACCTTCAAGAGTGAAGAGCTCCGCACAGAGAAGTTTGTGTATGGGTTGAAGCCCGTCATCAGAGATAGATTGATAGGGCTATGTATTACTGAGTTTGGAGATGCTCTGAGACGAGCACAAGAGATTGAAAGAGGAATTGAAATGGTACAATCCCAGAATGAGCTCAGAGCGGTGAATAGAGATAAGGGCAAGAGGCCAGCGATTTTCTAAACAGAGGCTCGGAGAGGTTCCTTCAGAAGAGGAAGGATTGAGGTACAGAAGGGCAGATTAGAGAGACCTAGAGGGTACCCTAACATTAGAGAGACCCCTCGAGATGTCAGGCCTGAGACAAGGTTTTGCAGAGATTGTGGTCGAATGCATGAGGGAAGCTGTCCTGGGTCGATCCATGGATGTTTTAGATGTGGAGACATGGGTCACATGATGAAGGATTGCCCTCAACCTCAGAAACCACATGTCTTGGAGCCCCCTAGACAACAGCCTCAGAGAGTGGATCCCCGGAGACGGGCCACTGCGGCCAAGAAAGGGAAGAAACCTGTGGCACAGGGACGTGTGTTTGCCTTGGATAAGGAGACCGCAGACACTTCGGCAGAAACTATAAGAGGTACACTCTCTGTCTGTAATCATAAGGCTCATGTGTTGATTGATTCAGGATCCATGCATTCGTTTATTTCTGAGCATTTTGCATGTAGATTAAACTTGAAGTTTGAACCTCTAGAATATATACTACATATAAATACCCCTATGCGTGAATCCCAGAGAACTGAGTTAATTTGTAAAGGATGTGAAATAAAGGTGGGAGATAGAGTGATGTTAGCAGATCTAATCCTGTTGAATATTCATGGGTTTGATGTAATTTTGGGGATGGATTGGTTGGCAACCAATCGAGTGAGTTTAGATTGCTACACTAAGATAGTAACTTTCTCCCTACCTGAACCTTACAGTGTACGATTGAGATATTGAGGAAATGATTATGTGGATTTCTAGTAAGTAATTTGAGAATTTTGATATTATTTTGGAGAATATTAAATATGATTATTCATGTGAAGGTTATGAGACACTCATCTCAGACGATGAGCGGGAACATCCGAGGATTGAGGATATACCTGTGGTATGTGAATTTATGGATGTTTTCCCAGATGAATTGCCAGGTTTACCACCAGAGAGAGAGCTGGAGTTTACCATTGATTTGGTACCAGATACTCTGCCGATCTCTAAACCTCCTTACAGGATGGCATTAGTGGAACTTGAGGAATTGAAGAAACAACTACAGGAGTTATTGGATCAAGGGTTTATTAGACCCAGTGTTTCGCCGTGGGGAGCGCCAGTACTATTTGTTAAGAAGAAGGATGGTAGTCTCAGATTATGTGTAGACTACTGGTTGTTGAATAAAGCCACGGTGAAGAATAAATACCCATTGCCCAGGATTGATGATCTATTTGATCAGCTGAAAGGGGCATCAGTCTTTTCTAAGATTGATTTGAGATCGGGCTATCACCAATTGAGGATCAAGGAAGAAGATATTCCAAAGACGGCCTTCAGGACAAGGTATAGCCATTACGAATTTTTGGTGATGTCCTTTGGATTGACGAACGCCCCTACAGCATTTATGAGATTGATGAACGAGGTGTTCAGAGACTATTTGGATAAATTTGTGATAGTCTTTATTGATGATATCCTGGTGTACTCTCAGTCGTATGAGGAGCATGCACAGCATTTAGGGTTAGTACTTCAGATACTCCGAGATAAGCAATTATATGGAAAGCTTAGTAAGTGTGAGTTTTGGCTGGATCGGATAGCTTTCCTTGGTTATATAGTCTCAGAGGAAGGAGTATCAGTGGACCCAAGCAAGGTGGAGGCTGTGCTTAATTGGGAGAGACCGAGGACAGTTACTGAGGTACGAAGCTTCCTTGGTTTGGCAGGGTATTACAGAAGATTTGTGGAAGGATTTTCAAGGATTGCCGCTCCTTTGACTAAGCTCACGCGCAAAGAGACTCCATTTATATGGACTGATCAATGTGAGCTCAGTTTTCAGGAATTAAAAAGGAGATTGACAGCGACACCTGTGTTAACCATTCCTGAGGGATCAGGAGGATTTTCGGTGTATAGCGATGCATCTCACCAAGGATTGGGGTGTGTGCTTATGCAGCACGGAAGAGTGGTCGCATATGGATCACGACAGCTGAAGGACCATGAGCGGAATTACCCCACGCATGATTTGGAGTTAGCCGCTGTGGTATTTGCTTTGAAGATCTGGCGACACTACTTATATGGGGAAAGATTCCAGATCTTCACTGATCACAAGAGTTTGAGATATCTCTTTGATCAGAAAGAGTTAAACATGAGACAAAGGAGATGGATGGAACTCCTTAAGGATTATGACTGCGAGATTCTATATCATCCGGGCAAGGCGAATGTGGTTGCTGATGCCCTGAGCAGGAAGAGTGTGATATCTGCTATGATGATCAGGGAATGGGATTTACTGAAGCAGTTTACCGAACTTTGGATCAGAGTTAAAGAGGTAGAGACTGGATTTTTGGCTAGCTTGCAGATAGAGCCCAGGATCATGGATCAGATTAGAACTGGGCAGCGCAGTGATCAGAGATTGATAGATATGGTTAGCCAAGCTGAACAGAGTTCACAATCGGATCTCACCATCAGTGAGGATGGATTGTTGAGATTCAGAGGACGAATTTGTGTACCGGACGATGATAGCCTGAAGAGACAGATACTGAGAGAATCCCACTGCTCGCGATACACCATGCACCCAGGGAGTACTAAGATGTACCGAGACTTAAGAAAGGTGTATTGGTGGAGTGGTATGAAGCGAGACGTGGCTGAGTATGTGGCCAGGTGTTTAGTATGCCAGCAAGTGAAAGCTGAGCATCAGAAGCCCGGAGGACTACTACAGCCTTTACCTGTACCTACATGGAAATGGGAGCATGTCACTATGGACTTTATTATGGGTTTACCGAGGACCCGAAGAGGTCGTGACGCTATATGGGTTATAGTGGATAGACTGACCAAGAGTGCCCACTTCCTTGCCATCAAGAGCACAGATACTGTGGATGCCTTGGCTGAGCTGTATGTCAGCGAGATAGCTAGATTACATGAGGCTCCAGTGAGTATTACTTCTGATAGAGATTCTCGATTTACTTCTAGATTTTGGACCCAGTTTCAGGAGTCCATGGGATCTCGATTGAGTTTTAGTATCGCCTATCATCCTCAGACAGATGGTCAGTCAGAGAGGACTATTCAGACCCTGAAGGATATGTTGAGGGCGTGTACGATGGATTTTAAGGGATCATGGGATGATCACCTGCCCCTAGCAGAGTTTGCATACAATAACAGCTATCATGCGAGTATTGGAATGGCACCCTTTGAGGCTTTATATGATAGGAGGTGTAGATCCCCTGTAGCTTGGGAAGAAGTCGGTGACAGAAAGATAAATGCTCCTGAGCTTGTTGAGCAAGCCGTACAGAGTGTGAAACTCATATGTGAGAGGTTACGGGCTGCACAAAGTAGACAGAAAAGCTACACGGATGTTCGTAGACGGCCACTCGAGTTTGAGGTTGGTGATGCAGTATTTCTGAAAATATCACCGAGTAAGGGTATCGTGCGATTTGGGAAGAAAGGAAAATTGAGTCCTCGATACATAGGACCATTCGAGATTCTTAAGAGAGTGGGAGAGGTAGCTTACAGATTAGCATTACCCCCACAGATGTCCGAAATACACAACGTTTTTCATGTGTCTATGTTGAGAAAGTACCACCCGGACCCTTCTCATGTCATAGAGTATGACGAGATGGACATTCAAGAGGATATGAGCTACACTGAGGAACCCGTCCAGATTCTCGATAGAAGAGAGAAGGTACTGAGAACTAAGAGCATCCCATTAGTGAAAGTTTTGTGGAAACATCACTCAAGGGAAGAGGCAACGTGGGAACTAGAGAACCTCATGAAGGAGAAATACCCCCATCTATTCGACTAGTTGAGTTGAATTTGGAGGACCAAATTCTATTTAAGGTGGGGAGGATATGAGATCTGAGAATTTCAGACATATTTTATTGATGTAATAATAATTTGAAGTGTAATTTATTGAGCTAAGTGAATTGGGGAATGATAATTGGAGATTTATATGTTAAGTGTTTAAAATAAATGTGAAACTATGAGGACAGATCGATCTGGAAGAAGGAGAGATCGATCTGGTAAGTTATAAATGACAAGGAAGGAGGAATTTAAGGAGCAGATCGATCTCCAATGGAAGAGGATCGATCTCCTTATAATTCTGTTTGAGAGAAGATCGATCTCATGAGGAAGAGATCGATCTCCAAATGATTCTGTTTGGGAGAAGATCGATCTCCTCAAGGAGCAGATCGATCTCATAAAGCCATAAAGAGATCGATCTCACCCCTCGACAGATCGATCTCCTAGGCATAAATTGGCCCAAATCGTCCCAAAATTCAAATGCAGATTGATCTCATCAAGAGGCAGATCGATCTCCTACCTCCAGTCTATATAAGGAACCCCTGTTTTTCTCCTGCAAACTCACTTTCTCTCTCTTCCAACCCCATTTCCACCGAAAACCTAACTTTCTCACTCATCCAAAACACCCATTTTCGGCCAAATCAAGAGTTGTGGCAAGAAGGAAAGTTGTTCCTCATCAAAGGGAGAACAACATACTTGGAAATCGAAGGACGAATCGGGTCGAGGCGTGGGTTGTGAGTCTCACAAGCTTTGGGTAATTTCTAAACCTCGATCTTGATATTTGAGATGATTTTGATGATATTGGTGGTTGTCATTGCGTTGAAATAGCTAAGAAATGATTAGGGATTGATGAAATTGCGATGTGGTTGGAGGGATAATGATATTTAGCGATTTTGGTAATTTTAGGAAATTTGAGCTATAAATGGAAATTTAGACAATGTGATGAATTAGCATAGATAATTGGTATTAGAAATGTAGAACGTTGAGATGTTGTGAATGAGTGTGTAGTTTGGGGTAGAGTTACAAGAATCAACGGATTTGAGGAGTTATGAGCAATTATGCTCGATTTTGAGAATTGAGGTTGATGAGATAATCGAGTATTGATGTTTTAACATCGTTTGGACAGCTCGGGAGTTCCAGAGTGGAATGCGAGACTAGTCCATGATACGGGGGAAACGATTGCACTATACGAGGTGCAAAGAGGTAAGGGAAATCTAAACCATTTGTGTATGTGATTTGTAAACTATTATAGCATGATTTGTGGTTTATAAAACAAGCATGTTGAGTGTTGTGTTGAGATTTAATTGTACACGGTTTTTATAGCCAGTTGGAGCCCATAATTTTATGAGTTTTATAAGCTGAGTGTGAAATCGCTTTATAAACCGTTGAATTTTATGTGAGTAATGAATTGGGCTCTACGTTAAGGCAATATCGAGATTTGAGAAATGTGTGCGTGCTTTACCGGTTGGAACTCGGTTTTATTATGTTTTGTGTTGAGTACAAAACGGTTTTCAATTGAGTTTTATGAGTGAAAAACCCCTATGAGTTCTACGTGAAGGCAAACCAGTCTTATGTGATAAGACTTAGCTGTGTAATTGTGAGTACACACCAGGCATTGCTCTGGTAGCATGTAAGCCCGATTTCTTCTCCGTTCTGGTAACGTGAGAATTCCCATTGGTGGCCGTTGCCACGTGATACCCTATTGGTGGCCGTTGCCACGTGAGAAACCCCATTGGTGGCCGTTGCCACGTGATACCCTATTGGTGGCCGTTGCCACGTGAGAAACCCCATTGGTGGCCGTTGCCACGTGATACCCTATTGGTGGCCGTTGCCACGTGATACCCCATTTGGTGGCCGTTGCCACGTGAGAAACCCAATTTGGTGGCCGTTGCCACGTGAAACCCTATTCTGTGGCTGTGCCACGTGTGAATTTAAATCAGTGGCTTTGCCACGTGAGATAGTGGCTATGCCACTTGTGAATTTAAATCAGTGGCTATGCCACGTGTGTTTAGTGGCTGTGCCACGTGTGTTTAGTGGCTGTGCCACGTGCATTACTATTTCAGTGATTTTATCACGTTCATTGAGAAAGCGTTTATCGTATATTTTCACATGCTTTGTTATTGCTCTAGAGTGAGCCTTTTTACTTCATGTTTTCACATGACTTGAGACATGAGAATGTCGTTTTGAGTACTTTCATGCTATGGTTTTCAAATGAGTTTCACATACAAATAAACATTTTGTGATGTGCATTTTGGTTTATGAAATGAGTTCCTTACCCCCCTTACTGAGCGATTTAGAAGCTCACCCTGTTTTCTTTCCCCCCAGAGTTCTTCAAGTAAAAAAGGATCTCCCGGCGACGTAAGGAGTAGTGGCTAGTGGAGGACTTGAGCTCGAGGCCATATATATTGTATTTTGAGGTACCTTTTATCTTTTCATGTACCCAGACGATTATTGTAATTGCAGACACTTTATGTACAACATTGTATGGGATGTATTAGGATTAATTAACTTGGAATTGAGTAATGTATATGATACAATATACACTATATTATGATAAGATCCTGAGGCATGATAACTATGATGATGTATGACACTGCACAGGAATGCACCATTAATTGTGAATTAATGAGTAAAAAGTTTTAAATTTGCCCTATTTTTCGCACTTCCGGGGCGTGACTGTAAGACCCGAAATTATTTAAAATACGAAATGAATGAGTATTCGTGAAGAGAAGTCGGGTTAAATTAATCCCGAACACGTGCAAGGGCAGAATGGTCAAAAGATCGAAAGTTGAAATAATATCGATAAGGAAAAAAAATTAATTAAAAATATGGATTTGAGAAATCTTGGTCAATAAAGGAGAAATAAATTTATTTTGGGTTAAATTGATCAAGATATGAATTTATGGGAATTAATCAAAATTTTTAGTTCGGAAAAATAATCCCAAAAATAATCAAAAAATATACCGAAAAGTCATTCGGGACAATATCCCGAAAATACGGAGAAATTATACCCGAAAAAGGGTTAAAATATAATAAATAAATTAAATAAAATAAAATTAATTAATTTGGAATAAAATAATAATTTTAAGGGATATTTGGGTATTTTTAAGGTATTTGAATGATTAAAATAATAAAAGATAAATAATAAATAAATCTGAAAAAAAAAAAGAAAAAAAAAGAAAGAAGAGAGAAACGGGTCGGGGAGAGAGAAAGAGAAGCGGAGACGAAAACGGAGCCCGACGAACCCGAGGGAGACCGGCGAGCCGTCCGGTGGCCAACGGCCAGGCCAAGGGCCGGAAAAGGAAGAGGAGCTTCAGGCGATCTCCCTGGCACCGGCAGCACGACCAACCGACGCCGGAGTCTGGCGAATCGGGGAGAGAAAGGCCGACTGGATTGAGGGGCTCGGTCCCGGCGAACGGCGACGTCTTGGCTCGATCCGACCCCGCAAAACGATCCCCAGGCCGAGACGGTTCTGTTGAGGCCATTGGATGCCGACGAGACGACCGGAATCGCCGGCGACGGCCAAGAGGAGAAATGGGTCCCAACGGCCGGAGGAGAACAGGCCGGACTGGCCATTTTTCGGCGAGCTCGAGGCGAACCAAGCCCAGATTCGTGATGCGGACGACCCAACGGAGATGCTGGCGGTGGAAACCGGTGGAGAACCGGCCGGCAAGGTGGTGAACCGGCCGAACCGGAGTGAACCGGGGTGAACCGGCGGGTCTGAACCGATCCGAACCGGACTGAACCGGTTCAGCCAAAAAGAGAGGAAAAAAGGGAGAAAAAGGGAAAAAGAAAAAGAGAAAAAGTTGGGGATAATTCATGTGATGCAATCGAGCTTCGGGTAAGTCAGTAGTGGTCGAAATTGACCCGATTTAAATTTCGGAGTATTTAATTTAATTAATTTTGGACTGAAAACTTACCAGAAAAATTGTGGAATTGTGTAGCTCGACGATTGGCATCCACCGAGAGCTCGAGATAGCCTCAATTTCGTACTAGCATGGAATCTCGGGTAAGTAACCCTTATTTACGACAATTACCTCGTTATGCGTGATATTGATTTGATTTTCGCATAAATTGAATTAAATTATGGAAATTTAGATAAATTGTCGTAAATAATCGATTTAGCTATTCAAGAATTAGAACGAGGCCCAATAAATTATTAGTGGGCCCAATGAGCCCAATAGGCCTCGATAAAGTGAAAATTAAGTGGAAAACGGGCTTAAGGTCGATTAAGGCCCATTAAGGTGCAATTGGGCCCAATAGGGGTAAACGGGCCCAATGATTTAAATTAAGCCCAGAAAATAGGAAATACAATTAAATTGTATGTTATCTGACCTGAGGAATATTGATACGCAGTTTCGGGCATTGGATTGAGAGCAGATCGGACTGCGCGACGTGACATCAGTGGAAATGTCAGACTCGATAGGAAAATAAGGTAAGGGAATTCTACGGACTGCTAGAGGTAACTTTACGCAATTTTAAGTTCATTTGCAGTCTTTAAAATTTATCTGAAGGGTCTAGAGGTCGAATAATAATTTTAATGCCTCGAATGGGCAAATTACTAAAATACCCTTGTTAAGGGTAGAACTTACAAATTTAGGAAAAATTGGGAGGAGCAAGGACAAGAGGTTCCTGCTCGTTCTGGAGGTATTTTAACACATGCATGAGTAGGCTGGCTCACTTTTAAAGAAAAATGCATAGCATTGAATACCTTAAACGATGTAATTTCTGTGAAAACTATTTGGAGATAACCGAGCCGCCTACGTATTTTTATTTACATGTGACGTGCTAGAGCTCAGCTCGCACGATGTTTGATTTGTGTGATGCATGCATTAGTGCTGGAGCGAGAGCTCGCACTAGAGTTTTCCATGCATAGGTGCTAGAGTATAACTCGCACCAGATTTCACATGCTTGTTTCGTGACACGGTGCTAGAGTCTAACTCGCGCCAGATTTTACATGATTTTTGAGACAGGGTGCTGGAGTTTAACTCGCACTAGATTTTATAAGATTTTCATGTGATTTATATACAGAGTGCTGAGCTTAGCTCGCACTAGATTTACTGAATTTGTGGAGTAGCGCTGTCTGCCCTTGGAGTCAGCCAAAAGGCCCAACAGGCTCAAAAGACCTCTTAGGTGGGGTGAGAGTGAGGGATGAGGTTGGCGGCCTTGTGGGGATGTAAAGCGGGCTCTGCCGATTTTACTTGATTTGATGAGAGTGCTGAGCATCGCTCGCACTGATTTTATGAGAACATGCGATGAGTCGTGCTTGGAGCATCGGGCAGACTGTGTGTCACCGATTTAATAGGCTCGCACGTGCGTTTTGAGACATGGCATGAGTATTGAGAAACAAAACCTCTCTGTGGGAAGCAGGCCATTTGGGCTGGAGTACCTAGAGTGATATGGGTCCATGAAGTACGATGTACCGTGCAAGTAGCATGGAGTACGATGTACCGTGGGGTATCTTCGGATACGGTATCTTTGTGATACGGGGTATCTTCGGATACGGTATCTTTGTGATACGGGGTATCTTCGGATACGGCATCTCCGGATGCGTAGGATCGGATAAGACCGACGGGTTGGATTGACCCACCTCCCGGGCGGTTCCCGATCAGGGTGAGACCTCGCACACTGGGATCCGTGAAGCTAGAGGGACTCACGAGGACACATATGGCCAGTCCTGGTTATTGCCGTTATACAAATATTACCTCGTCTCGCATGTCGACGATTTCGATGATTTAAACTGGGTTTTTAATTAAATGTGCATGATGGTTATTTCCATGCTTTTTAAACCCATCTGTGATGTATACCGATTTTCATGGTTTTGTGTGAGTCAGGATCACCCGAAGGAGGGGTCGAGTCCTGACTTTATTGTGAAAATTTTAATTGAGAAAGAAATGATTTGAAATAATTGCATGTTGAATTTTCTGTGCAAACTCGATTTACATAACATCATAACTTTCATATCATCTGTTTTAAATGTGTGGAGAAAGGGTGGTTTTTGCATGGCACCACGTTCATGTAGGTAGTATGGTTACCTACTTGTTCGTAGGATTGCCTTACTGAGCTTGATGTGCTCACCCCTTTCATTTTCTCCCACAGATAATCTCCAGGTGAAGTTGCGACGACTCAGTACTGCATTCCGAATATCCGCTGCTGCCCATCATTTAAGGTATATACACTTGTACATATTGTATCTACATAAGCATAGCACAGTAACATGTTTGTAAGTAACTTTAGGGGATGTATAAATAATGTAAACAATGTTAAATGATTAGAGAAGAAATAAGTTAGATGGTAATTGAATGGTGGGATTGGTATTGACGCACAGCCCAATTATTAATGGAGTGTGGTCACGATTCGAGGACAGGTAAGAGTTTAAGTAATAAAAATAACAAAATGCGAAAAATTAACTCTGATTTTTGGGTAGTTTTGGGTCGTGACAGTGACACAACCCCAGATCCATGCACCGAACTACCCCGCGGACAAGCTGGAGGTGGAAGCCGGTGGAGAACCGACCGAAAAAGCTCCGAACGGCGAGGGAGAAAGTTGGACCGGACTGAACTGGGCTGAACCGGACCGGTCTGAACTGGGTTGAACCGGACCGAATCGGTTCAACCAGAAAAAGAAGAAAAAAAGAAGAAAAAGAAAAAAAAGGAAAAATGAGAAAAATTCGGTGATACAATCGAGCTCCGGGTAAGTCGGTAAGTGGTCAAATGAACCAATTTAATTTTTGAAATAATTATTTAAATATATATATATGTATATTTATTTATTTAGGTACATGTACAAATAGGTGTATATAATGAATTGGGTATGCTAGTATTTGTACAAAAAAAAATATATATATATATATATATATGTATGCATAGGTGATAAGGAAAAATGGAAAACAATGATAATATATATATATATATATATATATATATATAAAGGAGTGTATATATATATATATATATATATATATTTATTTAGGTGCATATACATGTGGGGGGTATGAAAGGTGAATGTGTGCAAGTATATGTATATACAAAGAATGTATATATATGAGATAGGAAAACATGAAAACAATAAAAGTATATATATATATATATATATATACATATAGGAGTGTATATATATATAAATATATATTTATGCGTGTATACATGTGGATGTATATAATAAAGGTATATGTTAATACTTGTAGGAGCAAATATATAAAGAGTGAAGAAATATATAAACGTGCGTGTCGGCTTAAGGATATACAATAATACGTACACACGTAGTAACAACGATAAATTACGATTTTAACGCAATTCGCATGAATAGGGTGCTAAGTCTACAATTTCTGTATAGGTGATTGTAGAAGGGATTAAAGGAGGTACTAGGAGACGTCACCGTTCGAATTCGAGATACCCGATAAATCGAGGTAAGGGGTATTACTTAACTTAGTTCTGATATTGCATTCTTGTTTCACTGAGAAATGATTTTATGAAAGAGCATATAATTTGGAATGATTTATCAATGCTTCCATACTTACGAAACTGTTTACAAAACATGATTTCGTTTTACAAAATGTTCGCTAGAACATCTATGTTTATAAAATAAACTTTCGAATTATGAAAATGCATGGGAGTTTTATGATGGCTTGAAAACCCATATTTATGCTTTGAAATGGAACTTTTGACATTTTCAAAAGTATTTACGAAAAGAGAAAAGATGTTTTGAGACTATAGGCTTCATGCATGGTTACTTCTTGTGGTGTTCCGGCCCCACCACTTGGGTGCCGGTACGTAGGACCCTTTAGCACTTGACTCGACCTGTGTGGAAGATGTCATGCTACTGGTGGTTTATGATGATGTTTCGGTAGTATCTCGTGCCCGCGCAGCACGCAATTATGTTGCCCACACGTAGAGTGCCTTTGGTGCCCGTGTCCTAGCTAGGTGCTAGTGAAAGTAAGTAAGATGGATACTACCCATATTTTACGAAAGGACTGTACGACCCTGATCCAGTCTACAGCCCACTTACCATGGCCATAGGTATGATGACTCTCTATGGAGAATAACACGTATCGCATGACTTAGTTATAGCTTAGTCTCCTCGATTTTAATTATAAAATCTACTATGATGAGAGTTTACGAAATGATTATGAATTATTCATGAAAAGTTTACGAAATGATTATGAAATATGCATGAAATGTTTATGAAGTGATTATGAAATATTCATGAGATGTTTACGAAATGACTATAAAATATTCAAGAAATGTTTACGAAATGATTTATGAAATGTTCATGAAAGGTTTATGAAAAGTTGTAAAATGGTTAAGCATGTGATTTGTTTTAAAGACACACATGCTTTATGACGATTATGCATGAAATGAAAATTTATGTATTATTAAGTTTCATTCTATGAACAACTTCAAATGTTTTTATATATATCAGAACTGCTTTAAGAGTATTACCTTACTGGGCTTTTCCCCAAAAGCTCACCCCTCTACCTCTCAGATTTTTACAGTGAATTACAGTTAATAAAATGTTGCGTAGATGACGTAGGTTGGCGGATATGAGCCTCCCCAGACTACCTTTTGTATATGCGTGAGGTATACATTCTTATCTCTTTACCAGACTATTTGTATGCACAGACATCTATTGAAAATAATGTGTCGGGATGAAATTTGTATAAGGATAAATTAAATGAGATATTTTTAAAGATTGTCACTGAACAAAAATACAGCCTAACTGAATAAGAGAATAAGTGGGTAAATTAAATTAAAAACAAAAAAAAACAAAATCCCCTGATTTTCAAGGGTCAAGGGTCGTTACATAAACTATTGGAATTAAATATGCACTTCGTTAATCAATGATTTAAATTAAGTTATAATCTCCATTGTGAGACTTGGAGGAAATAATTAAATAAATCATATTAACGCAAAAAAAATATAAATAAATAAATCAAATAATAAAAATAAATAAATGACTATGGGGGTAAATAGAAATAATTTTTATAAGTAAGATTAAATACAAATACTCCCTCACGATAGATAAATATGAATAATAGACTAAATTTATTCTGAGTATTACAAGTAAAATTTATAAAGTATATAGAATATAAATATATATATGTATATATATGTATATACATATCTATATCGATATATATATATATATATATATTTATAAGCATAGATGTATATATGTATGTAAGTAGAGAAGCTGATCGAGGGGAAAGTGTGAGTACTCGGTGGGTAAAAGGGAGTAAGGAAATGAAGCAGAAAACCTGTGCATGAGGTGTTGATGAGATGGTTTTCGGTGGGATTAGGAAGGAAAATGACTGAAATGAATTGAAAGGAGAGGTTGAAGTTGTAGTAGAGAAAGAAACCAGGAAGAAAATAAAAGCAAAGGGAGACGTGGTGCCTACTGTGAATAGCATCGGTTTAGATGAAAACTGGCGCTGAACTGTGAAGGCAAAAGAGAGAGGATGCCTAATAAATGCTTACCTGCTCCTACGTCCGTAAAATATATAGATATATGTATATAAACAGGCCAAGGACATGCGTAACAGCAAAAGAAGGAAAACAAATCTATAACATGAGCAAGAAAAATACAGCAGTGACTTTGGCAACAACCAGACAAGGGAGTTGAGACAGTATAAGTGATAGGAAACCGAGAGGCACACGCATAACCATCGAAGGGAGGAAGAAAATTAGCAAATGAAGAGAGAAATGATACATTAGAACAGAAGTTGAGAGGGAAAGAAAAATAGAGCCAAGAGGAGAATAGAGAGAAACCGAGAGGAAGGCTATGTCGAGGCATAAACACAGAAAACAAGTGCTGGAGCAGTGTCGACATGGGAGAAAGTGTAGCATTGCTGGCAAAGAAAACCAAAACAGAACAGGATGGAATAAGAGGGAGATATCAGCAATGCAGTCAAGAGAGAGGAAAAAGCCAAGAGAAGAAAGGAAGTGTGAAACCCAAATTTTTTAAAGGGATTTAAATCGTTGGACAAAAAATACGAAATTTAAATGAGAAAAGATAGTGAGTCCGAGAAGGAAAATCGATCTAAATTAGTCCCGAACGTGTAGAAGGGTAAAATGGTCAAAAGATCCTACTTTCGGTGTAAATTCGATGAAGAAATTTCATTAAAAATATGGATTTAGGAAATCTTGATCGATAAAGAAGACATTTTGGAATTCCGAGTCCAATTGGTCAAGATACGAAGATATTACGAATTTTTGTAATTTTTGCCCAGGACATTATCCCGAAAATATGCGAAAAATACACTGAAATAGTTAAAATAAATTAAATTAATTAATAAAATAAAATATGGCTTTTGAAAGATATTTGTGATAGTATATAATATTTTATTGAATAAAATAAAATATAATAAAATATAATGTAATAATAAAGTAAAAGTAAAAAAAAAAACTCTGTCGCGCAAAACAGAGTCGCGCGACAGAGAAGAAAACAGAGGAGCAATGGAGGATCGGGAACCCGATCCTCCCAAATTCTTCCCCCTCCGGCGAGGACGCCACCGGAGGAGTGACCCGACCAGTCCAGCTGAGCAACCCGATCCCGTCGGCACCAATAGAGGAGGAAGAAATGGTGACCAGCGAGAGGAAGAGTGAGAAAGGGAGAAACCGAGAGAAAGAGGGAGAAAGAGAGAGAACGGCGACGGACGAAGGCTGAAGGAAGAGAGAGGACCTCGTCACTGGCCAGGAGGAGGTCCGATCTGCCACCATCAGCGCCAGAAACGGCCGAAAACGGCGGTAACGAAAGACACCACCGACGCCAAGGGAGAAGAGGCTGGACCGACCACTTTTCGGCCAGCAACGACGAAACCGAGGCCAGATCTGAGCTTCACGAGGTCTCGCGGAGCTGCTGGCGATGAAAGCCGATGAAGAACCGACCGGCGAAGCATCGAACCGACCGAACCGAACTGAACCGGACTGAACCGGACCGGTCTAAACCGGTCTGAACCAGACCGAACCGGTTCAGCCAAGAAAGAAGGGAAAAAAGGAGAAAAAGGACAAATTTTCAAGGATACACCAGACTTTGAGTAAGTCGGTAAGAGGTCAAAAGTGACCGATTTAATTTTTGAGAAATTTATTTAAATTATATTTGATTTAAAATTTACCTGAAATTAAATATATATAATTATGCAGTTCGACGATAAATCACGTACGTGAGCCTGATCGAATTTTAAATTGCGCACTATTGCAAAATCTCGGGTAAGTAAAGCTCATTTAAGACAATCTATGTAATTATCGCGAATTAAAAGTTTATTTTACGAGTTACGGATTAAATTGCGCATTTAGTGGATTAAATTGAGATTTTTAATTAAATTGTCGTAAATGATATACAAGCTATTCAAAGAGTCTAGAAAAGGCCTAATCAGTACTAATGGGCCCAGTGAGCCCAATAGGCCTTGATGAAAGAATTAATAAGTGGAAACAAGTTTAAAACGGATTAAGGCCCATTAAGGTGCAATCGGACCCAATAAGAGAGAAATTGGCCCAATTAGCTAAATCGACCATAATAAATATGAGAAAAATATTTGTTGAGTTAAATACGATTTAAAACGAGGTTTATACCGATAAAACCGAGCAAAAAGAGTAAAATCGATTAAACGTCAACTTTTGGTCAAAGCTTCGATATAATCACATATTTGGATATGTTGAAATGAATTTAAGCCATATGTGATAAGTTGAACTTGTTTTGCAGCAACTCGGTCTATCGACACGTTTTACGAGGTAAATTCGAGCATCGAGGAAAGTACTCTACATCAGTCGCTAAGAGGTAAGGGATATGATTTAGAGTAGCGTTAATACTCCTATGTCCTTACCAAATGTTTATGTGGATAGTTAGTTTATTTTTCATAAAAAAAATGGCTTTCTCGAAAATTGGAAAGAATACTATTCACTCAAAATCGGAAGAAACTTATCCTAACCCTTGAAAATGACTTTTATTTCATGAGATACATTTTAGTATTTATGTTTATTCATATAAAAGTGATTTTCACTTATGAAATGAAAGCATAGTGTTTTCATGTGAGATTACAGGTTAAAGTCCCAATATGTTTTACGAAACCATGTTTTCATGATACGGGTTAAAGTCCCGAGACAGCTTTTAAGCTATATTTTCACAGTACGGGTATGAGTCCCAAGAAATAGCTATTATAACTATGCTTTCCATATTTACACGGGCTAGAGTCCCGCAATGATTTATGAAAATCATGTTTTCTATGAAAAACGGGTTAGAGTCCCGTAACGATTTTAATACACGGGTATGAGGCCCGAAATGATTTTGATAAATTGGGTAAGAGGCCCAAAATGATTTTGTTGGGTAAAAAGGCATGATATGACGATAGTCAGAGGATCTGGGGTCGATCTCGTATGGAGATGATCGAGGATCTACCTAGCCGACGGCCAGAGAACGGGCAGGCTATGACTTGATATAAGAAACGTGCGCATAGTCCACACTTGGTGATGCACGTGAGTTCGTGCGTATAGTTCTCATTTAGTGGTGCACGAGAGATAGGGCAGCGTACGACCCTGATCCAGTCCTACGGCTCCCCTGTACAATGGCCATATGTACCTATGATGAATGTCCTACGGGATCAAATGTATGATGTCCTTTGGGACTAATATATGAGACGATTGCCTGACCCTACACGATGAATTGACGGAATGATATATATATGTTTTCGCACATTTCATGCTACCTTTTTTATGATTTTATTGAGCACATATTTTCTATGATGAGATTTTAAAGGTAGCCATGAGTATGTTTTATGAAATGTGCATATGACAATACGATTTCATTTTCAGAGTGATAAGCATGTTATGATATGCATGATTAAGTTTTGAGATGCTTTTACTTGTTTACACGATGTGATATGCATACTATATATGAGTTTTACTAAAAAGATGCATGATGTGTAAACTTATGATTTAAGCATGTTTTTACTGCTTTTATGGAATGTAAGCATCTCTACTCCAGTACATGTTTATGTTGATTTGTAAAACCATGAGTTTTACCATGTTTTGAGTATTTAAAGCTATTTTAAATGTATCTCTTACTGAGTCTAAAAAAACTTACCCCCGTCCTCTCCATCTCCCAGATTATCTATAGCGAGTCTATTGCACATACGAGACTGTGGTCGTTGACAAAGTAGTCTGACCTTTCATCGGATACTTTCGTAACCTTGAGGTATAGTCTTACTTATATTCCAGACATGTGATACTTAATAGACACTATTGTATATAATAGTCGGGATGTAATAGTTGTAAATGATTTTATATATACAGAATGTATGTAATGTTAATGAGATCCTGGAAAATGAAAAAGATTTTAAATCTAGACATGGACAGGAAAACAACATAGTTAATGGATAAAAAGTTTAAATTAGCCCCATTTTTTTGTGCTTCCGGGGTGTGACAGTTTTGTTGGTATCAAAGCAAATGTTGTGTAGTACTGTCGTGTCTAGTAATAAGAGTGTATTACATCCCAATGTGTCTATGCATGTCTGGTAATAAAGTAAACTTACTTGTCAAAGTATGACTTGATTTATGGATTTTGTGTAAATAGTAGATCGCTAATCATGAGTGGGAGACAGGGCTGTTCACAGAGACGAGCTCAACCCACTCTACCATATTTCCCTCAACCCGAGAGCCCTACTGATAGAATAAGGAGGCTCGAAGAGACAGTACATGGTATGAGGGAAAGGCTTACAACCTTTACCACTATGTTTACCCAGCCGTTTGCGGTACGTACACCTAGTACAGAGACAACTACTCTTATGCCTAATCCTCCTCCCCCACCAGTTTCTCCAGTAGCCCCAACCCTCAGCCAACAGTTCCCCAGCATAGGGATGACACAGAGACTCAGAGGGTGCGAGATTTTCTTGAGTATGCATCCTCCGGAGTTCACAGGGCTTAAGGACCTGGTTAAGGCTGAGGAGTGAATCGTTGATATTGAGGCGATATTTTAGTTTTGGGGTGTACTGATAGGGAGAGAGTGACTATGGCAGGTTAAATGATGAAGGGACAGGCTAAGTTCTAGTAGAGGTCGACACAGAGGATATTAGCTGAGGATCCCTCAGAGATCACAAGGAATGCTTTCTTAGTCGCATTCCAAGAGCAGTATGTACGGCTTACAGCTCGAAAGAAGATGCATGTAGAGTTTTTGGATCTATAACAGGGAAGTTCTACAATAGACAAGTATGAGAATAGATTTACAAACCTGATGAGATACGATCCAGAGAGCAGTTGCTTCTCGACATAAGTTGAAAGGGGGTCAGCCCAAGAGACAGAGGGTGGAAGGACCTCATATAGGGGCTGATAAGCCCAAGACTCTGATTGGTGCCACAGGTATGATTAGAGGCCTTGAGATAAGAGTGCCACGGTGCAGGACATGTAGCAATATTTATAGAAAACTTGCCGCGCAGGTATATTTACTTGCTACAGCTGTGGCGAAGCATGGCACATAATGAGAGAGTGTCCACTTATGAGATCTCAAGAACCTCATGAGGCACTTAGACAGATAGAGAGACCGACTCAGGCTCCACAGAGGAGAGCCACAGCCGCTGATAAGGGCAAGAAACCTATCTCTCAGGGTCGAGTGTTCGCCCATGACCAGGGAACAATAGATACATCTTCCGATGCTATCCGAGGTACTCTCCTTGTCTGTAATCATGAAGCACATGTACTATGTGACCCAAGTTTCACACACTCGTTTGTGCCACCACAATTTACATGTAAGTTTCATAGGAAACCTGGAGTCATTAGATTACATGTTGCACATAAGTACACTTATGCAAGAGATACAAAAAATAAATATGATATGTAAAGCTTGTGATATGATGGTAGGAGATGAGAAGTTGTTAGCAGATCTAGTATGGTTGAATATGCAAGACTTTGATGTAATATTTGGCATGAATTGGTTAGCTACCAATTGTGTAAGTCTAGACTGCTACACTAAGACCTTAACTTTCTCCTTACCAGAAAAGTTCAGTGTATGTTTGATTACTAGAAAGTAATGAATGTGCATAGTGTTAAAGTTATGAAATGACATCTTGAATTATTCTAGATCTCGGGAAGAGCATGAACAACATTTGAAGACTGTGCTCCAGACTCTCCGTGAGAAGAAACTATATGGTAAATTTAGTAATTGTGCCTTCTGGCTAGATCAGATTGCATTCCTCAGACATGTGGTATTTAAGGATGGGGTGCTAATAGATCCGTCCAAGGTAGATGCAATATTGAAATGGGAAAAGACTGAGTACAGTCACGGAGGTCAAAAACTTCTTGGGATTAGTATGGTATTACCGACGGATTGTCGAAGGGTTTTCACAAATAACAACTCCATTAACCAGACTGACCTGTAAAGAGGTTCAGTTTATATGGTCTGAGTAGTGTGAGCAGAGCTTTTAAGAGCTCAAACGTCGGTTGACTACGACACCAGTCTTGACCATTCCGAGTGGTCTAGGGGATTTGTGGTATACAATGATGCTTCCCACCAAGGTCTCGGCTATGTGCTTATGCAACATGGTAGAGTGGTAGCTTATGGATCCCGTCAGCTAAAGGATTACGAGCGTAATCATTCCACTCACAACTTGGAGTTAGCTGCAGTAGTGTTTGCACTCAAGATATAGCGGCATTAATTGTATGGAGAGAGATTTCAGATCTTCACTAACCACTAAAGTCTTAAGTACTTGTTTGATTAGAAGGAGCTGAATATGAGACGGTGGAAATTGATAGAGCTCCTGAAAGACTATGACTACAAGATCCTATATCATTCGGGCAAGGCGAATGTGGTAGCTGATGCCCTGAGTAGAAAGTGTATGATGTCCTACATGATGATTAAAGAGTGGGACTTATTGGAACAAATTCGTCGAAATCAGGATCAGTGTAGATGAGATTGAGCATGGATATATGGCTAGCCTACAGATTGAACCAAGTATACTAGACCAGATTAGAGCTGGATAGCGAAACGATCAAATATTACTGGATATGGTTAGCCAAGCAGAGGAGAGATTGCAGTCTAAGTTTACGGTCAGTGATGATGGATTACTGAGGTACCAAGGCCGTATCTATGTGCCACATGATGACACCTTGAGACAAAGCATTCTAAAGGAGTCCTATTGTTCTAGATTCACTTTGCTTCTGATTTAAAGGAACAGGCAACTAAGGGAGTTCAGCTTATATGTGACAGATTGAGGATCGTACAGAAAAGTTATGCCAATGTGCGCAGACATCCTCTTGAATTCCAGGTTAAGGACTCTGCAATTGTTAAGGTGTCACTGATGAAGGGTATAGTACACTTCAAAAAAAAGAGAGGAAGTGCTATGATTTAAGACTATTCAACTAGTAAAGGTTCTCTGGTAACACCACAAGACAGAAGAAGTCACTTGGGAAATAGAGAGCCAAATGTAGGAGAAGTACTCTCACGTGGTTGATGGACCAGCTTGAATTCAGAGGACTGAATTCTTAAAAGGTGGGGAGAAATTTGAAACCCAAATTTTTTAAAGGGATTTAAATCGTTGGACGAAAAATACGAAATTTAAATGAGAAAAGATAGTGAGTCCGAGAAGGAAAATCTGTCTAAATTAGTCCCGAACGTGTAGAAGGGTAAAATGGTCAAAAGATCCTAATTTCGGTGTAAATTCGATGAAGAAATTTCATTAAAAATATGGACTTAGGAAATCTTGATCGATAAAGAAGAAATTTTGGAATTCCGAGTCCAATTGGTCAAGATACGAAGATATTACGAATTTTTGTAATTTTCGCCCGGGACATTATCCCAAAAATATGCGAAAAATACACCGAAATAGTTAAAATAAATTAAATTAATTAAATTAATTAATTAATAAAATAAAATATGGCTTTTGAAAGATATTTGTGGTAGTATATAATATTTTATTGAATAAAATAAAATATAATAAAATATAATATAATAATAAAGTAAAAGTAAAAAAAAAAAAGAAACTCTGTCGCGCGAAACAGAGTCACGCGACAGAGAAGAAAACAGAGGAGCAATGGAGGATCGGGAGCCCGATCCTCCCAAATTCTTCCCCCTCCGACGAGGACGCCACTGGAGGAGTGACCCGACGAGTCCAGCTGAGCAACCCGATCCCGTCGGCACCGACAGAGGAGGAAGAAATGGTGACCGGCGAGAGAAAGAGTGAGAAAGGGAGAAACCGAGAGAAAGAGCAAGAAAGAGAGAGAACGGCAGCGGACGAAGGCTGGAGGAAGAGAGCGGACCTCGCCACTGGCCAGGAGGAGGTCCGATCTACCACCATCGGCGTCGAAAACGGTCGAAAACGGCGGTAACGGAAGACACCACCCACGCCGAGGGAGAAGAGGTCGGACCGGCCACTTTCCGACCAGCAACGGCGAAACCGAGGCCAGATCCAAGCTTCGCGAGGTCCCGCGGAGCTACTGGTGATGGAAGCCGACGAAGAACCGGTCGAACCGAACTGAACCGGTCTGAACCAGACCGAACCGGTTCAGCCAAGAAAGAAGGGAAAAAATGAGAAAAAGGAAAGAAAAAGAGAAAAAGGAAAAAAGAAAAATTTTCGGGGATACACCAGACTTCGAGTAAGTCGGTAAGAGGTCAAAAGTGACTGATTTAATTTTTGAGAAATTTATTTAAATTATATTTGATCAAAAATTTACCCGAAATTAAATATATATAATTATGCAGTTCGACAATAAATCACGTACGTGAGCCCGATCGAACTTCGAATTGCGCACTATCGCAAAATCTCGGGTAAGTAAAGCTCATTTACGACAATCTATGTAATTATCGCACATTAAAAGTTTATTTTACGAGTTACGGATTAATTGCGCATTTAGTGGATTAAATTGAGATTTTTAATTAAATTGTCATAAATGATATACAAGCTATTCAAAGAGTCTAGAAAAGGCCCAATCAGTACTAATGGGCCCAGTGAGCCCAATAGGCCTCGAT
Source organism: Firmiana major (assembly GCA_033439115.1). NCBI lineage: Eukaryota > Viridiplantae > Streptophyta > Magnoliopsida > Malvales > Malvaceae > Firmiana > Firmiana major. Next base: position 51,362,082 of record CM065898.1, on the reverse strand, counting down.
GAAAGAATTAATAAGTGGAAACATGTTTAAAACGGATTAAGGCCCATTAAGGTGCAATCGGACCCAATAAGAGAGAAATTGGCCCAATTAGCTAAATCGACCATAATAAATATGAGGAAAATATTTGTTGAGTTAAATACGATTTAAAACGAGGTTTATACCGATAAAACAGAGCAAAAAGAGTAAAATCAAGTAAAAGTCAATTTTTGGTCAAAGCTTCGATATAATCACATATTTGGATATGTTGAAATGAATTTAAGCCATATGTGATAAGTTGAACTTGTTTTACAGCAACTCGGTCTATCGACAAGTTTTACGAGGTAAATTCGAGCATCGAGGAAAGTACTCTACATCAGTCGCTAAGAGGTAAGGGATATGATTTAGAGTAGCGTTAATACTCCTATGTCCTTACCAAATGTTTATGTGGATAGTTAGTTTATTTTTCATAAAAAAAATGGCTTTCTCGAAAATTGGAAAGAATACTATTCACTTAAAATCGGAATAAACTTATCCTAACCCTTGAAAATGACTTTTATTTCATGAGATACATTTTAGTATTTATGTTTATGCATATAAAAGTGATTTTCACTTATGAAATGAAAGCATAGTGTTTTCATGTGAGATTACAGGTTAAAGTCCCAATATGTTTTACGAAACCATGTTTTCATGATACGGGTTAAAGTCCCGAGACAGCTTTTAAGCTATATTTTCACAGTACGGGTATGAGTCCCAAGAAATAGCTATTATAACTATGCTTTCCATATTTACAAGGGCTAGAGTCCCGCAATGATTTATGAAAAATCATGTTTTCTATGAAAAGCGGGTTAGAGTCCCGTAACGATTTTAATACATGGGTATGAGGCCCGAAATGATTTTGATAAATTGGGTAAGAGGCCCAAAATGATTTTTGTGGGGTAAAAAGGCATGATATGACGATAGTCAGAGGATCTGGGGTCGATCTCGTATGGAGACGATCGAGGATCTACCTAGCCAACGGCCAGAGAACGGGCAGGCTCTGACTTGATATGAGAAACGTGTGCATAGTCCACACTTGGTGATACACGTGAGTTCGTGCGTATAGTCCCTATTTAGTGGTGCACGAGAGATAGGGCAGCGTACGACCCTGATCCAGTCCTACGGCTCCCCTTACAATGGCCATATGTACCTATGATGAATGTCCTATGGGACCAGATGTATGATGTCCTTCGGGACTAGTATATGAGACGATTGCCTGACCCTACACGATGAATTGACGGAATGATATATATATGTTTTCGCACATTTCATGCTACCTGTTTTATGATTTTATTGAGCACATATTTTTTATGATGAGATTTTAAAGGTAGCCATGAGTATGTTTTACGAAATGTGCATATGACAATACGATTTCATTTTCAGAGTAATAAGCATGCTATGATATGCATGATTAAGTTTTAAGATGCTTTTACTTGTTTACACGACGTGATATGCATACTATATATGCATGATGTGTAAACTTATGATTTAAGCATGTTTTTACTGCTTTTATGGAATGTAAGCGTCTCTACTCCAGTACATGTTTATGTTGATTTGTAAAACCATGAGTTTTACCATGTTTTGAGTATTTAAAGCTATTTTAAATGTATCTCTTACTGAGTCTAAAAAAACTCACCCCCTCCTCTCCATCTCCCAGATTATCTATAGCGAGTCTACTGCACATACGAGACTGTGGTCGTTGACAAAGTAGTCCGACCTTTCATCGGATAATTTCGTAACCTTGAGGTATAGTCTTACTTATATTCCAGACATGTGATACATAATAGACACTATTGTATATAATAGTCGGGATGTAATAGTTGTAAATGATTTTATATATACAAAATGTATGTAATGTAATGAGATCTTGGAAAATGAAAAAGATCTTAAATCTAGACATAGACAGGAAAACAACATAGTTAATGGATAAAAAGTTTAAATTAGCCCCATTTTTCTGCGCTTCCGGGGCGTGATAGCAAGTGTTGGAAAATAGAGATGGAAATGTGATGAAACACAGAGGACATACTGATGTCTACCAAGCCCGTTTGGTTTAGGTGGAAATCAGAATAGGTAAGAAAGGTGATGATGGCTTCATTGAACAAGGGAAGAAGCTGTCACAGGACATGGCAACGGACTGAACATCGACGGAAGCAGGAGGCCGGGAATGGGAGGTGTAACCGAGGAGTTTCACCTCTGGAAATTGAAAATTGAGTTGTAATGATGGTGGCCAAAAGTGGATAATGAAGGGCAGTAATTTGCTGTTTTTTTTCAACTGGAAACAGAGGAAGTGGAAAGGAACCAGAGACGGTAGGCTAGAAGCGGGGGCAAGATCGGGGAGGCAGTATGCGTGAAACAGAGGCCATCTTCCACCTCTGTTTCGCTGCTGAAGTGGCGGAACAGGCGGCTCCCAAGGCTGGGCATGGAGGCAGCGACGGGAGACGGGATGGAGGAAGGTGGTAACCGAAAACAGAGGCTGAAAGAAGAAAGGAAAATGATGAACAATGATGAACTGTGAAGAAGAAGAGAAGAAGGAAAGAAAGAAAAATGGCGGGAAGGTTTAAAAAAAGGTTGAATAGTAACCAAAAAAATATATATATATATATTAAAGAATAGAAAAAAATGAAGAGAGAAGAAAATGCTCAGATAATTCGAAAATAATTATTTGAAAAATTCGGAGGAAATAACTCGAGTGGATCGGATCCGTTGACTCGCAACGTTGAGGCAGTTGAGGACTATGGACAAACACCGAGGTAAGAAAAATTTTGTGTGCTGCTAGAGATAAATTGCACGTATTTTTCTGATACTTTGTAGATATAAATTTAGGTCGTATTTCTACTATAGAAAAATATTCGTGAATTGTTAAAAATATTTGTATATATTTTCTGGGTATTTGAGACTGCGAACTTTAGGACAGAAATTTTTAGTTGCCTAAACTATAGGAAACCTTAGGTCGATTGTTCGCTTTGGAATTTAAGGAAGAGTTTTAAAACTCCATAAAAACAGTCTGATTTTCGGTATAGTATTATCAAGTCTATTTAAATAAATATTTGAGTAGTTTTTAAAATTATTTGTGAAAAATCAAAAATTTTGAAATTATATTGAAAAATCGTATTTTGTGAAAAAGGGCAAGACCGATCCCTTTTACTCTATTTTATGAGCTGAAACGAGATTAAAGTATTTGAGGTTAAAACCATGCCAGTCAAGCGTGTATTGCTGTGTGATCTTGCACTACCTGCTTGCACGTGATTTAAAGTGTTTTGATGTTAAAACCGTGTCTGTCATGCGTGTATTGCTATGTGATCTTGCATTACCTGCTTGCACATGATTTGAGGCAAATAGGCGACAGTGAAATTATATGGATTATGAATAGTAAAATTATACTGAATGGTAAATGATGTTGAGGTCCATGAAGTATGATGTACCATGCTGTGTGCATGTGTGTACAATGTACCGTGTTATTGGAAAATAGTGTACTGTGTGAGCCATATAGGTAGCTGACCACTCCCACGACACCTGACATCGCAGTACACCTGGCTCGTGAATTACCCGAAGTCACCGACATTGGCCAATAGTCACTTTTGATAAATGATATATTGTGAAATGCCTTGCCTCGTCTATTTAAATTATTGAAATGAAAATGAGAATTTTGTTGAGATTTGAAACTGTGTGTTTCTATGCTTGAATTTCGAAATTGTGAAGTCTGTGTGGTAAATTGTGAAGATAATATTTGTTGATTTCCATTTCTGAACTGAAATTTTTCAATATGATTTACGAGAAACTTAATTGTGGTATAAGTATATAGGCAGTGTATTTATCTACCTATCACGTGTTTTTTTTTTACTGAGCATGTTGAGCTCACCCCCTTACTTTCCTCCACAGAGTCCCTCGGTAGCTGGGATCGCTTCCGTTAGTAAGACATTATACACAGTTATGATTTCGTGGAGCATATTTCTGCATCAAAGGTGTAAACCCCACGAATTTCCTACGTTTAATTAGATTATATTTTAATGGAAGTGTGGATGTTCGTTGTAGGGCTCGAGAATATAAGAGCCGAGAAACCCGTGAATGACCGGGAACCCGAAGATACAAGAAGTAATAAGGCGAATGCAAGTACGGAAGGATTAGAAAATTTTAATTTGTTAACCGAAAATTGTTGATGTAAACACTTGTATCGAGAATTTATGAAGAATGATGGAATCTCGATACTATTTTATTTTCGGAATAAGGAAAATCTCATGGAAGGCATGATATTATGTCTTTGGATAAATTATACAAGAAAATGTATATGTGTAGAGACATACATAAGTGAAAATGTATATATATATATATATATATATATATATATATATATATATATATATATACATACATACTAGACATTTAAATAAAAGGAAGGGTATCTGTATATATATATACATAGGTATAATATATATAAACTAGACAATTTAAAATGGAAGAATGATGATATATATATATATATATATGACAAATATATATATATATATATATGTATTGTAATGTATAATGTATAAGATATTTAAAATAAAATGGAAACAAAAAATATATATATATAATAATAATAATAATAACAATACAAATACATAACAAATAATACCTGCATACTAATATAATATATATATATACATTAAACTAATATATATTATGGCATGTACGGAATTGGCTTAGAAAAGCCAATTTCGTCTGCCACTATTTGCAATTGGAAAAAAAAGAAATTAAACAGAGGAGCTGGGCGGGAGAAAGAGCAAAAGAAAAGAGAAGAGGAAGAAGAAGAAAAGGGAAGAAGGAAAGGGGGAAGAGGAAGAAAAGCCAATCGGCTGGAAGGGAAAAGAGAAAAGAAAGGAAGGGAAAGAAGAAAAGAAGAGAAGAAAGAATGGGAGAACTGGTTTTGTCGAGGAAGGAGAAAAGGAAAGGAGGAAAAAGAAGAGAAAGGAAGGAGAGGGAGCTGCTGGCCGGGAGAGAAAAGAAAAGTGGAAGAAGAGAAGGGAAGAAAGAAAAAGAAGATAGCAACAGGGAATTTGAAACCGAGATTGAGGAAGAAGGAAATTGGGAGCAGAACCGTGAGGAAGAGGGGAGAGAACTGCTGCTGACTAAGAAGCAGGGGAGGCCGACGGGAGGAGGAAGAAGGCCAAAGGTGGGAACTGGAAATGAAGCAAGCTGAAGCTGGAAGAAAACCGTGAGGAAGGGTTGGAAACCGAGATTGAAGAAGGGGAAACCGAGGATGTGCAGGCTGGAACCGAGGCTTCATTGAAGCAGGCCAGGAAACAGGACAGACCGAGACTGAAGGAAGCAGATGTCACGACCCAACTATCCAAAAATCAGAGTGAATTTTTTCGCGTTTTTGTTTATTTTCTTACTTAATTCTTACCTGTCCTCGAATCGTGACCAACACTCCACTACTAATTGGGCTGTGCGTCAATGCCAGTCCCACCATACATCTACCCTAGTACTTATTTCTTCTCCAGTCATTTATAATTGTTATATTATTTATACATCCCCTGAAGTTACTTACAATCATGTTACTGTGCTATGCTTATGTAGATACAATAAGTACAAGTGTATATACCTTATGTTGATGGGCAGCAGCGGATATCCGGAATGCAGTACTGAGTCGCCTCAACTTCAACTGGAGATCATCTGTGGGAGAAAATGAAAGGGGTGAGCACATCAAGCTCAGTAAGGCAATCCTACGAACAAGTAGGTAACCATACTACCTACATGAACGTAGTGCCATGCATAAACCACCCTTTCTCCACACATTTTAAAACAATGCTATGCATTATGATGATATGTAAAATACATTTGCACGAAAAATCAACATGCAATTATCATAAATCATTTCTTTCTCAATTAAGATTTTGACAATAAAGTCAGGACTCGACCCCTCCTGCGGGTGATCCTGACTCACACAAAATCATGAAAACATTTACATCACACGTGGGTTTTGAAAAGCATGGAAATACCATCATGCAATTTAGTTTTAAAACCCAGTTTAAATCATCATAGAAATCATCAACATGCGAGACTAGGCAACGTCTGTATATAGGTAAATAACTAGGACTATGGCCACATCTGTCCTCGTGAGTTCCTCAGCTACACGGATCCTAGTGTGCGGGTTCTCACCATGATCGGGAACCGCCCGGGAGGTGGGTCAGTCCATCCCGTCAGTCTTATCCGATCCCCGGCATCCGAAGATGCTGCATCCGGAGATGCCGTATCCGAAGATACAACACGGTACATCGTACTCCATGCTACTTGCACGGTACATCGTACTCCATGAACCCATGTAATATCTCTAGGTACTCCGGCCCAATTGGCCTGCTTTCCACAGAGGTTTGTTTCTCAATACTCATGCCATGTCTCAAAACGCACGTGCGAGCCTATTTAATCGGTGACACACAGTCTACCCGATGCTCTAAGCACGGCTCATCGCATGTTCTCATAAAATCAGTGCGAGCAATGCTCAGCACTCTCATCAAATCACGTAAATCTAGTGCGAGCTAAGCTCTAGCACTCTGTATGCAAATCGTATAAAAATCTGGTGCGAGCGAAGCTCTAACACCCTGTCTCAAAATCATATAAAAATATGGTGCGAGTTAGACTCTAGCACCCTGTCACGAAAATCATATATATATGTATACAAATCTGGTGCGAGTTGGACTCCAGCACCTATGCATGTAAAACTCTAGTGCGAGCTCTCACTCTAGCACTAATGCATGCATCACACAAATCAAACATCGTGCGAGCTAAGCTCTAGCACGTCAATGTCAATAAAAACACGTAGGCGGCTCTGTTTCCTCAAAACAGTTTTCACAAAACAATATCACGTTGAAAGTATGCAATGCTGTGCATTTTCTTTCAAGGTGAGCCAGCCTACTCATGCATGCATCAAAACACCTCCAGAATGAGCAGGAACCTTTTGTTCTTGCTCCTCCCAATTTTTCCTAAATTTTTAGATTCTACCCTTAACAAGGGTATTTTAGTAATTTTGCCCATTCGGGGCACTAAAATTGTTCTTCGACCTCTAGACCCTTCAGTTAATTTTAAAGGACTGCATATGAATTTAAAATTGCGTACTGTTACCTCTAGCAGTCCGCAGAATTCCCTTACCTCGATTCTCGTCGAGTCTGACCTTTCTCTTTTCCAATGTAGTCCCATCGCGCAGTCCGATATGTTTCCAATCCAATGCCCGGAACTGCGTATTAATATTCCTCAGGTCAGATATTATGATTTAATTGTACTTAATCTTTTCTGGGCTTAATTTAAATCATTGGGCCCGTTTACCCCTATTGGGCCCGATTGCACCTTAATGGGCCTAAATCGGCCTTAAGCCCGTTTTCCACTTAATTTTCTCTTTATCGAGGCCTATTGGGCTCATTGGGCCCATCAATAATTTATTGAGCCTCGTTCTAATTCTCGAATAGCTAAATTTAATATTTACGACAATTAATCTAAATTTCCATAAATTAATTCAATTTATGCGTAAATTTAATCAATATCACGCATAACGAGGAAATTGTCGTAAATAGGGGTCACTTACCCGAGATTCCATGCTAGTCCGCAAATCGAGGCTGTCTCGAGCCCTCGGTGGATGCCAATCGTCGAGCTACACAATTCCACAATTTTTCCGGGTAAGTTCTCAGCCCAAAATTAATTAAATAAAATATTCCAAATTTAAATCGGTCAATTTGACCGCTTATCGACTTACCCGAAGCTCGATTGCATCACCGGAATTTTCCCCAATTTTTTTCCTCTTTTTCCTTTTCCCTTTTTCTCCCTTTTTTCCCCTCTTTTTGGCTGAACCGGTTCAGTCCGGTTCGGACCGGTCAGACCGCCGGTTTTTCTCCGGTTCGGCCGGTTCACCGCCGGTTCGCCACCTTGCCGGCCGGTTCTCCGCCGGCTTCCACCGCCAAACGCTCCGCAAGGCCGTCCGCACCTCGAATCTGGGCTCGGATTCGCCCAAGGCCGCCGGAATGCCGTCGGTCCGGCCTCTTCTCTCCTCGCCGTCGGACCCATTCTCTTCCCTTGGCCGTCGCCGCCGATTCCGGCCGTCTCGTTGAGTGCCACCGGTGCCAAAAGCACCGCAGTCGACTGGGCTCTCCAAATCGGGCCTTGGTTTCGCCTGGATCGCCGCCGTTCGCCGCCGGTAGCCCTCTCTTTCCCGCGGGCTTCTCCTCCGATTTCCGCCGGATTCCGGCGTCCCCACGGCGCGTCGTCGCCGCTGATAAGTTGCCTGAGGTCGGGCCATCCTCGCCGGCCCTCGCCTGGGGTCCCTGGCCGCCGACGGGGTCGGGCCTCTGCTTCCGTTTTGCTTCGTCTTCAGCTTCTCTGCTTCTTTCTCTCTCCCCGATGGTTTTCCAATTCTGTTTCTTTTTTTTTTTTTTTTTTGTTTCAATTACTTTTTTTTTTTCTTCTATTTTATCAATTTTATTATTTTTATTTTTATTTATTTTAATTATTTTACTATTCATTTAAAATATATTAAATACCTCAAAACATCTACAAAATTATTATTTTATTCTAATTTAACTAATTTAATTTTATTTAATTTATTTTTAATCCTTTTTCGGGTATAATTGCTCCGTATTTTCGGGATATTGTCCCGGGTGACCTTTCGGCATATTTTTCGATTATTTTCGGGATTATTTTTCCGAACTAAAAATCTCGATTAATCCCGATTAATTTTCATAAATTAATATCTTGATCAATTTAATCCGAAATAATTTTTATTTCATCTTTATTGACCAAGATTTCTTAAATCCTTATTTTTAATTAAATTTCCTTATCGAATTTACTCCGGCTTTCGGTCCTTTGACCGTTTTGCCCTTACACGTGTTCGGGATTAATTTAACCCGACTTCCTTCATACTTCCTCTATCTTTTCTTATTTAGTTTTCGTATTTTTATTAAATTCGGGTCTTACAATTCTCCCCCACTTAAGGAATTTGGTCCTCCAAATTAGAACCAAGTCATATGAGTCCATATACAACTCCGGGTATATCGATCATATCATACTCTTAAAATTTATGCGACCTTCTTCGGAGTGTATTACTACCAAAGGACTTTAATTAGGGAGATTATCTTAAACCCCAATACTGTCTCTTTCCTGTTCAATGCCCGAATCAACTTCTTCAATATACTCATATTTTCATTAAACTGAACTTTTGGAGTTCATATCCTATCACTTCTGCTGGATCTGGATAGTAGTACCGAAGCATCATAAGCTGGGACACATTGTGGGTGCCTGTTAATCCAAGTGATTAACAACAACCTACAGGTCTTATCTCCCACTTGTCCAATCTCTCAAGAATTCGATCCAGCTCAACTCAATTTACTTCTTCCAAAAGTTCCGCTATGTCCTTATTCTCTTAGGACGTGTAACTTTCAACCATAATAATTCACCAAGGGTGAATTCCAATATTTTCTATCTGTTCTGAGGTGTTCTTAATCTCTCATCCTTAACTAAACATCCTCAGAGACTTATTATCCAAAGTCAGAAATAATTTCTACCTGTCACCCACTCTTTCTTATCCAATTTGGGGAATAGCCCCTACAGCTATACACTGCCTCATATCTCGTTATCCCGATACTCAATTGCCAATTGTCGTTATTGGCGACTTCAATTAGAAATCAACTGATCATTCCAGGAGCTTATAAAATCAATGGCACACGCTTTCATCGGATCCTCCAGAACTTGTACAGTCCTCCCTGACTGACCATCTGTCTGAGGATGTAAAGCTGTGCTAATACTCAGTCGGGTTCCCATAGCTTCCTAAAAATATTCCCTGAGGTAGGAAGTGGAGCGGGAATCCCTATATGATACCATGCTCACTGGAACGCTACTTAATGTTCCACAATCTTTCTTATACCTGAATCCTCATACACACTCTGAGTATCTGGGGAGTTCATAACCAGAAGGTGGGTGGACTTAGTCACTCTATCGACTACCATCCAACTAGTCTCCTGATTTATCCGGGTCTCCTATAACCCATCACGACATTCATGGAGACTTACTCTCGTTTTTCGTGCCGTGTCGATATAGGTAGGTGCTGCAATAACTCTGCAGACTTTTAATACTCTACCTTACTCTGCTGACACACTAGGCACTTTTCTACAATCTCCACCAATATCTCTTTTCACATCTGACCACCCATACCCCTTTTGAGATTTTAATATATATTATTATTACCTTCCGCATGCACTGTATATCCCGAAGAGTGAGCTTCTGACAACATTACTATCTCATCAACTGTGGTCCTGGGGAGCACTCATACTGTCTCTGAATCCTCAGTAACTCATCATCACCCACTGTGAACTCTATCACTGTACCCTTCTGAATCAGACCCAAACTATCGACATCCGGTCGATCATCACGCTAAGCCTGGCAAATCCGGGCACTCTCATCCGGTACTAGTCATCAGGCTAGCTGTCACACAATCACTGTCATCCTCAGAAGGGATCACATCAATACTGAGGTCCACAACTGCATCTAGCAGCTTACGCTCCCTGACCATCATATGTGGTACCATCCCGAGGCTCTTTCTGCTCAAGGCATCAGTCATCACATTCGCCTTTCTTGGGTGGTACAATTCTCATAAATCAAAATCTCTCAGAAGCTCTAACCCAATATGTATTTTCATATTCGCCCCTTTCTGTGAAAACAGATACTCGGGCTCTATGATCAGTGCATATCCATAATTCCTCACCCTGTACATAATAGTACCATATCCTCGGTACAAATACTGTTGCCAACTTTAAATCATGGGTCAGATAGTTTATTTCGTGATCGAAGAGTTGTCTGACTCCAAAATTGACTATCTTCCCATTATACATCAATACACAGCTCCATCATAACTTTGAGGCATTCATACTCACTGAAAAACCTCTTGAGCTGTTGGGCATGGTGAAATTAATCATGGTGGTCAGTTCATACTTCATCACGCCAAATTCACGTCACATCTATCATCTTATTTATCATCTTATTCCAAGATCACGTTTTCTTAGTTAAACGTGTCAACAGGGTATACCATTTTAAATCTCGCAATAATCCATCTGTAAAAGCTATCTTCCAATTGTTGCTTATAATTCGCCCTAGGCTTTAACTACTCCCAGCATATCACCGTTAATGATGATTACACTCGATCCAATCCTTGACTTATTTACGCATAAGCGTACAAAATCCTTCTCAACCGCTTACGTTTTCCAGGTGCTAACCTGCGCTATTTCCTTTTCTTTGCCTTAACCGCTCTTATTAAATTTTACTATGCTAACCTTTGTGATCTGCCGAATTTCTTATATTCTATCGTCTTAGTGAAGGTATCCTAATGCTAAAGGTATTTAGTACGACGATTCGGTTTCACGTTATAGGTTATTATATATATATATATATTTTGACGCTGTCAAGTCTTCAGGCGGGGAGGTATTTTGAAATACCTTTATTTGCCTTCAGACTTAACCACAACTACGTTATATCTCAGTGACTTCATATACGCACTCTTTATCCTTGGTTATAACTTGTATTCACTACTAATTGCCTTAATCCTTATTACTTCGCATATTAAAGGTATTCCTTATCTAGCATATATCTCTACTCCAATACATCTTGTACTTAGGATCTATCTTATCTCGAAGATTTTCTCCTTTGCGTATCAATTATAATGAAACTCTTATCTTTATTCATTCTGTGAGTACATCCTTTACTCCTGTAATTTCAACCGTTACACCCCTGTTTATCAACTTAAAATCTCTATATCTATATTCCGTTAATTCATCCTCCTCTATTGGGGTACTCATTTATCAGTATTGCCCAATGATGTAGGCATTCATGCCTTTTACTCACTTATATGCGAATGAAGGCGGTATGAATAAATATGTGGCACAGGATTAATGAACATATGTACTTCGTTATTCATAACAAGTGTGGTATCTTACACCACATCCATGAAACATCAATAGCATCCTGGTCCAAGACATCCACTCGCCTTCGTCCAATAGCCTACTTTCCTTTTTCTCTTCGGCTATGGCCTCCCTTTTCGTTTTCAGCTATAACAACGAAATTTTTCTCTGTCTCTTTACTTTTTTGTGGGGCGATTTCGCCCAACTCTGTGTAATCAAAATCAATGGTCCATCATACCACACTTAACGACCATTTTCATCAATACCGTGTAGGTATAGACGCTCCTTCTGTGGTATCCACCACACATTCCACAGTAATGACACTGCTACTCTGCTTCGTAGCAGGTCGGGGTCCTCCAATCACAATGCCCACAAGAGTGCCCAAAATTAGATGCACTAGGGCCTTACCAATTATCTTAGCCCATAACTCGTTACATCAGATCTTTTACCAATTACCAATTTTCCCATTTTTGACATCCTTGTCATTTCTCGATTCTCTTTTCTGTCTCTACTTCAGCCCTCTCTACCTTTCCGAATCTCAGAGGCGTGCAATTCATATTTTTATTTACCCAACTGTAAATCTGTGCACTGCCTCGGTATAGGTAATATCTCACGGGCCAATCGGACTCTAATTGAAAATCTGAGCCCTTCCATAAACTTTTAGACATCTCGACTGTCACTTGTTCATAGTGTCGAGGTAATATCTGCCCAGAATATAATCGAGTCTCCATGCTCGTCAAAAATCAAATCCTCTGGGTCAAAGCAAGGGCTTTAATTCGAAATTTCCTTTAAATCATGTCCAGGATATCCTGTCACCGGAATACATCCATAATCATTTCTCATATCAGCTCTTAAGATGGGTCGAGCGGGTTTTCACCAATGCTCCGCTGCGCCCTCTGATCTCGTACATAATCTGAGTAATTAGCTCCTCAAAATAATCTCCACACTCCGCTCCAATCTCGCGAAGCGTGTCTCAATACTGTCCGATCTCTCTGTCGGACTCTGTGAGGCATGCTCAACATTCGCCTCTATTTCAATCTCATACTGATTTTCATAGCCAAACTCAGCACGACTTAGCAGACTCAGGTCTATCTCCACGACCTCTGCCTCGTGCACTATCTCATCTAACGCGACTCATATTAGGCATTCCTGCATTCTCAATCATTTCTTAGTCAAGCCCATCTCGATATACACTATTGTATCTAACTAAGCACAGTAACACGGGGATGTAATTTCCTAACTTCTGACACTGACACACATCAGACCAATTACGCTCTGATACCAAAATAATTGTCACGACCCAACTATCCAAAAATCAGAGTGAATTTTTTCGCGTTTTTGTTTATTTTCTTACTTAATTCTTACCTGTCCTCGAATCGTGACCAACACTCCACTACTAATTGGGCTGTGCGTCAATGCCAGTCCCACCATACATCTACCCTAGTACTTATTTCTTCTCCAGTCATTTATAATTGTTATATTATTTATACATCCCCTGAAGTTACTTACAATCATGTTACTGTGCTATGCTTATGTAGATACAATAAGTACAAGTGTATATACCTTATGTTGATGGGCAGCAGCGGATATCCGGAATGCAGTACTGAGTCGCCTCAACTTCAACTGGAGATCATCTGTGGGAGAAAATGAAAGGGGTGAGCACATCAAGCTCAGTAAGGCAATCCTACGAACAAGTAGGTAACCATACTACCTACATGAACGTAGTGCCATGCATAAACCACCCTTTCTCCACACATTTTAAAACAATGCTATGCATTATGATGATATGTAAAATACATTTGCACGAAAAATCAACATGCAATTATCATAAATCATTTCTTTCTCAATTAAGATTTTGACAATAAAGTCAGGACTCGACCCCTCCTGCGGGTGATCCTGACTCACACAAAATCATGAAAACATTTACATCACACGTGGGTTTTGAAAAGCATGGAAATACCATCATGCAATTTAGTTTTAAAACCCAGTTTAAATCATCATAGAAATCATCAACATGCGAGACTAGGCAACGTCTGTATATAGGTAAATAACTAGGACTATGGCCACATCTGTCCTCGTGAGTTCCTCAGCTACACGGATCCTAGTGTGCGGGTTCTCACCATGATCGGGAACCGCCCGGGAGGTGGGTCAGTCCATCCCGTCAGTCTTATCCGATCCCCGGCATCCGAAGATGCTGCATCCGGAGATGCCGTATCCGAAGATACAACACGGTACATCGTACTCCATGCTACTTGCACGGTACATCGTACTCCATGAACCCATGTAATATCTCTAGGTACTCCGGCCCAATTGGCCTGCTTCCCACAGAGGTTTGTTTCTCAATACTCATGCCATGTCTCAAAACGCACGTGCGAGCCTATTTAATCGGTGACACACAGTCTACCCGATGCTCTAAGCACGGCTCATCGCATGTTCTCATAAAATCAGTGCGAGCAATGCTCAGCACTCTCATCAAATCACGTAAATCTAGTGCGAGCTAAGCTCTAGCACTCTGTATGCAAATCGTATAAAAATCTGGTGCGAGCGAAGCTCTAACACCCTGTCTCAAAATCATATAAAAATATGGTGCGAGTTAGACTCTAGCACCCTGTCACGAAAATCATATATATATGTATACAAATCTGGTGCGAGTTGGACTCCAGCACCTATGCATGTAAAACTCTAGTGCGAGCTCTCACTCTAGCACTAATGCATGCATCACACAAATCAAACATCGTGCGAGCTAAGCTCTAGCACGTCAATGTCAATAAAAACACGTAGGCGGCTCTGTTTCCTCAAAACAGTTTTCACAAAACAATATCACGTTGAAAGTATGCAATGCTGTGCATTTTCTTTCAAGGTGAGCCAGCCTACTCATGCATGCATCAAAACACCTCCAGAATGAGCAGGAACCTTTTGTTCTTGCTCCTCCCAATTTTTCCTAAATTTTTAGATTCTACCCTTAACAAGGGTATTTTAGTAATTTTGCCCATTCGGGGCACTAAAATTGTTCTTCGACCTCTAGACCCTTCAGTTAATTTTAAAGGACTGCATATGAATTTAAAATTGCGTACTGTTACCTCTAGCAGTCCGCAGAATTCCCTTACCTCGATTCTCGTCGAGTCTGACCTTTCTCTTTTCCAATGTAGTCCCATCGCGCAGTCCGATATGTTTCCAATCCAATGCCCGGAACTGCGTATTAATATTCCTCAGGTCAGATATTATGATTTAATTGTACTTAATCTTTTCTGGGCTTAATTTAAATCATTGGGCCCGTTTACCCCTATTGGGCCCGATTGCACCTTAATGGGCCTTAATCGGCCTTAAGCCCGTTTTCCACTTAATTTTCTCTTTATCGAGGCCTATTGGGCTCATTGGGCCCATCAATAATTTATTGAGCCTCGTTCTAATTCTCGAATAGCTAAATTTAATATTTACGACAATTAATCTAAATTTCCATAAATTAATTCAATTTATGCGTAAATTTAATCAATATCACGCATAACGAGGAAATTGTCGTAAATAGGGGTCACTTACCCGAGATTCCATGCTAGTCCGCAAATCGAGGCTGTCTCGAGCCCTCGGTGGATGCCAATCGTCGAGCTACACAATTCCACAATTTTTCCGGGTAAGTTCTCAGCCCAAAATTAATTAAATAAAATATTCCAAATTTAAATCGGTCAATTTGACCGCTTATCGACTTACCCGAAGCTCGATTGCATCACCGGAATTTTCCCCAATTTTTTTCCTCTTTTTCCTTTTCCCTTTTTCTCCCTTTTTTCCCCTCTTTTTGGCTGAACCGGTTCAGTCCGGTTCGGACCGGTCAGACCGCCGGTTTTTCTCCGGTTCGGTCGGTTCACCGCCGGTTCGCCACCTTGCCGGCCGGTTCTCCGCCGGCTTCCACCGCCAAACGCTCCGCAAGGCCGTCCGCACCTCGAATCTGGGCTCGGATTCGCCCAAGGCCGCCGGAATGCCGTCGGTCCGGCCTCTTCTCTCCTCGCCGTCGGACCCATTCTCTTCCCTTGGTCGTCGCCGCCGATTCCGGCCGTCTCGTTGAGTGCCACCGGTGCCAAAAGCACCGCCGTCGACTGGGCTCTCCAAATCGGGCCTTGGTTTCGCCTGGATCGCCGCCGTTCGCCGCCGGTAGCCCTCTCTTTCCCGCGGGCTTCTCCTCCGATTTCCGCCGGATTCCGGCGTCCCCACGGCGCGTCGTCGCCGCTGATAAGTTGCCTGAGGTCGGGCCATCCTCGCCGGCCCTCGCCTGGGGTCCCTGGCCGCCGACGGGGTCGGGCCTCTGCTTCCGTTTTGCTTCGTCTTCAGCTTCTCTGCTTCTTTCTCTCTCCCCGATGGTTTTCCAATTCTGTTTCTTTTTTTTTTTTTTTTTGTTTCAATTACTTTTTTTTTTTTCTTCTATTTTATAAATTTTATTATTTTTATTTTTATTTATTTTAATTATTTTACTATTCATTTAAAATATATTAAATACCTCAAAACATCTACAAAATTATTATTTTATTCTAATTTAACTAATTTAATTTTATTTAATTTATTTTTAATCCTTTTTCGGGTATAATTGCTCCGTATTTTTGGGATATTGTCCCGGGTGACCTTTCGGCATATTTTTCGATTATTTTCGGGATTATTTTTTCGAACTAAAAATCTCGATTAATCCCGATTAATTTTCATAAATTAATATCTTGATCAATTTAATCCGAAATAATTTTTATTTCATCTTTATTGACCAAGATTTCTTAAATCCTTATTTTTAATTAAATTTCCTTATCGAATTTACTCCGGCTTTCGGTCCTTTGACCGTTTTGCCCTTACACGTGTTCGGGATTAATTTAACCCGACTTCCTTCATACTTCCTCTATCTTTTCTTATTTAGTTTTCGTATTTTTATTAAATTCGGGTCTTACAGCAGAACCGTGAGGCAGGGCTGGAAACCGAGATTGAAGAAGGGAGAGGCAAGCTGGAACCGAGAGGTTGAGGATGAAGGGAGAAAACTGAGAGGCCAGCTGGGAACAGAGAGTTGAGGGAGAAAAGAGGTAAAAATATGTGTATATATTTATATTCAAATTGTACATGTATATAGATAGGTGATTGTGTATAAGCATGATGAGGTAAAGTATATATATGTATATACATGTATGTATATTCATTGTAAATGTAGATAAATGGGTGGTAAATACAAGAATGTTAGTTATAGATTAAATTAGACAAAAAAATGGAATGATGAGAAGTAGGCAAAAAAAAATATATATATATATATGTATATATTTGTGATATTGAATAATGGAGACAAGAGATAATATATATATATATATATATATATGTATTTATGTGAATAAAAATATATATATATATATTTGGGTATATACATATAGGTGTGTATAATGAAAGGGTATGTTAGTATATGTACATATATTTGATAAATGAATAAGGAAAGCCAAGGATAAAATAAATATGAGTATATACTTAGGTGTATACACATATAGGAGTATATGAAAAATGTGTATATACTTGGGTGTATATACAAATGAGTGTATAAAATAAATGTGTGTGTTTTAGTATATGTACAAACAAGGATATATATATGTGATAAGAAAAAAATAGAAAACAATGATATATATATATATATATGAGTGTATATATATATATATATATATATATATATATATTAGGTGCATATACATATGGGAGTGTATATATATATATGTATTTATGTGTACATACATGTATAGGTATATAATAAGGTGTATGTCAATAATTGTACATACAAAATAATATGTGGTAAGGGAAAATATATAAACATGCGTGTTGACTTGGGTACGTACAATAATACGTACACACGCAGTAGTAACGAATAGGTTACGATTTTAACGCAATTCGGGCAATTCGCACGAATAGGGTGCTAAGTGTACGATTTCGGTGTAGGTGATCGTAGAAGGAATTACGGGAGGTACTAAGAGGTGTCACCACTCGAGCATGGAGATTTCGATAGATCGAGGTAAGGGGATATAATTTAAAATGGTAATAGATACTTTTCGAACCTTGATAAAGAAAGCTTGCAAAGACATGAAGTATGATTTTTATGCATGTTTCTAAATTATATTTCTGATCAAGACTATGTTCTCTGTGTTTATGTCTTTGAATAATTATATATAACTGAATTTGATTTCGGAATAAGAGCATGTCTTCTGAAATGATCTTTTGAATAAGATGATTTTATTTCGATGTTTTCGTATATGAAAACTATAGTCGTTTTGAGACTAAGGGGCCATTTATGTTGTATGGTTATGCTTGTTAACTTCGCCTGTGTGGCGTCTGAACTCGCCTGTGTGGCGCCTGTATTTTGCCTGTGTGGCGCCTGTATTTCGCCTTCGTGACGCCTGTATTTCGCCTGTGTGGTGCCTGTATTTCGCCTTCGTGGAGCCTATATTTCGCCTGTGTGGCGCCTGTATTTCGCCTTCGTGGAGTCTGTATTTCGCCTGTGTGGCGCCTGTAATTCGCTTTCGTGGCGCCTGTACTTCGCCTGTGTGGCGCCTGTAATTCGCCTTCGTGGCGCCTGTATTTCGCCTGTGTGGTGCCTGTATTTCGCCTTCATAGCGCTTGTATTTTGCCTGTGTGGCGCCTGTAATTCGCCTTCGTGGCGCCTATAAATCGCCTTCGTGGCGCTTGTACCTCACCTTTATGGCGTCGGAAATTACCTTTGGGTTCTGAATTCCCTCTACGGAGGATGACCAGGTTATTTTGCTACGTGATTGATTTGTTATTGCCGCGTGATAAATTGGTTATTGCCGCATGATAAATTGGTTATTGCTGCCTGATAATTTCGTTATTGTCACATGATAATTATATGGCCGATGTAGTCTCAATTTGAAAATTTAACTATGTTTTCAGAACCGGACTTCTAGTATGTGATTTGAATGTTACTATTATTAGTTTCAGAAAGTATCATTATATGCACTATCATGTTTTATACATATTTGAATTGCTAGAATTGTTTTAAATACATCTTCTTATTAGGCTTTTTCCCGAAAGCTCACCCCTCTACCTCTCAGATTACTTGCAGTGATCCGTAGGCGCTACCTGCCGCGTACACGACGTAGGCTAGTGGGGAGAGCTCCCTAGGCTACTTTTTGTACATGCAGAAATGTATACATTTACATTTTTGTACCAGGCATAATTGTATGCACAGACACACATATTGGAAATATCAGTTGGGATGAAATTTTGTAAGGAACGATGTAAACATTATTATTTTGGGATAATGTTTTGAGATAATATTTGAGATGACTAGTATTAAATTGAAATAGATGTATTGAGTGGTAAAGATGAATTTGGAAAGTATGCTTGGTATGGATATTTAGGATTGCCAAAAACAACTGATTTGCAGGTGGGTAGGCCCATATATAAGTTGTTGTGTTGCCGAAATTTCTATCGGCCGTATAAGTTAAAAAATGAAAATTAATTACAATTACGAGTAACGAATTAGGAAAAGTGTTTGACACTGCACAGGAATACAACCTAAGTGAATAAGAGAATAAGTGGGTAAATTAAAAAAAAAAATTCTCGATTTTCAAGGGTCAAGGGTTGTTACAAAAGGTATACCCAGTTGTAAGAAATTCTTTTGTATCTAAAATTTTTATAAGTACAATAATGCACACGAGATGTATATGGGGAATGTGAATATATTTTGTTTAAATTGTTACTAAGAAAGAAAAAAATTAATCAGACTAAGTATTGTTTTGACATAATATCGACTTGTAGCCTGTCACGCCCCGGAAGCGCGGAAAAATTGGGCTAATTTAAACTTTTTATCCATTAACTAAGTTGTTTTCTTGTCCCATGTCTAGATTTAAAACCTTTTTCATTTTCAGGATCTCATTACATCACATACATTCTACGTAATTAAAACTCTGTATATATATAATCATTTACAACTATTACATCCCGACTATTATATACAATAGTGTCTATTATGTATCACATGTCTAGAATACGAGTAAAACTGTACCTCAAGGCTACAAAAGTATCCGATAAAAGGTCAGACTATCTTGTCAACGACCACAGTCTCGTATGTGCAGTAGACTCGCTGTAGATAATCTGGGAGATAGAGAGGAGGGGGTGAGTTTTTCAGACTCAGTAATAGATACATTTAAAATAGCTTTAAATACTCAAAACATGGTAAAACTCATGGTTTTACAAATCAACATACTTATGCAGTGGAGTAGAGATGCTTACATTTCATAAAAGCAGTAAAAACATGCTTTAAAATCATCGGTTTACATCTATACATCGTTTTCGTAAAACGTATCATGCTGAAATCATAGCATATAGTGTAAACATACATAAAGCATCTCAAAAGCTCAAAATACGTGAATCATATCACACTATCACTTTAAAAAGTGAAATCATGCTATCACAGGCAGATTTCATAAAACATACTCATGGCTACTGTCAGACCCGGATTTTTATGTAGCTTGTTCCTTATGATTCCTATGTGTATGAACACTTTATTACATAGTTGAATCATAAGAAGAGTATTTACTAACATGCAATCGACAATTTGAGAAATTAAAAATGCATGTAAGCTACATAACAGCTAGATAAGGGTTAAGTTGATTCTCGAACAAGTGCATGGGTAAAACGGTCAAATGATTGAAATTCAGAATAATTTCGATAAGACAATTTTATTAAAAATATGAAATTGAGGAATCTTGATCAAAATCGAGAAAAATATTTAATTTTGAGCCCAATTGATCAAGATATAAATTTATTAGAATTTATCGAAATTTTCACCACGAAAAATGAGCCCAAAAATAGTAAAAAAATATACCGAAAAGGTAAAATCGAACTGATAAATTTATTTACGGATTAAATGAATTTAATATAATTTTTGGAGATATTTTTAGATATTTATGAGATATTTTTGGGATTTTTATTATTATTTTATAATAAAATAATAATAAAAATATATTATAAATAAAAGAAAAAAAAGGAAATCTAATAGTTAGAACACGGGGAGAGAGAAGAGGGGAAACCGCGTGGAAGTTGACCCAAGGAAGAAGGAGTCCCCGGCGAGCATCCAGCGACCCCACGGCCAGGCAAGCGGCCGAAAAAGAAAGAGGAGGCCCGTGCGCACCCATCGGCACCGGTCATGACCTCCACCGACGCCGGATGCCGGCGAATTGAAGAGGAGAAGGCCGAGGAGGAAAAGAGAAATCCGACGGCCATCGGCGGTGCATGGTCCCGATCGAGCCCAGAAGAGTGTTGCCCAGGCTTAGGCGCGCCGAACGGCGGTGGTGATGCATCGGGAACCGATCGAAATACGTCGGCACGACCAAAGGATGCCTGAACCGGTCGGCGGTTCAGGGGAGAAGGTTCTGCGCTGAACCGGACCGGACCGGTTTAGCCGAGGAGAAAAGAGAAAAAAGAGGAAAAAGAAAGAAAAAGGAAAAGGAAAATTTTTGGAATTTCACCGGACTTCGGGTAAGTCGATACGAGGTCAAAAGTGACCGATTTAATTTCTGATGAATTTATTTAAATTATATTTAATCGAAAATTGACCAGGAGTTAAATATAATAAATTGTGCAGTTCGACAATAAATTTCAAACGGAAGCCCGATTGAACTTCGATTTACGTACCATCGCATATTCTCGTGTAAGTAAAGTTCATTTACGATAAATTATGTGATTATTGCGTATTTAAGATTTATTTTACGCATTTCGGATTAAATTCCGTATTTAGTGAATTATATTCAAAATTTTGAATTAAATGTCGTAAATGATATACGGGCTATCCAAAGAGCTTGGAATAAAGCCCAATGGGTATTGATAGGCCCAATGAGTCGATAGACCCTGATGAAGGGAAATAATAAGTGGAAAACGGGCTTAATACGGATTAAGGCCCATTAAGGGAAAATGGACTATATTAATGTGTAATACAGTAGGAAAATTATAATTAACCTGAGGAATGGTTATTTACAACTCCGAAGTTTACATTGAGAGCTGATCGGACTGCGAGATTGAGCAGCACCGAGGAAGTGAGGTCACTTGACGTGATCCGAGGTAAGGGACTTTTGCAAGTAGTTAGAGATACCTGCACTATTTTCGTCTGCTTTTACATTCACTTAAAAACTCTGAGGGTCAAAGAAAGTGAATAATAATTATTAAGACCCGATAGTGGCAAATTATGATTTTTCCCCTAGTTAGTCAAAAAGTCAACTTTTGTGAAAAGTTACAAAAAGCATGGAAACTATTATTGTGAGTGTTTAACTGCTGTTTAGCATGAAAATAAATAGATGGGCTAATGATTTTAAGGTTGATGTGACTTAAGCACACTTTGTAGTGATGATTTTAATATTTTGTAAACAATCCCTTTTAAAGAGCCATCTATCATATTATGTGAGAATGAATCGTGCTAGAGCATAGCTCGCACTGGATTCCATATGTTTTCCACATACATTAGTGCTGGATTTTGATACGCACTAGATTTTCATGACATGCATGATAGAGTACTGGAGTTTTACTCGTACTCAGTTTTATATGAAATATGCATGACAGAGTGCTGGAGCGATAGCTCGTACTCGAGTTTTACATGAGATACATGACAAAGTACTGGAGCGTTGCTCGTACTCGATTCTTCATGGTTTATACATGACATAGTACTGGAGCTATTGCTCGTACTTGATTTGATGATATTGTACATAGCATGGTACTGGAGCCATTGCTCGTACTTGATTTAATACATTTTAAGTATGCATTGACCTAGTTGCTGGAGGTTTACTCGCACTAGAGTTGAGTTTGTGATGTGCAACAGTGTTCGAGAGTAGTGTCGACTGTGTGTCGCACTCAAGGGCCCGCACTGTATGTGATATTATTTACTTGTTACCCATTCATGCCGCATTCTCGTGTGACTGAGTGTCACATTTTGAGAGGATGGCCAGCATGAGGGTATTAGAGATGTGGTATGATATTCCACAGGTGCGAGGGCTAAGACCTACGTTAGGCACCCTGACTGTGATGTTGATATTCCATGGTTCCGAGGGCTAAGTCCTATGGCAGGCACCCTGACTGTGATGTAGGGTCCACGGGTGTACTTTGTACCGTGCCCAGGGCACGAGGAGTACGTTGTACCATGTGTTACGCATAGCTGACGGATTTAGTGGACTGACCATCCTCCCGTTGCAGCAATGATGCCCCACACACCGAGTACTGTGTTGTTTGGGATCACATTTCGGATATGATCATAGTCCAGGATACTATTTGCATTTAACCACAGAGTCTCACATGATATATCACATTGATTGACTGATTTAAATTGCGGACAGACCTGAGGGATGGGTCGGACTCCGATTTTGTGTTGTGAATTATTTAATGCCATATTTATTGTGATTTAAATATACATGGCATGATTTACATTAGGCATGATTTATATAAAGATGCATTGTTTTGCACTACATGCCTACACTTGAGAAAGAAAGCATGATTTCTGTACATGGGATTTAATCTGTACAAGTATATATATATTATATTTCAAGACATGCTTTTGAAATGAGTTAAGGAAATAATGTTTTCAAGGCATAGCATTATTTTGAGTAGATAGTGTAGATATCTACTTGTTTGCCTGATTTCCTTACTGAGCGCGTTGTATGCTCACCCCCATTTTCTTTACATCTCTCTACAGAGCGTCAGTAGAGCGAGAGCTACCGAAGGATAGTATTCCTGAGTCCATAGCTAGTTCCTATCGATCTCCAGGTATACATATTATGTACAGTTGTGTATCTAAACATAGAAACAGCACAGTGATGTATACGTTA
This sequence comes from Firmiana major, assembly GCA_033439115.1. NCBI lineage: Eukaryota > Viridiplantae > Streptophyta > Magnoliopsida > Malvales > Malvaceae > Firmiana > Firmiana major. The sequence continues at coordinate 51,338,330 of CM065898.1, read as the reverse complement.
TATATTATGGGGAATGTATTTGTATTAGATTTTATATAATCTCACATGTATAATAAAAACTGTTACAGTCAGTAATAGTATATTGACATGTATGTATGATAATGGAAAATGTGGTAAGCGAGGACTCTGACATCGAATCACAGCCCAACCATTGAAGAGAGGAAAGGTAAGTCAAAATGCGAAAAATTTGCAGTGGTTTTTGGTTAAAGTCATGGATTGAGAACGGGTCTTGACAGCTACCTTTAAAATTTTATCATAGAAAATCTTTACTCAATAGCAAATCATAAAACAGGTAGCATGAAAGGTGTGAAAACATATATACATCATTCCGTCAATTCATCGTGGAGCCAGGCATAATCATATACTAGTCCCGAAGGACATCATACATCAGGTCTCGTAGGACGTTCATCATAAGTACATATGGCCATTGTACAGGGGAGCCGTAGGACTGGATCAAGGTCGTACACTGCCCTATCTCTCGTGCACCACTAAATGGGGACTATACACACGAACTCACGTGCATCACTAAGTGTGGACTATACGCACATTTCTCATATCAAGTCAGAGCTTGCCCGTTCCCTGGCCATCGACTAAGTAGATCCTTGATCGTCTCCATACACTACCCTCTGTATGCGAGATCGACCCCAGATCCTCTGACTATCGTCATATCATGCCTTTTTACCCCACAAAAATCATTTTGGGCCTCTTACCCATTTTATCAAAATCATTTCGGGCCTCATACCCGTGTACTGAAAACCATTACGGGACTCTAACCCGATTCTCAAAATCGTTATGGAACTCTAACCCGTTTCTTATAGAAACCATGGTTTTCATAAATCATTACGGGACTCTAGCCAGTGTAAACATGGAAAGCATAGTTATCATAGTCATTTCTCGGGACTCATACCCGTATAATGGAAACACAGTTCTCGGGACTTTAACCCATATCATGAAAACACAGTTTCATAAAACATATCGGGACTTTAACTCTAATCTCACATGAAAACACTATGCTTTCGTTTCAGAAGTGAAAAATCACTTTTATAAACATGTATGCTGTAAAAATATATCTCATATATAGAAAACATGCTGAAAACTCAGGAAATGGTTTTGGCTTCAGTTTGAAGACAGTTGGAAATCCATTTCACAAAATCTCATTCAATTCATATTCATAAACCGTAGGTAAGGATGGAAGAGCATTAACGCTACTCTAAATCATATCCCTTACCTCGAATCCCGTCGAGTACGTAGCTAAATCTCTCTGTCGAAGGTTCGTCCAGTCCGACCTGCTCCTAATCCAGTCTCGAAGCTGCATATAATTATTTATTAAGTCAATTTAACTTAATAAATATTTTTATCATATTTACTACAGTCGGTTTAGCTAATTGGGTCAATTTTTTCTCTTATTGGACCCGATTGCACCTTAATAGGCCTTAATCCATTTTAAGCTCGTTTCCACTTATAAATTCTTTCATCAAGGCCTATTGGGCTCACTAGCCCATCAGTACTTATTGGGCCTTTTTTTAGACTATTTGAATAGCCTGTATATCATTTACGACAATTTAATTAAAAATCTCAATATAATCCACTAAATGCGAAATTTAATCTGTAACTCGTGAAATAAATCTTTAATACGCGATAATTACATAAATTGTCTTAAATGAGCTTTACTTACCATAGATTATGCGATGGTGCATAAATCAAAGTTTGATCGGGCTCACGTACGCGATTTATCGTCGAACTGCATAATTTTATATTTAATTTTGGGTAAATTTTCGATCAAATATAATTTAAATAAATTTCTCGAAAATCAAATCGGTCAATTTTGACCTCTTACCGACTTACCCGAAGTCCGGTGTATCCTCGAAAATCTTCTGTTGGCTCTACCGAGAGGGGGGGTGAATCGGTTTTCTAACAATTATGACCGATTTTAAATTAATCGCAATTTAAACACAAGTGATAATGAATAAAACAGTGCAATATAACAATTTAATGCAAAGAGAGGGAAAGAGAAACAAACACAGCAACTTATAGAGGTTCGGCCAACTCTTGCCTACGTCCTCTCTCCTCGACCTTCTTGTCAAGTGGTTTCTTTCTCTCTTTCAATAGAGTTTACAAAGTTCCTTTTACAGGTTAAGGAATAACCTCTCTACCCTTAACAATACAGAAAATGTATTCACCCTTTTACAATAACACTCACTGAGGAACAATCCTCTTTTCTTTTAAGGTGAGGATGAATACAGAATAAGGCTTTTCAATGGGTAGGACTAACACAGCTTGTAGTGCTTAAGCTTGTACAATCAATCTCAATTAATGAGCAATAGAGATACAAGGAATGAAAGAATTAAAGCTTGAGAATGTTTGGAATATTCAGTGATAGTCTCTCTCTTTTTGCTTTGTCTTCAATGCTTGGTTATATACTGAAGGTTGGGTAGTTGGAGCATTTAATGCAGTTTTTCCCGTTGAGATTTGAAGAAAATAGCCGTTGGGAACCTCCAGTGGTCAGACAGATCGATCTCCTAGTTTTAAATCCTGCAATGACAAAGCACAAATACACAGGGAGATCGATCTCATACATTACCAGATCGATCTGTTAGTTTAAATAGGCAGAGGCAGATCGATCTGTCGAATAGGCAGATCGATCTCCTATCCTCTCTGTTTGAGGCAAGATCGATCTCTCAATACACCAGATCGATCTCTTAAGCTCTCTGACTTTGAGAAGATCGATCTCTTCCTTACCAGATCGATCTCCTAAGTTCTCTGACTTAGAGCAGATCGATCTCTTAACCCTTGCAGATCGATCTCTTTTTACCTTAAACCTTTTACACCGTTTTAAGGCTTGCCAGATCGATCTCTTCCATCATGAGATCGATCTCTCATCAAATATAAACCCAGGAGATCGATCTCTCATACCCCAGATCGATCTCTCATCAGCAGAACTCTAAGTTCTGGTCCTGATATCTTCTAAACATGTTTGTATACCATTTTAACATTATTGTATTAACTTGTTTTGTCATTTCAAAATATATTAACTCAACAATCTCCCCCTTTTTGATATGACAAAACTCATCCAATAAACATGTTTAGTGAATTTGCAAAATTCCCCCTTTTTGTGAGCTTTTGACTTTGTTAAAGATTTAACTCATCCTTAGTTAAATCTTAACTCCCCCTTAGTTAGCTCTAGCTCTTAACTCCCCCTCAATTAAATCATCCTAACTCCCCCTCAATTAAATCATCCTAACTTCTTTTAAACATTTAACACATGTTTCTTCTCCCCCTTTTTGTCATATCAATCACACATAGTCATTAACTCACAAAATGCAACATTGTCAAAACCATGGCAGTTCAAAATCAATATTGACTCACAAAATGCCACATTTTCATAAACAATCAATTTATATTGCATTCAAGTAAATTCAGTACAAAAAGCAGTGCGGAATGATATAACTAAACTAAACCATACACCTAAAGCCTAATGTGATGGAGGATCACGATCCAAAAGCTCCTCAACATGCGTGCGCGTCACTTGAAGTTCATCGAACATTGCCTCTTGAGTTTCTTGAAATTTATCGAACATCGCCTTTTGAGTGTCTTGAATCCTATCCACTCGTTGAGTCAATTCGGCAAACATACGCTGCTGAGTGGTATGCCCTTCATCGATCCTCTGACTGAGGTCGCTTATCATCTTCACGATCAGCTCCAAGTCAGCAGGAGACGATGTTTGTGCAATAGGCGCAGCTGTTGAAGATGACGGTTCAGGAGCTGGTACTGCAGGTGGATGCACTGGCTCAGCAGTGGGGTCCTCCTCCATAGCCTCAGCAGGTTGCTGTTCTCTCTTTTTCGTCCAATGGCCTCGGATATCTTTGTAGTATCCCATGTGATGGAGGGTCCCGATGTTGAGGACGCTCTTGGGAGAGGGCAGTTCTTCGGTTTCGCAACTGCTGTCTATCTTGAGGCGTTGAAGAAAGTATGCCAACGGTTGAGGAAACACTATCGTTGTCGCTTGGCCTCGGACTATTTTTAACCAGTCTTGGAAGATGAAGTGAACTAGATTGGGTTTTTGACTGGTGGTATGGATATGATGAATCCAAAACCTATCTAGCCTCCGAATAGTTGAGTGTCGAGTACCAAACGGACGAAGGTTCCACGAGATGATGAGATGGAGTAGTCGGGGATGCATCGGAAGTTCACTTGCCTTTTCCCCGGGAATATAAAACTCTAAGGGAACCTCTTCATCTTCGTTTGTCAAACCTTAGTCACGTATGTCGAAGGCTTGGGCTAAAATTTTAGGGGTTACGGCAATTGAGCGTCCCATGACAAACGTTGTGAAACCAAGGATTTGACAGGAATCAATGGGATCGTAATTGAGTTCGGCACTGGAAAAGAATGCACGAACGAGATTTTGAGGTACGGGAGTGTTTATTTTCAAAAAGGACATCCAACCAAATTCCTCAAATTTTGACACGTATGGAAAATCAATGCGATTGAGGAAAGAAAAATCTATAGTCCGCCAATGCTTAATTGGCATGGTTGAGAAGTACTCTTCGTATCGCTTCCTTTTTGCAGGTGTTTTAAAACACCTATTGAAAGAAGCGATGGAAGCGGAAGGAGTGGGTTGGGATGAGGAACCTGCCTCTCCTGTGGTTCTAGGGGGTTTGTTTGCTACTGACTTCCTAGGCATGATTCTAGGTTCTAAATTCGCCTAAACAAATTCAACAGTGAGAAAAGCAATGAAACAGTACCTCGGGTTGCCCTAGAATGAATAACAACACAAATCAGAGAAAATTTTTGAGAAATTTGTAAGAGATGTGGGTTAAAATACCAGAATTTGACACCGAGACGTAAGGGAGACCGTACGAGGATCGATCGGAGGAGGAATTGAAGAAGAGGATGCGAGGGAATTGGAGAATTTGAATTTTAGGTTTTGGGAGATTTGGGAATTTTTCACGGCTATTTATACTCCAAGGCATAGGAGATCGATCTGTCGAGGCGACAGATCGATCTGGTACTCCCAGAAGCGAAGAGAGATCGATCTGTCGTAGGGACAGATCGATCTGGTCGCAAACAGAGGCTTAAGGAGATCGATCTGGTACATGCATAGATCGATCTGTAGAATGCGGAAGCTTGATGAGATCGATCTGTCGTGGGGACAGATCGATCTGTCTCTAAACAGAGACGTAAGGAGATCGATCTTATGGTTAGAAGATCGATCTGCTTAGCTTAACCTTGATAATTTAGGCTTGTTTAAGGGATAGAGATCGATCTTATATCTCAAGGAGATCGATCTCTCATCCTTTTTGCCAGAAAATTTTTGCAAAAACTCTTTAAAAATCAACTTGAAATCAAGATTTTTACAACATGAAAGTCCTAAGGCATATTCATGAGTCCTAATTCACCTCTAAGGATACAGAACCTATCTCTATCAAGGGGTTTGGTGAATATATCAGCTATTTGATGTGTAGTATCAATATACTCTAAGATTATATCCCCTTTTTGTACATGATCTCTAAGGAAGTGATGTCTAATTTCTATGTGCTTGGTTCTGGAGTGTTGTATAGGATTCTTAGACAGATTAATGGCACTGGTATTATCACATTTAATTGAGACTTGCTTCATGTCAATACCATAATCTCTCATTTGTTGTTTAATCCACAACACTTGAGCACTACAACTACCAGCTGCTATATACTCAGCTTCAGTTGTGGACTGAGCAACACTGTTCTGCTTCTTGGAGAACCAAGAAATTAACCTATTTCCTAAGAATTGGCAAGTACCTGAAGTACTTTTCCTATCTATTTTGCAGCCTCCAAAATCAGCATCTGAAAATGCATGAAGGGCAAAAGTAGAGTCTTTGGGATACCAAAGTCCTAGTGAGGGAGTATCTTTGAGGTATCTAAAAATTCTCTTAGTTGCCAATAGATGTGATTCCCTAGGAGAGGATTGAAATCTAGCACAAAGGCATACACTAAACAATATATCTGGTCTACTTGCAGTTAAATAAAGCAATGATCCAATCATAGACCTATAGAGTTTAGTGTCTACACACTTACCACCTTCATCTTTGTCAAGCTTGATGTTGGTGCCCATTGGAGTGGCTTGAGGTTTGCAACTCTCCATTCCAAATCGCTTGAGTAAGTCCTTGGTGTACTTTGCTTGATTGATGAAAGTTCCATCCTTTGTTTGCTTCACTTGAAGTCCCAAGAAGAATGTGAGTTCTCCCATCATGCTCATCTCAAATTCCCCTTGCATGATCTTAGCAAACTCTTGACATAAAGACTCATTAGTTGAACCAAAAATAATATCATCTACATATACTTGTACAACTAGTAAGTCCTTATTTTTATTTTTGATGAATAATGTGGTGTCTACCTTTCCTCTTGAGAATCCTTTTTCTATTAAGAACTTTGACAACCTTTCATACCAAGCTCTAGGGGCTTGTTTTAACCCATAAAGTGCCTTAGACAATTTGAAAACATGTTCAGGAAATTCATGATTTTCAAATCCCGGAGGTTGCTCTACATAGACTTCTTCATTAATGAAACCATTCAAGAATGCACTCTTTACATCCATTTGATATAACTTGAAATCTTTATAACATGCAAAGGCAAGTAACATTCTTATTGCCTCTAATCTAGCTACCGGTGCATATGTTTCATCATAGTCTATGCCTTCCTCTTGTCTATAGCCTTGAGCAACTAGCCTAGCCTTATTCCTTATGATCACACTATTTTCATCCATCTTATTCTTGAATATCCATTTAGTTCCAATTATAGAGTGATCATTAGGCCTAGGAACTAGTTTCCATACTTTGCTTCTCTCAAATTGATTTAACTCTTCTTGCATTGCTAGGAACCAATTATTATCCTCTAAGGCTTCATTGACATTCCTAGGCTCTATTTGAGATACAAAGGCTATATATTGGCACATATTCCTTAAGGATGACCTAGTTCTAACTCCAAGAGTTGGATCTCCTACTATTTCACAATCTTTTACATATCCTAACTCTCTTGGTGCTCTAGGTTCTCTTTCTAAAACTTCTATTTCTTCTTCATCTTCTTTATTCAAATCAAGCTTTTCTAGAAAGTCATCTTCTAAGCCTTCATCAAATATCTCAACATTTTCATCATCGTTGGTTGAATCTTTAGATATATTATTTGATTCATCAAATATAACATGAATAGATTCTTCAACCATTAATGTTCTTTTGTTATAAACTCTATAAGCCTTTGAATTCAATGAATATCCTAGAAATATTCCCTCATCACTTTTGGCATCAAATTTTCCTAAATTATCTTTTCCATTATTTAGAACAAAGCATTTGCAGCCAAAAGGATGGAAGTAACTAATATTAGGCTTCTTTCCTTTGTAGAGCTCATAAGGAGTTTTCTTTAGCATGGGTCTTATCATAGCTCTATTGATTATATAACATGATGTGTTTATAGCTTCAGCCCAAAAGTACTTTGGCAAGTTATTTTCACATAACATGGTCCTAGCCATCTCTTCCAAAGTCCTATTTCTTCTTTCAACTACACCATTTTGTTGTGGTGTCCTAGGGGCTGAAAAATTATGGCTAATTCCTTGATCATTGCAATACTCATCAAATCCTATATTTTCGAATTCTTTGCCATGATCACTTCTAATGCTTGTTATTGTATATCCTTTTTCATTTTGAGTCACCTTTGAGTAAGTTATGAATTTCTCTAAGGCTTCATTTTTTACTCTCAAAAAGAACACCCAAGTGTATCTAGTGTAGTCATCAACTATTACAAAACCATAGTGTTTCCCACCTAGGCTAGTGGTTCTAGTTGGTCCAAATAAGTCTAAATGCAGTAATTGAAGAGGCCTAGTGGTGGATACACTATTCTTAGGCTTAAAGGTTGTTCTCTTGTGTTTTCCTTTAACACAAGCTTCACATATTTCTTCATGATTAAAGGATAGTTTGGGTAAGCCTATGAGTAGATCCTTTCTAGCTAATTTGGATAGCACATGCATGCTAGCATGACCTAGTCTTCTATGCCATAGCCAAGATTCCTTTTTGTTATCTACCATTAAGCATAAGTTTTCGTTTTTGAGTTCATTAAGGTAGACTATATATATGTTACCTTGCCTATGACCTAGAAGAAGAATTTTATTTGACTTAGGATCTATAACATTACATTTCATGCAATCAAAAATTACTTTGTAACCTTTGTCACAAAGTTGACTAATGCTTAGCAAATTATGCTTTAATCCCCTAACAAGTAATACCTTTTCTAAAGAGAAATGATCATTACCTATTGAGCCACTTCCTTCCACTTGGCCTTTGGAGTTGTCCCCAAAAGTGACTTCTCCACCAATTTTCGATTTGAAGGAATTGAAATGGCTTTTATCACCCGTCATGTGCCTTGAGCATCCACTATCTAAGTACCAAGCTTCTTTTGTTTTAGCTTTGTGGCTATGCTCAATCACCTACAACACAAAAAATAAACCCACTCAAGTCTTAGGTACCCAAATTCTCTTGGGTCCTTGGAGGTTAGTAAATGAAATTCTTGATCCCATTGGGATCCATTTTGCTAATGCATTGCAGTCCTTTGAATGAATTACCTCTTTTGGAATCCATATCCTTTTTACAATTTTTCTTTTAAGATTCCTCATCTTTATATTGCAATAATGTGACTTATGTCCTTTCTTATTACAATATGAACAAGTAAATTCAGGTTTATTCATGCTTTTCCTAGCAATAAAACTCTTAAGATGGGTCTCCCTACTTTGTGCATTATACCCTAAGCCATTTTTGTCAAAAAATGCCCTTTGGGTTTCTAACATGCTATCTAGCTTTTGTTGCCCCATGTGAAATCTATTAAAGGAGTTATGTAAATTGCTATTTTTCTCCTTAAGATCACCAATTTCTAGATTTGCAATCTCTAGTTTCTCCTCACATTCCAATTTATCTTTTAACATTATCTCATTTTCCCTTTTTAATTTAGATATTAACTTTTTATACTTCATGCTCATAGATTCATACTCTAATGCTAAATCATCAAATGCATCTTGCAGATATTAGAAGTTACCTTTTCATCATCATCAATAGCCATGAAGCATAGGTTGGCAATGTCCTCATTTGATTCATCATCGGAGCAGTCACTGTCACTCCATGTTGCGACCATTGCCTTCTTTTTATGAAACCTATCATTAGATCTTTTGAGGAGAGGGCAGTTAAATTTTATGTGTCCAGGTTTTTTACACTCATAACACACAATAGAGTCTTTTCTACCTAATTCCTCTTGTTCTCTCCTATTGTTTCTCCTATTGCTATTGCTAGTTCTCATCCTCATGAATTTATTAAATCTTTTGGCAAACATTGCCATCTCAATATCCTCCTCACTGCCACTCTCATTTTTAATTTCCTTTTCAGCAGTGGATTTTAGAGCAACACCCACTTTCTTGGGTGGCTCTTCATTTCTTTTAAGCTTCATCTCATAAGTTAGCAAGGAACCTATTAATTCATCTAAGGATAATGTGTGTGGATCCTTAGATTCCTCTATTGCTGTTACCTTAGCTTCCCATGACTTAGGTAAGCTATTTAAAATTTTCTTTACCATTTCAATGTTAGAATATATTTTTCCTAAAGATTTTAATCCATTAATTATATCTGTAAACCTAGTGAACATATCACTAATAGATTCTTCTTCCTTCATTCTAAAGAGCTCATAATCATGTGTGAGCATACCTACTTTTGTCTCCTTCACTTGGGTTGTACCCTCATGAGTTATTGCCAATTTATCCCATATTTGCTTGGCATTATCACACCCGGAGACTCTATTATATTCATTAGGACCTAAAGCACAAAATAATGTGTGCATAGCTTTAGCATTTAGTTGTGCACATTTAATGTCATTAGAATCCCATTCATCTTCTTCTTTGGGAATATCTCTTCCCTCTATTTTCTTTGTAGGGATTTGAGGTCCCTTAACTATAATTCTCCATACTTCATAGTCATTTGCTTGAATGAATAGCATCATCCTAGTCCTCCAATATGAATAATGTTCACCATTGAATATGGGAGGTCTAACCGTGGAGTGCCCCTCTCCTATCAAACTAGTTGCTACATTGTTAAGAGCCATTTGATCGTTTTTACTCTTAGGAAGTTGTTCCTACGTGATTAAAGAGTCCTAGCTCTGATACCAATTGTTGGCTCTACCGAGAGGGGGGGTGAATCGGTTTTCTAACAATTATGACCGATTTTAAATTAATCGCAATTTAAACACAAGTGATAATGAATAAAACAGTGCAATATAACAATTTAATGCAAAGAGAGGGAAAGAGAAACAAACACAGCAACTTATAGAGGTTCGGCCAACTCTTGCCTACGTCCTCTCTCCTTGACCTTCTTGTCAAGTGGTTTCTTTCTCTCTTTCAATAGAGTTTACAAAGTTCCTTTTACAGGTTAAGGAATAACCTCTCTACCCTTAACAATACAGAAAATGTATTCACCCTTTTACAATAACACTCACTGAGGAACAATCCTCTTTTCTTTTAAGGTGAGGATGAATACAGAATAAGGCTTTTCAGTGGGTAGGACTAACACAGCTTGTAGTGCTTAAGCTTGTACAATCAATCTCAATTAATGAGCAATAGAGATACAAGGAATGAAAGAATTAAAGCTTGAGAATGTTTGGAATATTCAGTGATAGTCTCTCTCTTTTTGCTTTGTCTTCAATGCTTGGTTATATACTGAAGGTTGGGTAGTTGGAGCATTTAATGCAGTTTTTCCTGTTGAGATTTGAAGAAAATAGCCGTTGGGAACCTCCAGTGGTCAGACAGATCGATCTCCTATCTTGGCCAGATCGATCTCCTAGTTTTAAATCCTGCAATGACAAAGCACAAATACACAGGGAGATCGATCTCATACATTACCAGATCGATCTGTTAGTTTAAATAGGCAGAGGCAGATCGATCTGTCGAATAGGCAGATCGATCTCCTATCCTCTCTGTTTGAGGCAAGATCGATCTCTCAATACACCAGATCGATCTCTTAAGCTCTCTGACTTTGAGAAGATCGATCTCTTCCTTACCAGATCGATCTCCTAAGTTCTCTGACTTAGAGCAGATCGATCTCTTAACCCTTGCAGATCGATCTCTTTTTACCTTAAACCTTTTACACCGTTTTAAGGCTTGCCAGATCGATCTCTTCCATCATGAGATCGATCTCTCATCAAATATAAACCCAGGAGATCGATCTCTCATACCCCAGATCGATCTCTCATCAGCAGAACTCTAAGTTCTGATCCTGATATCTTCTAAACATGTTTGTATACCATTTTAACATTATTGTATTAACTTGTTTTGTCATTTCAAAATATATTAACTCAACATCTTCCCTTTTTTTTTCCTTTTTCTCTTTTTCTTTCTTTTTCTCCCTTTTTCCTCTCTTTCTTGGCTGAACCGGTCCGATTCAGCACATTACTCTTCTTACTGAACCGGTCTGTACCGGTTCAGGCTCTTTTCGCAGTTCCAGCGTCGTCCGGCCAGTTCTCCGGCTGATTCTGGTACTGTTCGGTGCACCTAGAGCAGGGGAGTATTCGGTTGGCCTTAGGTTGGACTGAAACCCCGTCGGTGGCTGCCGATTCTCTCTTCTCCCTCTGCGACTTCTCTTCCTCGATCCATCAGAATTCAGCGTTGGTGCAACGCGTTCCGGTGGCAGGAGGGTCACGCGGGTTTCGACTACCATTTCCAGCTCTCGTCTGGCCTCCTCGGTCACCGGTTGTGGCTCTTCGGTGCTCTCAGCCTCTCGATCCCTCTGCTTCGTTTTCCTCTTCTCACGTTTCTATTCTTTCCTTCTCCAATTTGCAATTCACGATTTTCAGTATTCTGTTTTATTATTTTATTTTTATTATTATTATTTTATTTTATTTTATTTTAATCAAATAAAATATAATAAAATATCCAAAATATCTCAAAAAATCATATTTTATTCCTTAAATCAATTTAATGAATTTATCAGTCTTATTTTATTTTTCCGGTATAATGTCTCGGGCGAAAATTAGGATTTATCGTAATATTTTCGTATCTTGACCAACTGGACTCGGAATTCAATAATTTCTTCTTTATCGATCAAGATTTCCTAAATCCATATTTTATAACGAAATTTTCTCGTTGAGTTTATACTGGATTTCAGGTCTTTTAACCTTTTTACCATTTCACGTATTCGGGACCAAATCAAACCGACTTCTCTTCTTGCATCCACTATCTTTGCTCATTTTAAACTTGTATCTTTCGTCCAACAATTTAAATCTCTTTAATTTAAATTACTGCTCCTAATTTATCCTATTCCGTATTTTCATACCTCGACTACATCATTCACATTCATATGCTCAATTCATTCGTATTATGATTCCAAATGATGAATATTGTGGAAAAAATTTGGGTTTCACATAGCCCAACCGAAATATCAGTAAATTTGGGTCGTTACATATCCCCTCCCAAAACGCACTGTTTTGTTTGTGTTTATTTATTTATTTATTTATTTATTTATTTATTAAAATCAATATTAAATGTATATTTATATATACATCTATACATACATTTGTATAGTCAAAATAAATTTATATATATATTTATATATATATATATATATACATTTATATAATAAAAAAATGTATATTTATATAATCAAAATATATAGATTTATATATACATTTTTATATACATTTATATATTCACTTATATAATCAAAATAAATCTATATTTATATACACATATTGTTTATCCTATCATTACTATCATTATTATTATTATTAGTTTATTTTCATAAATCGGATTTTTTAACAAAATTTTCGACCTAACCTAATCTCTCTTTTCCGACATGATTAATTTAATTATCCGCATGCAAATTGTGAATTAAATTTAAATCGGATAACGCTCGAGCCGAATTTTTGAAAAATTCGGAGGTTTACATTATAGCAAGACATTTTTTGCACTTTTTTCATTTTCAGACTAGCAATGGTATTTTAATAATTTCACCTTTGTTCAACTTTTACTGAAAAAAGTGACATTCTCCAAAGTTGTAGAGGACTTCTCAAACTTTTTGGAATGTCTAAGATTATCCAAATTGGAATTTGTTTGATAAATCAAAAGTCCTTGCAAAATTTACACTAAAATTAGGAAAGTTAAAGTCCTAGTCAAAGTGGCTACAAGGATAATTGAAAAAATTAATTAAATCTTTTTTGGAAATTATTTGCTGTAAAAGAAGACTTTAATGATCTATCCTAATGAGTTAGCAAAGAAGAATTGGAAACCAAGTCTACAATTGAAAAGTTATTATTATATTAATATTAATAATTCAAATCCTAGTCACATTGTAATTAGGCATTTTACTCCAACTAGGATTAGGATTGTTTTCTAACTATATAAAGGGACTATAGGCTAGTCATTAAACTCACGATTGACCTTTGTTTTATTTTATTGTTTTATTTTATATTATGCAAAAACGTTTTCTCTAGTTTTATAAAAAGCTTGGCCGATTGATATAATTCTTTTATATATTGTTCTTGTTTTCAATTTCTTTCTTCTTTATTACTTTCAATTTTTGATTGCATGATCTTACTTTCTCTTTTATATTATGTCGACATCTAGTTATTCATCTTGATAAAATAGTTAACTTGCATAAATTAGTTGTTTATAAAACATAAAAACCGATTACATTCTTCAAGTAGTATAAAGTGTTCTTTAGTTAACTCTTGCATAATTTATCTTCTTGATTTGTGTATGAATTTTAGAATTTTTAGCATCTAGGCTGTGTTTCTTGCATATTAAATTAATCTTTTATAAAGTTCATACTTAAACTGTAAGTCTTGCATGCATTCTTGAAAAAAAAAAATTCTTGGATCTTAGTTAGTTTGATTACAAATTTAGTTAGCATATTACAATTGCATCATAATTCTATAAAATTTTGTTCTTGTTGACTTAATCTTGCATAACATATAAAGGTGTCGAGTTTTGCATACTATTATAGTTTCGTTTTTCTTCATTAAAGTGTTTCTTATGTTTTCTTTAATTCTTTTCTTAATCTTTATGTGTCTTTTAAGCATGATGTCTAGTGAGTAGTTGTTTAATTTGGTTAGTATGTTTTCTTGATTAAATCTTGATTAATTGATGTTGTGAGAAGCATGAACTTATCAATATATTATTGATTGAGTATCAAAATTTTCTGTAACATCTTTTTATGATTGTTAATTTGGTTTAATAGAAGATGCTTGCTATCTAATTAAAATTAATAATCTATTACTTGATTAAAAACTGAAGTTTGTAATTACTTTTATTTGAAATCACCTAGAGCTATAGGAGAACCTTATTTAGGCTAAATGAATTGAGCTTGTGTTGTTGTTGCTTAATTCAACTCATATCTTCCACAAATTCTATGCTACTATGAATTTTTCCTAAAAAACTTGTTTTAGGTAATTAAATTAGTTAGGGATTAGTAGCAGAGCTTGTTGTGACTAACTAAGAAGTAAAGAAAGATGTTATTGCAGTATAGTTGAATGCTCAAATTGATAATTATCTTTTGAATTTCAATTATCACATCTTTAAATCAAGAAAATTAAGAAACATACCATCCAAAATCTTTGTCATAGTTTAAGTCAAATTTTCATAATTGTTTGCATTCTTTTTGCTTTCTTTTGTTCACATTAGTCAATAATAATAAAACCCATTGTGTGTCATGTCTTGAATCCAAATAAGTTTAAATTACTTAGTCCAATTACTTCAGTCCTTGTGGGATTGATCTCTACTTCCATATCTACTTGTTAGTTAGTGTTTAGAGTTAATTGTTTTAATTAATAAATAAAATTAGATTTTTTTAAATATATTGTTAATTTTTTATTTCCTATAAAAATAATACATATAATTGTATCATAACTATAAAGAATATGAGTTCATATAATTTTACTTTAAATTCAAATAATGACTTTATATATAATAATAATAAAAAATTGGATAAGTTTGAATGTTTAATAAATATATATGTTTGTCCAAATTTGTAATTATTTATATTTAAAATATTGTAAGTAGATTTTAATTATATTTAGATTGTATTTATATGTGGATTTTAATTATATTTATTGATATTTTATTTTATTATATTTTATTAAATTTTATTTTATTTTTACAAAAATAAATTACTTATCTCGTGGGCCGGCCAAGTTCGCATTAAAAATGGGCCGAGTTTATAAATTTTGGCCCGTTTCAAACTCGTACCCTATAGGCCAGGCCGGGTTGACCTCGCCCCGCCTGTTTTACACCCTTAATGACAAGGGATGATAAGGACGATTTTAGAAAGACTGGCGCAAGTAGGGAAATTCAATGAGGCAGCATGGACAAGTACAAAGTTGTCTGAATACGTAAGTGTTTAATTAAAAGTATAATCAAGCTAAATATGAATTTTTATTATAATATAATCTACTAATAAAATTGTTGTTTCTTTCTTATAGGAGGCATATACTTCTGCAATATCTAAGAAGTATGGTGAAAACTCTTCTACTCATCCCAAATTCTATCCTCAGACATGGACTATAGTAGTCGGAGGGCTTGGAGCTATATGCACTCACATTTAAAGGTTTGGGTCTAGGTAGCTTTCTACATATATTAAGATATGCTTAGTCTAATACTGAAGTAGGAGATCTTTCCTATTCTTTAGTCTATTTGTGACCCTACACCTTTTGCATTCATCAAAATTAGCTTTAGCAATTTAAGGAAGAAGTCGTAACCGAGTTGAGAACTGAGCTGAGGAATGACGTTATTCCATTAATGGAAGAGATGTTTTAAAGAATGGGTTCGAGTTTGACCTCTCAAGTTCTCGAGCACCTTCATCATCTACCAATGCCAGGGATGACAGACTTCACCAAGATATCTTGACCTCAAGCTACGATGCTACTATTTTTTTCTTTTTTACCGACAGTTTGTATATATTTTTATTTTCATTTTTTTTATTGTATAAATAAATATTGTTATAAAATTTTTAAAATATTTATTTATAATTTCCAATTATTAGTTTATTTTTTATTAAATTTTTAGTAATAAAATTAATAATAAACAACTAAAAGATAATTGATGTTGCCTTGTACGACAACGGGGTGATTCCTTCCACGTATTCAAGTTGCGCTAACGACAACAAGATGTTGTTGACTCAATTTCTTCCACGTGTGCCTCGTATATTCTGTAAAAACAACAGAAATCAGAGGGCGCAGGGATTCGTCCCTGCACGCGCACTCCGATGATTAAGTTAGAAAGCTGAGTTTCTGTATATAGGGGAAAGAGAATTATATTCTTCAAAATCAAGAGGGTTCAATTTTTTTCCGTCCGTTTTCTGAGTACTCACCTGGGGTATTTATAGGTTTCTCCCGGGTCGGTTTAGGCTGAGGCCCAGGCGCGTGTCTGGGCCGCGACAGAGTCGTTTGTACTCTGTCGCAGTTCGGAGCTGGACGACTTTGCGGGTGAGTTCGATGGGCGGCAAAGTATATGTGAACCTCTGCTGCGGTATATGCGACAGAACTTTGTCGCAGTACATGCGGTAGAGCTCTGTCGCGATCTGTGCGGTAGAGGTCTAACGCGACATACAGTGTCGCACAGAGACTCTACGCAGAGTCTCTATCGCCTAGAGACTCTGTCGCCTACCAATGCAACGTGTCACGTGGAGACTCTATCGCCTAGAGACTCGATCGCTATAACAGCCACGTGGCTTATATTGTGCTTGATACGTGGCGGTCTCTGGTTGGTCGATCCTCGTACATATGGACTTTGGTGGTAGGACCACTATCAATTGCTCCCCACTCTTTGGTAGGAATATTTCCTGCGAAAGAGGATTCTTAAATAGAAAGATATATTTTCGGAAAGAATTTTACATACCTTTCTGAGGCCTGACTATCACGACGCGAGCACGTGTCCAGTTCTTATGGCCTTTATGTTTCCATTGCCTGGCTATAGTGACGCAATTACTCCTCAGGGTCTTACGGCTCGTCTGATCTTTCACGCCTGGCCACAGTGACGCATAGCGCCTCAGGCTCTTATGGCTCGTCTGAGTATACGCCTGGCCACACTGACGCATAGCGCCTCAGGCTCTTACGGCTCGTCTGTTCTTTCACGCCTGGCCACAGTGACGCATAGCGCCTCAGGCTCTTACGGCTCGTCTGAGTATACGCCTGGCCACAGTGACGCATAGCGCCTCAGGCTCTTATGGCTCGTCTGTTCTTTCACACCTGGCCACAGTGACGCATAGCGCCTTAGGCTCTTACGGCTCGTCTGAGTATACGCCTGGCCACAGTGACGCATAGCGCCTCAGGCTCTTACGGCTCGTCTGATTTTCACGCCTGGCCACAGTGACGCTATTGCGCCTCAGGCTCTTACGGCTCGTCTGATTTTCACGCTTGGCCACAGTGACGCTATTGCGCCTCAGGCTCTTACGTCTCGTCTGAGTATACGCCTGGCCACAGTGACACATAGCGCCTCAGGCTCTTACGGCTCGTCTGATTTTCACGCCTGGCCACAGTGACGCTATTGCACCTCAGGATCTTACGGCTCGTCTGATTTTCACGCCTGGCCACAGTGACCCTATTGCGCCTCAGGCTCTTACGGCTAGTCTGAGTATACGCCTGGCCACAGTGACGCATAGCGCCTCAGGCTCTTACGGCACGTCTGATTTTCACGCCTGGCCACAGTGACGCTACTGCGCCTCAGGCTCTTACGGCTCGTCTGACAGATCTAGGCTTTTCCTTAGTGCTTGTGAATTGTTTTCTTCTACTAAGGGCACCATCTTGGGTGACAGTGCTCCAATTTCCACAGGGATCAATGCTTCAGCGCCGTATACGAGGCTGAATGACGTTTCTCCGGTCGACACCCGACTAGTGGTACGATATGCCCATAAAACACTAGACAATTCATCCACCCATGCCCCTTTAGCTTGGTCTAACCTGGTCTTCAGCCCATGAAGAATAGTCCTATTACTGACTTCGGCCTGTGGCTAATGGGAAAGGCCCCAGAATGTCCAAGCCCCATTGTGCGAATGAAATTGGCTGTATCGTACCCTGGGAGGGAGTTATTGGGGCTGTACTATCTTCATTACTTCTTTTTGAGCCACATATTTATTGGCTCTAGCAAACAGGTCGAAAAGTGTCGCCGGTTGGTCGAGGGAGAGGGATTCTTGCAACTTTTCAGACCTCGTCCCTTGCAACATTGCAGCCATGGCTACTCTTACCTGTAGATCGTCAACCTCCAAGGTTGCATCTCGGAAACGATCTACGTAGCTCTTCAAGGATTCTTTATTCCCTTGTTTCAGAGTGAGTAGGTAAGTAGCGTCCTTCTTTCTCTGGCTGTTAATCATGAAGACTTGCAAAAATTCATTTCGCAATTGGTCGAAGGATGAGATGGAACCTTCGCTCAACCCATTGAACCACTTCAGAGCGTGCCCAGACAATGTGAGCGAAAAAGCCCTGCAAATAATTTCGTCTTCCCATCCATGCAGCAACATGAGGGACTCATAACTCTGTATGTGATCATAGGGGTCTGCTTTGCTTGTGTAAGTGGCCATAGAAGGCATCTTGAACTTCTTCGGCAAAGGTTTGTTCATGATCTCCGGACTGAACGGAATCTTCCTTTTTTGACTATCATTCGGAGATACCAGTTTTCTCTTTTCCAAAATCCTTTGGACAACTTTCTCCACGTTTTTCGACCCTTGAACTGAGTATGCTCCCCTCCCTTCGGGTCTAGAAGAGTCCGACTGGTAAGCACCCATTCCAATGCCTCCCATTCCGGGATTTGATCTTGTACCCTTGAAATAGTCTCGGGGGTCAGGACCCTTCCGTCTTCGTCGCTCCCCAGACCTATGATCTTCGAATTCATGCTCCAACTCCTCTGGAGAAATACTGCGCCATGCGGGAGAGCTCTGCCGCCTGCGATCTGCGGGTGAGCTCTGCCGCCTATGTGCCGCGGGTGAGCTCTGCCGCCTATGTGCTGCGGGTGAGCTCTGCTGCCTGCGATCTGCGGGTGAGCTCTGCCGCCTATGTGCCACGGGTGAGCTTTGCCGCCTGCAATCTGCGGGTGAACTCTGCTGCCTATGTACCGCGGGTGAGCTTTGCCGCCTGCGATTCGCAGGCGAGCTCTGCCGCCTATGTGCTACGGGTAAGCCCTGCCGCATGCACTCTGCGGGAGAACTCCGCCGCCTATGCTCTGCGAGAGAGCTCTGTTCAGTAAGGTCTGCGGCAGCATTCGCTTCCCGTAACCCCGCCACAGGGCGATTCCTTTGATATGTGGTAGAATTCGAAATCAGTCCAGAGGCAGTATTTTACGCTCCTTCCCCTTGTCCAACATTCACCATGGTGGAGGGTTCACCTCTCTCGTAGGTCTGCCTTGGGATGTTTTCATCCACCATTTGCTGCACTTCTGGGGGTAAGCTAAACTACGGGAGAGCATCTCTGAAAAAGTTCACCATAGCCTTCAATGTTGTCGTCGTCTCCTCATTCTGACGTTTCAGAGCCTCAAATTCCTCTAAAGAAACCAAGGCTCCTCTGCCATCCCTTTCACTCTGACTTCGTCCTTGCTCTGACCTGACAGGGGGACTCACAGAATTCTGCTCTCCTGTCCCCCCTGCTGTAGAACGTGTCCTCACCATTTTAATAAGGAATCTGACTTTTTGTTTTGATTCCCACAGACGGCGCCAATTGATGTTGCCCTGTACGACAACGGGCTGATTCCTTCCAAGTATTCAAGTTGCGCTAACGACAAAAAGATGCTGTTGACTCAATTTCTTCCACGTGTGCCTCGTATATTCTGCAAAAACAACGAAAATCAGAGGGCGCAGGGATTCGTCCCTGCACGCGCACTCCGATGATTAAGTTAGAAAGCTGAGTTTCTGTATATAGGGGAAAGAGAATTATATTCTTCAAAATCAAGAGGGTTCAATTTTTTTCCGTTCGTTTTCTGAGTACTCACCTGGGGTATTTATAGGTTTCTCCCGGGTCGGTTCAGGCTGAGGCCCAGGCGCATGTCTGGGCCGCGACAGAGTCGTTTGTACTCTGTCGCAGTTCGGAGCTGGACGACTTTGCGGGTGAGTTCGATGGGCGGCAGAGTATATGTGAACCTCTGCTGCGGCATATGCGACAGAGCTTTGTCGCAGTACATGCGGTAGAGCTCTGTCGCGATCTGTGCGGTAGAGGTCTATCGCAACATACAGTGTCGCACAGAGACTCTACGCAGAGTCTCTATCGCCTAGAGACTCTGTCGCCTACCAATGCAACTGTGTCGCGTGGAGACTCTACCGCCTAGAGACTTTGTCGCTATAACAGCCACGTGGCTTATATTGTGCTTGATACGTGGCGGTCTCTGGTTGGTCGATCCTCATACACATGGACTTTGGTGGTAGGACCACTATCAATAATAAAATAATAAAAATTAAAGATTAAAGATTGTTAATAAAATTAATAACAAATCAATTAAAATTAATTATATAAATATTTTTTTTAATATTTTTCATAAAATAAAAAATTAAATGTATCAATGAATCACCGATAAAACTTATTGATATATTTAGGGACGAAAATAATATGATCAGTAATTACTGACGTAATATTTACTTTTTTTACCGACGGCATTTCCCTCAAGAATACATAAATTGAAGAAATTCAAACTATTGCCAACAAAATATTCCTTCGAACTGTTTTTTGATAGTGATAAAGATGCGTTAAGGACTCACTGGACTACTTAAAATGCTAAAGTAATCCGATTAATGGTAAAATGCTAAAGTAATCCGATTAATGGTAGCTTTTATTTTGTTTATGATTAGAAAGGTAGATTGGATCTTTTTTTTTTTTGCTTCATAAATAAAGCTTTCAATAAACACAAAGAAACATCAGACAAGAAAGGAGCTGATGTGATGTGGGTGGCTATACATCCAGTCGGGGGAAATCCTGTCTTGTTTCGCCACCGAATATGCAGCACAATGGAGTTCCCTCTTTACATAGCCAAATTCAACACCATAAAATCCCTAACCATAGAGAGAATGTCATCCTCAATAGCCAAAGTTTCCCACCACCTAGGAGCACTAGAGTTTTTAAGTCTCCTAATAAGATTACAATTATCAGATGTAACAATAACCTCAAACCAGCCATTTCTGATAATAAGATAACAAGCCATTATAACAACTTGGGCTTCAGCATGTCGACACTACCGCCGTGATCACAACCTGGGAGCCATCAATAATCTTCCCTCAGTCATCCTTGCAAACAACCGTAACTCCTGCCACAGAGGACTCTTGATTGAGAGCTGCATTACGATTAAGCTTCACAAAAGAGGAAGGGGTTTTTCCCAGCACGAAACAGGGGAGTAGCTATCCTCAACCGTAACGGTGGCACTGAACTGACACTCAGACATTTCCACAAATTCATTGAAGGCATGCAACAAAGTTTGCACAGGGTCACCTGCAGTACCTTCAAATAGCAAAAGGTTTCGTGATTTCTATAGATTCCAACAAAGACAACAAATAAAATCAATACAATTGACAGCACCAAATTGAGGGAGGGAGTTTAAAATCTCGATCCACCATTTTCTGAAGTCCCAAACCCCTCACGACGTGGGCAATAGCGGAAGCCCGAAGCTCGCCATACAGCTTGAGCAAAAGGGTAGAAGATGAGGATATGCTCAAGGAACTCCGTTTCCAGATTACACCTTTCACTCACATTCTCCCCCGCCCTGTGCCGAATCATCAAATTTTCTTTGGCTCGGAGAGCATTCTGGCAGGCACACCATATGAAATTTTTGATCCTTGGCGTCACCCCACTATTCCAAATTCCTTTCCAACCTGTATCATTGAAGCGGACACTATGGCTGCATTCCTCATTTCTGAGCTGACTCCCTTTGGCGTGGATAAGTTTATTCCCAGACCTCACACAATAAAGACCATCCTTCGAGAAGTGCCAAATTAATTTATCCTCAGACAAAGAAGATCCAATGGGCTCCTTTAGAATAGCTTTTACCTCATCTACCGAGAATAATCTTTAAAGCTCAGCCTCCTTCCAAGAGCAATTATGTTGGTAATATGTCTTAGTGCTTAGTTAAGTAGTTGTTAAATAATTGGTTAATAAATCAAGTCTTTAGGAATATTGACATTACGACTTAATATTAGGAAGACATAGAATAGTGGTGTAACATGGCTTAATGTTAAGAGTAGTGACATAACATGTCATTATGTAAGGAGTAGTGGTGTAACATGACTTAATGTTATGAGTAGTGACATAACATGACTTAATGTTAGGAGAAGTGGCATAATTTTAAGAATTTTTGTTTATTTTCGGCTCTATATAAATAGTTGTGATGTGCTTGTGTTTGATGAGCTTGCAGATATAAAATTTTATTCTTCTGTTTCTTTGTCTTTCATATATTTTCATATATTTTTTCTATCTTGTTCCTTCCATATAACAACAAATTGGCTATCAAAGCTCTTTTCTTGAGGGACCTGTGAGTTGAGTGAATTCAAACCACCTTCAAGAATGGAAACAAAAACAAACTTTTCTATTGCACCACTTATTTTTTATGGTGAAAACTATCAAGTTTGGGTTGTTAAGATGTCGGTCTGTCTTGAAACTTTAGACCTTTGGAAAGCTGTAGAAGAAGACTATGAAGTGCTGTCATTACCCGCAAATCCTACTGTATGTCAGATAAAGAATCACAAAGAAAAGAAGACAAAGAAGTCCAAAGCTAAAGCCTGCCTATTCTCAGCGGTTTCAAGTACCATATTTACCAGAATCATGAACTTGGAATCGACAAAAAGCATATAGGACTACCTCAAAAAGGAATACCAAGAAAACGAAAGAACCAAAAACATGCAGATACTCAACTTGATCCGGGAGTTCGAGATGTTGAAAATGAAGGAGGCCAAAACCATTAAAGAGTACTTCGACAAGTTGTTTGGTATAGTTAACAAGGTGAGACTGCTTGGTAAGGACTTCTCTGATGAAAGAATTGTGCAAAAAATTTTGGTTTCTGTGTCCAAGAGATATGAGTAAAAAATTTCTTCATTGGAAGAAACTAAGGATCTGTCGAGCATTTCCTTGATAGAATTGGTGAATGCATTGCAGGCACAAGAACAAAGGCGATTGATGAGAGAAGAATGGTCGACGGAAGGTGCTTTTCAAGCAAATGCAGAAAACTCAAGAAGAGGTAAACATAAGAATAACAACAAAAAGAAAAAAGCTAGTAACAACAACAAGAAGGATGAAACCTATCCGACTTGCCCTCATTGCAAAAAAAGAAACAAGTCATCCACAAAAGAAATGTTAGTAGAGGCCTGATGTTAAGTGTAGGAAATGTGGCAAACTTGGGCAGATGGAGCGGGTTTGGAAGCCACAACAACATGAAGAAGCAAAGGATGTTACAGAGCAAAATGAAGAGGACCATTTATTTGTCGCAACATGTTTTACAATAAGCAACACCTTAAGCGATTCTTGGTTGATTGACAATGGTTGTACGAACCATATGACCAATGATCAAGAGCTTTTCAAGGAGCTTGATAAAACATTTATTTCCAAAGTGAAAATTGGAAATGGTGAATTTCTTTCAATCAAGAGGAAAGGAACCGTGGCTATAGAAAGTTTGTCAGGTTTGTAGTACATTAATGATGTTTTATATGTGCCTGACATCAACCAAAATTTTCTTAGTATTGGACAGCATATTGAAAAAGGCTTCAAAGTCATTTTCGAAGACAAATGGTGCTGGATAAAAGAGGCACGAGGCCGTGATGTGTTTAAGGTGAAAATGAGGGCAAAAAGTTTTGCTCTAAATCTAATGGAGGAAGAATAAATGGCCTACACAAGTGCTGTTAGCAATGCAGAATTATGGTACAAAAGGCTCGGGCATTTCCATCATGTTGGAGTTCTATATATGTAGAAACATAATTTGGTGAATGGGGTTCTATTGTTGGGGGACAAGCCAGCCGATTATGTGGTCTGTCAATATGGCAAACAAACCAGAAAACCATTTCCTCAAACTACATAGAGAGCAACAAACAAGCCACAACTAGTGTATACGGATGTTGAGGGACCTCAAAAGACGCCATCCTTGAGTGCTAGTAAGTACTATATTGTGTTTATTGATGACATACCAGATATTGTTAGATTTATTTTCTCAAGTCCAAATCTGAGGTTACTTACATATTTTGGAGATATAAGGCTCGGGTTGAAAATCAAAGTGGTTGCAGGATGCAAAAGTTAAGGTCTGATAATGGGAAAGAATATACAAATGACATCTTAGACAAGTTTTGTGAAGAAGCTGGTATAGAACACCAACTTACAGCCCCTTACACCCCACAACAAAATGATATAAGTGAGGAAAAATCGAAGCATTATGGAGATGGCAAGGTGTATGCTGTATGAGAAAGAGTTACCAAAGAAATTATGGGTAGAGGCTGCCAACACTGTTGCATTCTTGCTGAATAGGCTGCCAACAAGAGTTCTAGACAAAAAAAAACTCCTTATGAAACCTGGTTTGGTTACAAGCCAAACTTACATAACCTAAAGACCTTTGGTTGTCTTTATTTTTCTTATGTGCCACAGGTGAAAAGAGATAAGCTTGATAAGAAGGCAAAACCTGGAGTTTTTATTGGCTATAGCGACTCTTGCAAAGCTTACAGAATTTTCCAACCCCAAAATGAAAAAATTCTGGTGAGTAGAAATGTGAAGTTTATGGAAGATAAACAATGGAGTTGGGAGGAATTAGCCAAGAAGCACATACCAGAAGTTCCACAAGATTTTGATGATGACATAGATGATGTTCCAGTCAGAGGTATGAGGGTATTTTTCGAGATTTATGAAAGAAGCAATGTTACTGTTTTTGAACCGACTGAATATAAAGAAGCCAAGAAGGATAACAAGTGGATGGAAGCAACGAAAGAGGAGCTCAAAATGATCGAGAAAAATGATACTTGAGAGCTGGTGGATAGACCTCAAGATAGGAAAATAATTGGTGTCAAATGGGTTTATAAGACCAAACTCAATGCTGATGGTTCTATAAACAAACACAAGGCCAGATTGGTGGAAAAGGGATATAGTTAAGTGTTTAGAGTGGACTTCTCAGAAACTTTTGCTCCGATGGCACGCTTGGACACGATAAAGATGTTGTTTGCTTTGGCTACCCAAAATGCATGGAAGATATACCAGCTGGATGTAAAATCAGCTTTCCTAAACGATTATCTTGAAGAAAAGATTTATGTAGAGCAACCCGAGGGTTTCAAAGTTAAGGGACAAGAGGAGAAAGTCTACTTGTTGAAGAAGGCCTTGTATGGTCTTAAATAGGCTCCAAAGGCTTGGTATAACAAAATTGATGAGCATCTTCAGAGGCTTGGATTTGTTAAAAGTCCAAGTGAAGCTACCTTATATGTCAAAGAAGCAAGTGGTAATTTACTTGTAGTTTCTGTTTATGTTGATGATTTGCTTGTGACATGAAGTAATGAGATCTTGGTGGCAGAGTCAAAGCTGAAATACTCAAAGTATTTGAGATGACAGACCTTGGCTTGATGTCTTACTTTCTAGGTATGGAGGTGAATCAAGATCTTGATGGAGTTTTCCTAAACCAAAAGAAGTATGCAAAAGAAATCCTTAAGAAGTTTCACATGAAAGATTGCAAAAGCACCGACATACCAATGAATCAAAAGGAGAAATTTAGTAAATAAGATGAAGCTGAAAAGATTGATGAAAGCCAATATAAGAGCTTGATTTGTTGTCTGATGTATCTTACAGCCACTAGACTCGGCATAATGTTTGCTATAAGTTTGCTTTCAAGGTTTATGTATTGTGCTAGTGAAGTACACTTTCGAGCTGTCAAAAGAATAGTGAGATATATCAAGGGGACACCAGATTATGGCATTAAGTATACTTGTTGTCAGAATTCTAAACTTGTTGGCTATTCTGATAGTAATTGGGCAGGATCTATTGATGATATGAGAAGTACAATAGGATTTTGTTTCAGTTTTGGATCGGGAATGTTCTCTTGGTATTCAAAGAAGCAAGAAGTCATAGCTCAAAGTATTGCTGAAGCAGAATATATAACAGCAAATGCCACGGTGAATCAAGCAATTTGGATCAAAAAAATACTTGTCAATTTACATATGGAACAAAATGAGCCAACAGAGATTTATGTTGATAACCAAGCTGCAATTGCAATTTCAAAGGATCCTATTTTTCATGGCAAAACCAAACACTTCAAGATTAAACTATATCACTTGCGAGAAGAACAAAAGCATGGCAAAATCAAATTGGTTTATTGCAAGACCGATGATCAAGTTGCTGATGTGCTAACAAAGGCTTTACCAAAAGCAAGATATGAAATGTTAAGAGACAAATTAGGCCTCTGTAGCTACTAAGGTAAGGAAGAGATTTGTTGATAATGTGTCGTAGTGCTAAGTTAAGTAGTTGCTAAATAATTGGTTAATAGACCAAGTCTTTAGGAGTATTGGCATTATGACTTAATATTAGGAAAACATGGAGTAGTGGTGTAACATGGCTTAATGTAAGACCCAAATTTAGTTAAAGCACGGAATTAAAAATGCAAAAGGACTAAAATGGAATTCCTAAACACGTGAAGGGCAAAACGATCAAAAGATCGAAACCCGGTATAAATTCGATAAGAAAATTTAATTAAAAATATGGGATTGAGAAATCTTGATCAATAACGAAGAAATAATTAAATTTCGAGTCCAACTGATAAAGATCCGAAATTTTTAGAAATACCGAAAAGTCACTTGGGACAATATCCCGAAAATATGAAGAAATTATACCGAAAAAATGGTTAAAAATATAACAAATAAATTAAATTAAATTAAATAAATTTATTTGGAATAAAAAATTAATTTTTTTAGAATATTTTTGACTAAAATAATGAATATAATAATAATAAACTAATTTATAAATAATAATAAATAAAAATAAAATAATAAAAAAAACAAACTGAATCTGGAAATCGGGAGAACTGCGACCCGCGAAATCGAATTGCGACCCGCGAGGAAACCGAGGAGCCACCCCAGCCCACCGGCGATCAACGACGCGGACGAATAGCCGAGGAGGAAGAGGAGAGGCCGGCGAAGCTCTGGCCACCGGTGACGTGCGCCGACGATGGCTGTGTCCGACGAACGGAGGAAGAGAAGACCGCGAGGAAAATGGGGTTGATTCCGGCGATCCACGGCTACTGGGCGTGAACGGAGGCCACCGGTGTGATCAGGAGGATGAGCCGGTTCTTTTGAGACTGATATCGGCCGACGAAACCGTCGAAATCCAGTGGATCGAGAGAGAGAAAGCCGAGAGGGAGAAGAGAGGAACGGTGGCCACCGGCGATGATTTGGTCCCGATCGAGGCCAGTCGAAGGTTACCCGACCAAAGACGAGCCGAATGGAGCCAGAATCATGCCGGGAACAGACCGAAAACGCCGTGAAAGGCGGCGGGAAGTTCTGAACCGGTACGGACCGGTTTAGCAAAGAGGTGAATCGGACTGAATCGGTTGAACCGAACCGGTCTGAACCGGGTTGAACTGGACTGAACCGGTTCAGCCAAGAAAGAAGGGAAAAAAAAAGAAAGAAAAAAAAGAAAAAAAGGGAAGAATTTTCAGGGATACATCGAACTTCGGGTAAGTCGATATGAGGTCAAAAGTGACCGATTTGATTTTCAAACAATTTATTTAAATTATAATTGATCGAAAATTAACCTGAAATTAAATGTATAATTGTGCAGTTGTACGACAGAGCCCAAACGAGAGCCGATTGAGCTCCAATTTTTGTACCCCGCATCATATTGGGTAAGTATATTTTAATTACGATAATATGAGTCTTTTAATATAGAGTTTCGATTATTTTATGGAATTTACAGATTAATTCTGTATAAAAAGGAATATTAATCGGAATTGCAACGTAATTGCCGTAAATAGTATACGGGCTATCCAATGAGTTTGGAACGAAGCCCGATGATTATTGGTAAGCTGAATGAGCCCAGTAAACCCGAAGAAGGGATTTAATAAGTATAAACGGGCTGAAAATGAGTCGAGACCCTTTAAGGTGCAATTGGGCCCAATAAAGTAAAACGGGCTCAGTACGTTAGATTCTATCAGTAAATGTGATATACTGATAAAAATAAGTGAATTAACCCAAAATATGTGGTTATATGCAGTTTCGTAGACTTAGTTGACGCGCAGTTGGACTGAGAGATCGGGTATTATCGAGACGAGATAAGTTTGCGCGTGAATCGAAGTAAGAGAATTTTGTAGGTGCATAGAGATTTCTATACGTATTTTTGAGGGGATTTACAGGGCCTAGAATTTCTTAAAGTATCTAGAAACGAAATAATAATTTTTATGAAAACCCGGGGCATTAGGTGAATAAAGAAAAAGATGATTTTGCCCCTACGAGTAAAATTTACAAAAAGGGTAGTAAGGTAGATAAATTGCATAATTTCATGTTTTTAATGTGTTATATGAATATATTGCTTTGATTTAAGCAAATATACACATAGGTTGGCTATTGATTTTATAAATATACGAAAGGGTACCGGTTATGATTTTAAAGATGTTTTATCAAGATTGAGCCACCTATCATATTTACATGAGTAAAACGAGTGCTAGAGTCTTACTCGCACTTAAGTTTACTGATTTATTACTCATGAAAAGCCGTACTGGAGCATTGCTCGTATGAGAAATTTGTGTGCAAAAACCGTGCTGGAGCTTTGCTCGCATGAGATTTTAGATATCATGATATGCATAGCGTGGTGCTGGAGCTTCGCTCGCACTAGATGTGAGTTGACATGCATATAGTCGTGCGGAAGCCTCCTGTAGACTGTGTGTCGCAGAGAGTTTATATGCTCGCACGTATACTTTGAGACATAGGTTGGTTATCGACATAGTATTGGGGTAGGTAAGACCTACGGCAGGCATCCCCAGACTATGATATGGGTCCACGGAGTACGATATACCGTGTATGTCACACGGAGTTCTCTGTACCATGGAGTCATGATGACTCGATGATGTTACTTGATATTCTGGCGGGTAGGATTTGACCCTACCTCCTGTTGCAGTTGTGATGCCCTGCACATCGGGATCCGTGTAGCCTGGGATCACAGGGACAAAGTATGGCCATAGTCCTCGATTTTCATACAGTAACCTACATGCCTCACATGATATCATACGGTCTGAATAGACCATGACAAACCCGAAGGAGGGGTAATGTCCAGATTTATGTTTTTAAATGAGATACGATTTAATGAATCGAGGTATTCCTGAGAGATGGGCTTAGCCTTGATGTGGTTGTTCTATAATGAAACAAATAAGTTTTAACGTGATAAGTTTATGATTAAACAAATAAGTTTTTAAGTGTTGAGTTTATGATGAAACAAATAAGTTTTAATGTGATGAGCATGAGATGTCATACATGATGATTTTTCCATTTTTGATTTATAGGTCGATTTCATGATTTCTCTTATATGATATATACATACATGTGGCATCGTTTTAGTCATACCTCATGCTCTAAATATAAACGATTTTATATCATGACATTATCAGCACGTAGATAGTATAGTTATCTACCTGCTTACGTTATTGCCTTATTGAGCAAGTTTCGCTCACCCTTTCATTTTTCACCCCACAGGGTATATTCAATAGAAGAGACAGACAGTAGTCTTGCATTTCGGTTATCCGCTGCTTCTTATCAAGACCAGGTATACACATTTGTATAATTTTGTATCTGAACATATAGAGGCACAGTACTGTATATGGATGTAATATTGGGGATGTATTTAGTTTAAATAAATTGATATGTAAATGAAATATGAAAAATGGAATGGTAAATAGGTGAGAGGTGACTAACACCGAATCATAGCCCAACTGTTTAGTAGTGTAACTGTTCACGACCGATAAGGAAATGAAAAAGTGAAAAATTTGTAGGGATTTTTAGGTAATATGGGTCGTGACAAAAGGTGGTATCAGAGCAGAGTTGGCCTGATATGAGTCGGTGTTAGTGGTTAAGTAAATTTACATCCCCATGTACTGTGCATTGTTTAGATACAATTGTGTATATTAAGATGGAAGTACAGCTAAGAATTTAGTTTTGAATGCAAGATTATAATATTTATAACTAATAGTAGCTATGATAGAGGGGCGAGTACACATGCTCGAGACTGTAGAGATTAGCTTGAGAGTCGAATGAGTCGTCACATGAGACTCAAGATGAGAGTGAGGTGGAGGCTGATGTTGAGCATACTCCACAAGGTCCTATAAATAGACCAAACAGTATTGAGACACGCTTCGAGAGAAAGGAGTGGAGTGTAGAAAATATTTTGGAGTTATTTACTCAATCTTTGTAGGTAGTTGAGGATAGGCAGGGTAAAGCCTAAACAGATGCCTCAGACTATAGAGATTCTCACACCCCTCCGGTATATAGCGAAGTAAAGAAACCAATAGTTGCTGAGGACTTGGTGAATGAGATAGCAAAGTTGTATGAATTCTTTTGGTGTATGTCGATTGAGAAAGTGACTTTTAAATATGTTTATGTTGGAGGGCGAGGCGGAGCATTGGTGGAATTCCGCTCGACTCATCTAAAGAGTTAGACGTCCAGAGCCGACATGAGAAATATTTTTGGATGTATTCCGGTGACAGAATATTTTGGACACTACTTAAGGGAAATTACAAATAAAATTTCTTACATTAACCCAGAGGCACTGGTTGATTGACGAGTATGAAACTCACTTTATATCCCTGGGAAGGTATTACCCCGACACTATGGGCAGTGAGAGTCAAAAAGCCCAAAAGTTCATGGAAGGGCTCAAGTTGTCGATTAGAGTACGATTGGCTCACTACTTATGTCGAGGCAGTGCGCAAAATACAGTTACGTGAATAATATCATGTGTCGCACGCCTCTGAGATTGGGAATGGTAGTAAGGGCCGAAATAGAGACAGAAGAGAATAGAGAATGATAGAGATGTCAGAGCGGGAAAGAGACCAGTTAGTAAGAGATTAGAGTTGATGAGTCATGGGGTAAGATGATTGGTAAGGCCCCAGTTTGTTCAATTTTAGCACTTTTGAGGGGTATTGTGATTGGAGAACCCCGACCTGCTTCGTAGCAGTGTAAGCAGTGGGAGCAGTAATAGTGTAAGTAGTGAAGCAGTGTAGCAGTGTAACAGTGTAAGCAGTGTAGTAGTGTAAGTAGTGTAGGATGTGTGATAGATACCACGAAAGTAGGGCCTACACCTACACTTTATTAACTAAAATAGACATTAAATGTGGTAAGACAGGCCAATTATTTAATAATTGCTCAGAGTTGAGTGAGACTGCCCCACAGAAGAGCAAAGAGACAGAAAACCTTGTTGATATCTCCGCACCAAAAAAGGGAGGCCATAGTCGAAGAGAAAAGGGAAAGTAGGCTGTTAGATGAGGGCGAGTGTATACCTTGGACCAGGACACTATTGATGTTTCATATAATGTGGTGAAAGATACCACACTGGTTATGAATAAAGAAGTAATTATTTTAAATAATCCTGATGCCACGTATTTAGTCATACCGCCTTCATTTGAATATAAGTTAGTAAAAGACATGAATGCCTACACCTTTGGGCACAATGCCGATAGTTAGTACCCCAATGAAGGAAGGTTAACTAACAGAATAATTGTGAAGAAATTATAAGTTAAAAACAGGGGAAGAAATATAAGTCAGCCGATTTTATTCAATAGACTATGAATAATTTGAAGTAATATTGAGAATAAATCTCAATTGGTCGGTTGCAAATTATGATATTTTCTATTCTAAGATAGTGCTGTTTTACCCTTGGAAAGTATACGGTAAGTTTTGACAACTAAAAAAAAGGGGGAGTAGCGATTGAAATTAAAGGAGTAAATGATTGTACTCATGGAATGAGTAATGACAGAGTTTGTTATAAGTGATATATGAAAGGAGATAAGCTTTTAGATGTGATAGATCCTGAATGCAAAATCTATTAGAATAAGAGGCGTATGCAATGTAAGAATATCTATGATACGTGAAGTAATTTGGATTAAAGCAATTAGTAGCGAATATGAATCGTGACCATATGGACTGATATGTAAAGTAATTGTGGTCAAGTCTGAAGGTTAATAAAGGTATTTCAAAATACATATCCGCTTGAAGACTTGACAGCGTCTAAAAGTATACACAACCTATAAATTGAAATCGACAGTCGTAATATATACATTTAAAATTAGGATACCTTTACTTGAACGATAAAGAAATATAGAATTCGATTAATCGTGAAGGTTTAAAAAAATTAATTAAAAATTTTATAAAAGCCGTTAATATAAGAAAAAGGAAATGACGCGGGTTAGTATCTTGAACGGAAGCGATTTCGAAATGACATTATACGTTTATGCATATATAGGTCAAGGATATGGGTAATTGAAATATTTAGTGGAACACAACTACGATGAGGTATTTAAACTTTACCTGGACCGATTTGTTGTCATCCATATTGATGATATTTTTGGGTGTATTTACAGTCTAGGAAAAATCATAAGCAACAATTGAAAATTGTTTTTACAGATGATTTGTTGAGAGTTCTCGAAATGGACTACTTTATTGACACGTTTAACTTAGAGAAAGTTGTATTTGAATGGGATGATAGACGTGACAGGAGTTTTGATGTACTGAAGTAATAAACTGACCACCGCATTTATTCCCACCATACCCAACAGATTAAGAGGTTTCTATGAGTCTGTGGGTACCTCAAAATAATGAATGGGCCGTGTATTGACGCAAAAGGGGAAGATAGTCGATTATGGATCCAGACAACTCAAGGATCATGAAAGAGACTATCTGACTCATGATTTAAAGTTGACAGTGATAGTGGTTGTATTGAGTATATGACACTACTATGTATACGGTGAGAAATTTCAGGTATGCACTGATCATAAAAGCTCCGAGTATCTGTTTTCACAGAATGAGTCGGATATGAGATAACAAAGTGTGTTAGAGCTTCTGAGGGATTATGATTGTGAAAATTGTACCACTCAGGAAAGGCTAATGTACTGGCTGATGCCTTGAGCAGAAAGAGCCTCGGGATGGTATTACATATGATGGTCAGGGAGCGTGAGCTACTAGAGCAGTTGTGAGCCTTAGTAGAGATGTGATCCCTTCTGATGATGACGGTGATTTTATGACAGCTAGCCTGAGGTTAGAACCGGATTTGAGTGATCGGATTTAATAGACTTAGCGTGATCGGCTTGGTGTCGATAGTGTGGGTCAGATTCAGATGGGTACAGTGACAGAGTTCACAGAGTGTGATGATGGCTTACTGAGGTTCAGAGACAGTATAAGTGCTCCCTAGGACCACAGTGATGAGATAGAGTTATTGTCAGAAGCTCACTCTTCGGGATATGCAGTGCATTCGAGAAGTAATAAATATATCGAAATCTTAGAAAAGGGTATTGGTGGTCAGATGTGAAAAGAGATATGGTAGAGATTGTGAAAAAATGTCTCGTATGTCAGCAGAGTAAGGTAGAGCAAAAGAAGTTGTAGGGTTATTGCAGTTTCTACCTATATTGACACGAAAATGGGAACAAGTTACCATGAATTTCGTGATGGGTTACAGAGGACCCGGATGAATCACGAAGCTATCAGGGTGATAGTCGATAGATTGACTAAGTCTACCCACCTTCTGGTTAGAAAATCCCCAGATACTCTGAGTATGTAGGCGGATTTATGAGTAAGGAAGATTGTGGAACACAAGTATTTTTCCAGTGAGCTTTGTATCACATAGGGATTCCCGCTTCACTTTTCACTTCTGGGAATATTTTTCACGAAGCTATGGGAACCCGACAGCGTGTTAGCACATCTTTCCATTCTCAGACAGATGGTCAGTCAGAGAGGACTGTACAGGTTATGGAGGATATGATGAGAGCGTGTGCCATTGATTTGATAAGCTCCTGGGATGATCAGTTGTTACTAATCGAATTCGTCAATAA
Organism: Firmiana major; assembly: GCA_033439115.1. NCBI lineage: Eukaryota > Viridiplantae > Streptophyta > Magnoliopsida > Malvales > Malvaceae > Firmiana > Firmiana major. Next base: position 51,304,349 of record CM065898.1, on the reverse strand, counting down.
TGACAGTTGTCACTTGAGTATCGAGATGACTTCAGATGAGGCATTGTATGGCCATAAGGGTTCTTTCCCCGATTTGGATAAGAAGAAGTGGGTGACAGATAGAAAATTGTTCCCGAATTGGTAAGACAAACCTATGAAGATGTTCAATTAATTGTGAAGGATTAAGAACACCTTAGAGCAGATAGAAAAGCTATGTTGACAAGAGACAGAAACCATTGGAATTCACCAAGAGTGAATTAGTATTGTTGGAAGTTACATGCCCTTAGGACATAGCATAAGGACGTAACGATATTCGGAAAGAAATTGGACAAAGTGGGAGATAATGCATGTAGGTTGGCGTTACCACCTGAATTAGTAGGCATCCACAATGTGTCCTATCTTATGATGCTTCAGAAATACTATCCGGATCCAGCATATGTGATTGGATATGAGCTCCAACAGCTTAGCTCAATGAAAGTATAACGTATGATTGAAAAATTGATTCGGGTATTAAATAGGAAGGAGAAAGTGTTGAGGTTTAAGATTATCTCCCTGATTAAAGTATGTTGGTAGTATTACACTCCGAAAAAAGTCACAGGAGAATTAAAAAGTATGATACGATGATGTACCCGGAGTTGTTTATGGATCCATTTAACTTGGTTCTAATTTGGAGGACCAAATTTCTTAAGTGGGGGAGATTTTGTAAGACCCGAATTTAGTTAAAGCATGAAATTAAAAATGCAAAAGGACTGAAATGGAATTCTCAAACACATGAAGGGCAAAACGGTCAAAAGATCGAAACCTGGTATAAATTCGATAAGAAAATTTAATTAAAAATATGGGATTGAGAAATCTTGATCAATAACAAAGAAATAATTAAATTTCGAGTCCAATTGATAAAGATCCGAAATTTTTAGAAATACCGAAAAGTCACTCGGGACAATATCCCGAAAATATGAAGAAATTATACCGAAAAAATGGTTAAAAATATAATAAATAAATTAAATAAATTTATTTAGAATAAAAAGTTAATTTTTTAGATATTTTAGAATATTTTTGACTAAAATAATGAATATAATAATAAAAAACTAATTTATAAATAATAATAAATAAAAATAAAATAATTAAAAAAAACAAACTGAATCTAGAAATCGGGAGAACTGCGACCCGCGAAATCGAATTGCGACCTGCGAGGAAACCGAGGAGCCACCCCAGCCCACCGGCGATCAACGACGCCGACGAATAACCGAGGAGGAAGAGGAGAGGCCGGCGAAGCTCTGGGCACCGGTGACGTGCGCCGACGATGGTTGTGTCCGGCGAACGGAGGAAGAGAAGACCGCGAGGAAAACGGGGTTGATTTCGGTGATCCACGACTGCTGGAAGTGAACGGAGGCTACCGGTGTGATCGAGAGGATGAGCCGGTTCTTTTGAGAAAGATATCGACCAACGAAACTGTCGAAATCCTACGGATCGAGGGAGAGAAAGCCGAGAGGGAGAAGAGAGGTACGACGGCCACCGACGGTGATTTGGTCCCAATCGAGGTCGGTCGAAGGTTACCCGGCCAAAAACAAGCCGAATGGAGCCAAAATCATGCCGGGAACTGGTCGAAAACACCGTGAACGACGGAGGGAAGGTCTGAACCGGTACAGACTGGTTCAGTAAAGAGGTGAACCGAACTGAATCGGTTGAACCGGATCGGTCTGAACCGAGTTGAACCGGACTAAATCGGTTCAGCCAAGAAAGAAGGGAAAAAAAAGAAAAAAACAGGAAAAAAATGGAAGAATTTTTGAGAATACATCGGACTTCGGGTAAGTCAATATGAGGTCAAAAGTGACCGATTTGATTTTTGAAAAATTTATTTAAATTATAATTGATCGAAAATTAACCTGAAATTAAATGTATAATTGTGCAGTTGTACGACAGAACCCGAACGAGAGCCGATTGAGCTCCGATTTTTGTACCCCGCATCATATTGGGTAAGTATATTTTAATTACGATAATATGAGTCCTTTAATACAGAGTTTCAATTATTTTACGGAATTTACGGATTAATTCTGTATAAAAAGGAATATTAATCGAAATTGCAACGTAATTACCGTAAATAGTATACGGGCTATCCAATGAGTTTGGAACGAAGCCCGATGATTATTGGTAAGCTAAATGAGCCCAGTAAACCCGAAGAAGGGATTTAATAAGTATAAACGGGCTGAAAATGGGTCGAGACCCATTAAGGTGCAATTGGGCCCAATAAAGTAAAACGGGCTCAGTACGTTAGATTCTATCAGTAAATGTGATATACTGATAAAAATAAGTGAATTAACCCAAAATATATGGTTATATGCAGTTTCGTAGACTTGGTTGACGCGCAGTTGGACTGAGAGATCGGGTATTATCGAGACGAGATAAGTTTACGCGTGAATCGAGGTAATAGAATTTTGTAGGTGCATAGAGATTTCTATACATATTTTTGAGGGGATTTACAGGGCCTAGAATTTCTTAAAGTATCTAGAAACGAAATAATAATTTTTACGAAAACCCGGGGCATTGGGTGAATAAAGAAAAAGACGATTTTGCCAATGGAAGTAAAATTTACAAAAAGGGTAGTAAGACAGATAAATTGCATAATTTCATGTTTTTAATGTGTTATATGAATATATTGCTTTGATTTAAGGAAATATACACATAGGTTGGCTGTTGATTTTATGAGATATACGAAAGGGTACCGGTTTGTACCGGTTACAATTTTAAAGATGTTTTATCAAGATTGAGCCACCTATCATATTTACACGAGTGAAACGAGTGCTAGAGTCTTACTCGCACTCAAGTTTACTGATTTATTACTCATGAAAAGTCGTACTGGAGCATTGCTCGTACGAGAAATTTGTGTGAGCACAAAACCGTGCTAGAGCTTTGCTCGCATGAGATTTTAGATATCATGATATGCATAGCGTGGTGCTGGAGCTTCGCTCGCACTAGACGTGAGTTGACATGCATATAGTCGTGCGAAAACCTCCTGTAGACTGTGTGTCGCAGAGAGTTTATATGCTCGCACGTATACTTTGAGACATGGGTTGGTTATCGACATAGTATTGGGGTGGGTAAGACCTACGGCAGGTATCCCCAGACTATGATATGGGTCCACAGAGTACGATGTACCGTGTATGTCACACGGAGTTCGCTGTACCGTGCAGTCATGATGACTCGATGATGTTACTTGATATTCTGGCGGGTAGGATTTGACCCCACCTCCTATTGCAGTTGTGATGCCCCGCACACCGGGATCCGTGTAGCCTGGGATCACAGGGACAAAGTATGGCCATAGTCCTCGATTTTCATACAGTAACCTTCATGCCTCACATGATATCATACGGTCTGAATAGACCAGGACAAACCCGAAGGAGGGGTAATGTCCCAATTTATGTTTTTAAATGAGATGCGATTTAATGAATCGAGGTATTCCCGAGAGATGAGTTTAGCCTTGATGTGGTTGTTCTATAATGAAACAAATAAGTTTTAACGTGATGAGTTTATGATTAAACAAATAAGTTTTTAAGTGTTGAGTTTATGATGAAACAAATAAGTTTTAATGTGATGAGCATGAGATGTCATACATGATGATTTTTTCATGTTTGATTTATAGGTCGATTTCATGATTTCTCTTATATTATATATATATACATGTGGCATCGTTTTAGTCATACCTCATGCTCCAAATATAAACGATTTTATATCATGACATTATCAGCACGTAGATAGTATAGTTATCTACCTGCTTACATTATTGCCTTACTGAGCAAGTTTCGCTCACCCTTTCATTTTCCACCCCACAGGGTATATTCAATAGAAGAGACAGACAGTAGTCTTGCATTTCGATTATCCGTTGCTTCTTATCAAGGGCAGGTATACACATTTGTATAATTTTGTATCTGAACATATAGAGGCACAGTACTGTATATGGATGTAATATTGGGGATGTATTTAGTTTAAATAAATTGATATGTAAATGAAATATGAAAAATGGAATGGTAAATAGGTGAGAGGTGACTAACACCGAATCATAGCCTAACTGTTTAGTAGTGTAACTGTTCACGACGGGTAAGGAAATAAAAAAGTGAAAAATTTGTAGGGATTTTAGGTAATATGGGTCGTGACACTTAATGTTAGGAGTAGTGACATAACATGTCATTATGTAAGGAGTAGTGGTGTAACATGACTTAATGTTAGGAGTAGTGACATAACATGACATTATGTTAGGAGAAGTGATATAATTTTAAAAATTTTTTATTTGTTTTCAGCTCTATATAAAAGAATTGTGTGTATTTGGTGAGCTTACAAATATAAAATTTTATTACTTTATTTCTTTATCTTTCATATTTTTTTTTTGTCGTCCATATAACAACAAATTATCATGATTAATCCGATGAGACACCGGAGAAGGGCCCGGCCCTTGAGGTTTAACCGAAGAGATCTTGAAATTTGGTAAATCTGGCACCCACTTATCTTGCCAAATAAGGATATTTCTACCATTACCAACATTCCAGCGTGTACCTACCTTCAGAACCTCAATGCCTCGATGGAGGCTCCTCCAAGCCCATGAAGAGTGTCAAAGGCAGATTAGTTGCAGTTTCGGTGGATTAGCTATTATTATTTGCGAAAATTGTGGAATTGGTAGATACATTACAGAAACGAATCCTGATGTCGCATCTTCCTGTCTATTAATTAAGTCTGAAAACATGTTAATTTTTTAGTAATGGACATGTTCCAGAAAGCCTGCAGAACCCTTGAAAGTTGAAACTCGAAACTCTTGACAAAAGAAACACTGTCACTAAAATATTGGTGAGAATTAGCCGAATTAAATGAAAAAAGATTGGTTGGTCGTCGAGCACAATGTGAGTAGGTGGTGTATCTTCGAACTTAAAAGCATGCAATTAAAACTTTTTCAAAACTTAAAAGCTCTTTAAATACTTTCATATAACTTTAAAAAAGAAAGAAAGAAGCATCTTTAAATGCACTGCGAAGTTTGTCTGTCCGAGGGGCTTTAGATCTCACACAAAATCCGAAAGGGCATTCTAGTTTGGAAAGAGCGCCGACCGCTAGAAAGACGAGAGATATGTGTCTGCCTTTTCTCTATTGGGAAAATGATATGGTATTCCATAATCTTATGGGAGAAACTAATCTTTACTCTTATTCATAATTGCACCTTCGACTTTATCTAAAAATTAAGTCAAAAATGTTTTTAGAAATAATTTTGTAAATAAAAGTCAGTTAAATTTTAAATAATAGTGGTAAAGAATGGAAAGAAAAAGTTGAACTTAAAAACTTGATTTTCAATTTGAATGAAATAAATAATCATCTTGTCGGAAAGTTACTAAGCTCTGATTGATTAATAACTTTTATTTTGTTATATACATTTTGTTTTTAAAAAAATAATAAAAATAAAAAAATTATAAAAAGTAATTAATAACAAAGTAGCAACTATCAACTAAACGGAACCTAAGCATTTAGAAAGTTGGTCAAAATAATAAAATGAATTTTTAGTATGGAAAAAATGAGTTTCACATCTTAATGTACAATTAAAATGATATTTCTAAACTCACAGCAGTTCTGACAAACTCTTGGCCACTGTGTGTATGATAATAAATAAATAAATAAATAAATAAATAAATAAATAGTGTCATTCTGTTGAGGGGAATGAAGAATTGCGAGTCTCTTTTTTTTTTTTTTTGGGTGTGTGTGGGTTTCATAATCTTGTTTTGTTTTATGTGTTTGACTTAGGGTTAGCTTGTAAGTGTACGACTGGACTGCTTGTTGGCAGGTTGTGGGCATTAATTTAAGGCCACTGCGCGCCTTCCAAGAAGAGTTCTGCCGATTCTACCGTTTGTAATTTCAACATGTTTCCCTTTTAATTTTACTTAGCATTCAAATTGAAATATATTTCTTTACCGCAATACAAATTACAAAGTGCTAATTTACTTGGTCTGGGATCCATTTTTTTTTCTTTACAAGTTTGCTTTCAGTTTACATGTAAGGTGATTATTGCTAATTAAACTTGTCATTGTTGAAACATCAGTATAAGCTACAGCTTGTACACTCAAATGATGTAATTCATTTTAGGAGTTCAGAAGTAACTCAATTAATTAAGGAAACTTCAAACTAATAAAATGCTATTTCTTTTCCTTAGTAGTATAAAGGAGAAATAAAAAATTTAATTTTGAATTTAATTTTTTTAAAGATAATAATTATTAAATTGAACCAAGATTGTTAAATTGCCTGCCCCTTTATAATACCTTTATACACCTACTCCTGCTACTTTACGCTGGCGAGGAAAATGGCTGTGGACCTTTAGCTAATTTATTAGCAAGGCTTGGCATTGGTAACTATTAACTAGTAACTAACCAGCACTAGAAGCCTGGAAACGCCCTTCAATTTTTGGGCTTTTTATGCATGCGTAAAAGGGCAATCATTGCTCTCTTTTTTTCTTTTTCTTTTTTTTAAGATTTGGTACCTTAATTAAAAGACTTACATAATTAATGATTATTTTAAATTGCAGCCGTTATGTATTAAATTTAGTTCTAAAATCAAATTCATTTTGGACTCTTCTCTTCATTTTGAAATGTCACAGTTTTATCTTCAAACTTATCATTTATGTTCAGTAAAACTAACCGCTGTTCATAGAAAACGCAAGGCAGTTTCTCTTCAATTTTTTGTACGGATTACATTCACAATTTTTATTTGTGAGCGATTAGAACAGATATTCAAATCAATATTTTCTTCTTTATTTGATACAACTTTTACGCTACTTCATTATAATTCCTTGGAGACAAAACAATGGAAATTCGGAACCAATACAACTGTTACGCTTTAATTTTGTTGTAATAAAAAAAAGGTTTGACCAGTTATTTATATGTGATATGATAGAAGTTAAAAAGTGTTGGTATTTTTTAAAGAAAAATGTTTAAATGGACAACAATGCTTTGCAGTGACACAGAAATGGCTGTTTTTGGATATTAGCTTTATTCACAAAAATAATTATCCAGAAAAGACAATCATCCATATCAGAAGACCATAACTGTTTTAAGCAGAGTGCAGCATTGAGATGGTGAAAAACTTGGAGCAGGAAGAGTGAGAGAGAAGAGAAGATGAGAAATGATGTAGTGGAGTTTGTGGTTGGCAAATAGCAAAAGGAAATCAGTACCAAACTTACAGTGGGGCCCTTCCGCATAATCATTCATGGCAGAGTAATTAAGATGAATAGATGGCTCTCTCAGACCACTCCAGCTTGCACTACCCCAACCTTACATTATGAACCCTTGAATAAAACTTCTACTACAAACTCATAAAATCAACCAAATCTACGGCCTTAATTATGGATACCATTGGAGTTATTGAAAACTAAAACCTTAAATTTCATGCACTTTTACTATTAGTATATGCTTGCCAAACTGATATGTACTGATAATGCGAGAGGAAACTAAATGAAGCTTATACTATTAGTATTTTAATTTTAATTTTCTCTATCTAATTTGGAAAAGCCAATGAATTCTATCAACAGATGTTTTCTTATTATATCAGTATTACTATTCAAGAGGAGAGAGCACTGAAAAATACATATAACACGTCCAGTGAGCAGACCAACCCACTGGGAAAATGCAGACTGGTATTGGTAACATCAACCAACCCCATTAAGGGGAAGATTAGTTTTAATTCTAAATATATATATATATATATATATATATATATATATATATGATAAAATATTCACTACCCTATATACTAGTCATCTTTAACAAATAAATAAAAAAGTATACTTCGTCACCAAAAATTCAAAGCTAACCTTTCCATATACACCTGTAAGATGACTTGAGGTAGTGGCCTGCAAAGCCTCAAGCATCAAAAATGCTCTCACAAGAAAGTGAAAATTAAAAAAAAAAAAAAAGAGAAAAAGGATATCGCAGCCTGCAACGGAGGAAATCAAGCTTTGGGCACTCTTTCTACCCTGCCAGCTTATCTGTTGTGTAGAGGATTTGGGCCTGTATAGACTTTTCTCTGTTCAGCACCAAAAATGTCATCACCATCTTTGCCAGTATTTGATGCTTGAAACCCACCTTGAGATTTAAAAGTAGGACTTAGCCTAGCACCAGACCCAGCTTTGAATCTGTTAAGTTTATCGTGCATACCTGCATAACATTGAGTCTCAAACTGTAGCAGCATGAGCAGGAGGAGGGACAAGCAAGCTAACCCTCTTCTCAGGCTCATCTGGTTCTTTCTCAGAACCCAAGTCATGGCATGGAACGCCAGTTTCAGCTGGAAGACGCAAACCCCCTCCCCCACCACGGCAGAAACTACTGATAATGGCTGTTGTTTACCGGAATAAAGATTGTTTCTATAAACGAAACTTTATGGTTGTGATTGGTTTTTAGAAGTCATGGGGTTTGAAAAGGAGGCAAGTCAATATGGGTTCAGAGTCAACATGCATAGGACTTGCTGCTCGGTTTCTACTACTGAAAAACCAAAAAAAGAAGAAAACTAGAGAGAGAGAGAGAGAGAGAGAGAGAGAGAGGGGGGGGGGGGGGGTGTGTGTAATTGGGAACTCACCAGATACTGATTTCAGAGCCCAAGCTAGTTATTTCTCTTTTTTTGGCTTGGAAAGGCTCTACACAGACCGAAGGAGAAAGAGAGAGAAGGGAAAGAGAGCTTGATTTCATAACCTGAGAGCTCCACCTAGTCATTATCAATTCTAGTCACGTGATAGTAATCATTTTAATTGGCCTTTTTCTTTGTTTTTCCTAATGAAAATCCTGTCTTTCCAAGTCTGACTGTTGTGTAGTGTGTAGGAGCCAGGACGTCCTTTATGCTCCTTGCTAGTAATAATAAAAGGGTTATCGACGATCAATTCGTCCATGAACAAAGCCCAAGGGTAATTTGATAGAAAAGATTCATGATTATTAATTAATATTTGTAAATTAAAAGCGTCTTTAAAAATATTTTAATAATTAAAGTCTAATTTAATAATCATCTTTTTTTAATAAAAATTAAATTTAAGGTTTAATTTTATTTTCCTCCTTACAAAAAAATTCTTTGTTTTTTATTTTCACATTTTACGAAATGTGTTATCATAAGGCCGTGGAATTTTCTATTGGAAAATATTAAACTTGCATATGCAGCTAAAAATTTTGCTCGCATTTTACCATGAGACAATTTTTTTATTTAAATATATATTTTTAAAAATATTTACACTTTGCATATTACAGGTACACATACCTCTTTATCAAATAGTTAACTTTAAAACTCACAGGACTCTATAAGCGGAGGAATTCTCTTTCATTGTCAACCGATATAAGATACCTGTGGGAAGTATTCAGTAAATAAGAACCTGAATGCACCATAGTCCATAACGATACAAACGAACGTGCTCTTATAATAGCCCGGGAAGGGAATTACGTCTAAACGAAGTTTGGAGATATCTGGACCATTTTTTTTTTTAAATAGATTCTTCATCTTTCAAAAATTATACTTAAAAAAAAAAAGTGAAGCATCAACATAATTTTCATGCATTACATCTGTTGTTGCTCTAACCAACAATAAAATGATGCTGATGTGATTTTCTCTACGGTCTTGGATATTCTGTAAAAATAGTGAAAGTCAGAGAGGCGCAGGGATCTGTCCCTGCACGCGCACTCCGATGCTTAAGTTAGAAGACTGTTCAAGCAGAATATTTTGAACGTCAAATAAAGATTAGGGTTTTTTTTCATACCTAGTGTATTTATAGACATCTCTTAGAATTAAGTCGGGCTTCATATTTTTTCAGGGCTTGAGAATATTTTAGGCCCTTAACTATAGGGTTCGGATCTAAGGCCCAAGCGCGTGTCAGGGCTGCGACAGAGTTGTTAGATACTCTGTCGCGGACTCAGAGTTGACCGGTGCGCGGATGAGTTCAATATGCGATAGAGGTGCGCAGACCTTTGCCGCAGTCCTAGCGGTAGAGTTCTGTCGCGGCTCACTCTGTCGCATCCATACTCTACCATAGAGGTCTATCGCCTCTTGCTACTGGACTCACAGCGCAGAACTCTGTCGCGTGTATACTCTGCCGCGTGACTCTGTCGGCAAAGACTCTCTCACATGATGACTCTATCGTCGGAAGACTCTCTCGCATTGTGACTCTATCGCAGGGACTCTGCCGCATGGTGGCTCTTTCGCGAGGGACTCTGTCGCTCAGTAACTCTATCGCGAAGGACTCTGTCGCATAGCCACCGTTCGATATCTGCCACGTGGCTCATGCCTCTTGTGGTTGTATCTGACACGTGGCTGTCCTCTGTTGGTCCAAGTTTGTATACGTGGACTTTAGTGGGTATGACCATTATCAATTGCTCCCCACTCTTTCGTAGAAAAATTTTCTGCGAAAGAATATGACTCATTTTCTCCCTTTTTTTTTGAATATTTGTTTTACTGTTCCAGAGATGGTGCCAATTTACTTCATCTGCACGTGCGGATTACTGTGCACGTGCGGATATAGCCGCGCCTATATATAAGCTCTCAGGCATCGCAGTATCTGCTGACTTCTCTCGCTTAGGAACACTCTGTCGCATATTCTCCTCGTTCTCTGTCACAACTCTATCGCTAGTCAACCGCAACTCTGTCGCTACTCTACCACAACTCTGTCGCATCTTTACTGATACTGTACCGCAACTTTGCCGCACAAATCCATCACTGCTTCACAAACTCTGTCGCGTGACCAATACTCTGTCGCGCCATTCCTGTATTGTTTGCCATACCTCTGTCGCAAACACTCTGACGTTATAGTTCATCGTCTTCCTTCGCCTTTGCAAGTGTATCTTTGTTAGGTAAACTCTGTCGTCGGTAGTTTTTTCTTTGCGATTTTCCTTGAGTTCCCAAAAATGGCCGGTCATAGTGTAGGGAAGCATATAGAGCTAGGAGTTAGATCGACTTTGAAGGCAGTTGACATTCAAGATCTTACTTCGAGATTTCCTTTGCCCGATGGGTACTCTTATAGACTTCCAAATTCTTAAGAAAACGATATACGTAGTGTGTCCGACGGGGTGGTTATTTTCAGGACATCCTTAGAGTTAGGACTCCGTTTCTCAATATCCGACTTTGGGGCTTCTTTTCTTAGGACACATAGGATTGCCCCTGGACAACTGCATCCTCACGCATGGATGCAATTAATAGGATTTACCGTGCATTGCCATTTAAGGGGTGTTTCTCCGTCTCTTCCCTTACTTGAGACCTTTTTTAGGTTTCGAGGTAGCCCCGGTTTAGTTCCCTATTCGCTTCAACGGGTGTATAAGCCCGGATTCGAAAATAGGTTATTCGAAAAACTCGCAAATAAGCTTCATGGATTCGAATCAGAGTGGCTTATTGTGGAGACGCCTGGGGGCCTGGATTTCCCTACTTGTTGGGAAACTAGACGTGAAATCCCTAAGGGCCCCCGGATTTCTACACTTAGGGAACAATTGTCTTTAGATGTTAATAGGTTATTAGTTGATAATCCCATTAGTCTTGATAGTCTTCTATCAAATGAAAATTTGACATCTGTTGGTTGGGGTGTGGGTCTCGTTCCTGTTGTCGGCCCTTCTGTTCCTCCCTCGAATCCCTCATCATCGATTCCTTCTGAGTTGAACCCTGAGCATTTAAGGTCGCAAGAGGATATAGGGAGCACAAATAGAGAATCTAGTTCTGACAGTGAACCCTTAGCTGATCTGAGCGACTGGGATTTGGTTCAACTTTTATGGTTCTTCCTGATGATGATATGATAAACATAGAGTCCCTTTAGGAGCATTTTGATTCTCCTGATGGTAACTTTTCACGCTTTTTTATTGTTTGTTGGTTCTGACCATGTTTTTGACCACTTATTTGTTCTTTTTCTTTTTTGTAGAAATGAGCCATTTTAGACGATCTTTGGCGCGTCAAGGGTTGGAGGGAGGTTCGTCTAGCGACCCTATTAGAAAGAGGCCTCGCTTGACTGATGATGTTCCCAGTGAGGCACTAGTTCCACCTCAATTGCCCTGGTCTCGGACCCCGCCTCCTCTTAAACAAGAGATGCCTCCTCCTTCGGAACAAAGAGATCCTTCTTGGGATAGGGGGAAGGCTCCTTCCTCTTTAAGGAGGGCTTTTGATTCTTCTGGACGGTCTCGATCTGAAGAGCGAGCTGAGTGCAATATAATTCCTTCCCAACGAAAGAATCGGAGGCATTTGTATATTGAGCCGTCAATGGGGACTAGGCCATTTCTCCCCAGGATAGCCTGTTGATGAGAGATCCTACCCCGTTGATGGTGGTTTCATCATGAGGGGGTCTGAGTTCCGGGTATAACTGGGAGTTCGTGACAACGATACCTTGGATTCTCCCGGGGTGGCGTCTCGACTGAGTTGGGCCACTATTCTCCTGATGGAAGAACCTCGAATATTCAGGAATTATCCAGAGGGGGAAGACTTAGCTGATGTGGAAGCGCTGAGGGTAATCTTCATATTCTTTTTTCGTTCAATTTCTTTTTGCTATACTTTGAGTTTGACTTTTTGTATTTCTTTTCAGCTTGCTCAGAGGACTGTGGCCAATAATGCTCAACACTGAGCCTATCGGGAGCGAGCTGACAAGGAGATCTAGGAGTTTAAGGACAAAGTCATGGAGTTGTCGAATACTGTCAACAACTTATTTGGGCTTCCAGACGTGGTACGAAACTTAGAAGATCAGCTCTCGAAAGCGTGCCAAGATTTGAATCAGGCCAGAGGGGATCTTACTATCGAGTCGGCTAGGTCTAACAAATTTAATGAAGATCTTCAACAGGCCCAAGTCGAATTGGACAGCATGCAGTCTAAATATGGGTCCTTAATGGATTGCAATCAGGAGCTGGAACAATATGTCACCGAACTAGAAAGTCGGGCCATTCCCTCGCTAAATCAAGTGGAGATTGATAGCATCAGGGCGGAAGCCATGAAGGAGTACCGTCTTTCTAGGGATTGCTTGAGGCGAAAGGAGGATTTTTCGAACCCATATGTAAAATATGGTTTTTACCTTGCTAGATCCTGGTTGGAGAAGCATAGGGAAGGCGAAGAATTCCCTGAGCTCCAATATACGTGCGAAGCGATGCTATTTGAGGCTCCTGACTGGACTAAGTATGAACCGGGGGCTGAACCCCCTAATGAGCTTTTTAAGAGGACTGCGCAAGATGATCTCGCAAACTTAACCGGTCATTGGGAGCCTGCGAGCCTAGACAATACTCCCGAACCTATTGGTACCCTCGACGACTTGGATGGAGAAGATGGTCAGCAGTCTTTAGAATGCGAGGGTCCGTCAGCGTTTGATCCCCAGCCTCCATCCCATGCAGATTGAATTATTTTTCGTTTTTCTTTTTGAACATTTTGTTATTTTATTGTTGAACTTATTCAACATTTTGTTGTTTTATTGCTGAACTTATTCATGCTTGTAAAGATTTTCTTTGAATGAATAAAGTTAAAGTTTATCTGTTCATGCTTCGTATTGCTTTGTTAGTTAATCTTTCGCTATTTATCGCCTATCTGTTTATTTGTTTTACTCGTATATTTGTTTATTTGTATATGCTCCCCAATTCTTGATAGAAAGATATACTTTCAGAAAGAATTACATATGTAAGCATACCTTTTTCTGAGGCCTGACCACCATGACGCGAGTGCGTCTTCAGTTCTTACGGCCATTATGTTTCCATTGCCTGGCCACAGTGACGCAATTGCGCCTCAGGCTCTTACGGCTCTTCTGATTTTTTACGCTTGGCCACAGTGACGCTATCGCGCCTCAGGCTCTTACGGCTCGTCTGATTTTTTACGTCTGGCCACAGTGACGCTATTGCGCCTCAGGCTCTTATGACTCATCTGATTTTTTACGCCTGGCCACAGTGACGCTATGGCGCCTTAGGCTCTTATGGCTCATCTGATTTTTTACGCCTGGCCACAGTGACGCGATTACGCCTTAGGCTCTTACGGCTCGTCTGATTTTTTACGCCTGTCCACAGTGACGCTATTGCGCCTCAGGCTCTTACGGCTCGTCTGATTTTTTACGCCTGGCCACAGTGACGCTATTGCGCCTCAGGCTCTTACGGCTCGTCTAATTTTTTACGCCTGGCCACAGTGACACGATTGCGCCTCAGGCTCTTACGGCTCGTATGATTTTCTACGCCTGGCCACAGTGACGCTGTTGCGTCTCAGACTCTTACGGCTCGTCTGATTTTTTACGCCTGGCCACAGTGACGTGATTGCCCCTCAGGCTCTTACGGGTCGTCTGATTTTTTACGCCTGACCACAGTGACGCGATTGCGCCTCAGGCTCTTACGGCTCGTCTGATTTTTTACGCCTGGCCACAGTGAAGCGATTGCGCCTCAGGCTCTTACGGCTCGTCTGATTTTTTACGCCTGGCTACAGTGACGCGATTGCGCCTTAAGCTCTTACGGCTTCTTTGTCTCCTGTCACAAGTTTTAGATTTATAAAAGCTAGAGATATAATAGAAGAACAATCTGCATAATGATTAGATAATGGTATCTTGTGACAGTGTAAATGAATAACAATAATACGAGAATATAAGAATATAATGATTAATTCAAATACAATTTCAAATGATTTGAGTTCCATGTTTTTCCTATTTTCTTCCCTTCCAGAGTTTCCAGGATGCAGATGTTGGGCCCAATCCTTCGTTTGATTCTGTATGGACCTTCCCAGTTGGCTCTGAATTTTTCGTCTTCCCTCAAGGCATTCGTGATATGTGACTTCTAAGTACCAAATCTCCCTCGGACATCGGTCTATCTTTCACCCGACTGTTGTAGTAGTTGACCACCCTCTGATGATAGGATGCCAGCCGGATAGCTGCCGTTTCTCTATGCTCATCAAGCAAATCTAGGTTTTCCCTCAGCCCCTGTGAATTCTTTTCTTCCACTAAAGGCACCACCCTGGATGACAGTGCTCCAATTTCCACGGGAATCAATGCTTCAGTGTCGTATACAAGGCTAAATGGTGTTTCCCCAGTCGATACCCGACTAGTGCTGCGACACGCCCATAAGACACTAGGCAACTCGTCCACCCACACTCCCTTAGCTTTATCCAATCTGGTCTTCAACCCATGAAGGATAGTTCGATTACTGACTTCGGTCTGTCCATTAGCTTGAGGATATGATACAGAAGAAATCCTTAGCTGAATGTCAAGGCGCTTACAGAATTCACGGAAGGCGTCACAATCAAATTGCTTTCCATGATCAGCATTTAAAATACGTGGGATTCCGAACCGGCAGATAATATCTTTCCACACCATCGTTTCCACTTTCTTCTCCATGATTGTAGCTAAAGGCTCTACCTCAATCCACTTTGTAAAGTAATCGGTGGCAACCAACAGAAACTTTCTTTGACCCGTAGCTAATGGGAAAGACCTCAGAATGTCCAATCCCCATTGTGCAAAAGGAGTTGGTTGCATCGTACTCTGGGAGGGAGTCACTGGGGCCGTTGTTATTGTTGCAAACCTTTGGCACTTGTCACACCTGCAGGCTTTATCCATTGCATCTTTTTTCAATGTCGGCCAATAGAATCCCGATCACAATATCTTAGCAGCGAGGGCTCTAGCTCCCAAGTGCTCACCACAAATTCCTTCGTGTACCTCAGCTAGGACATAGTTTGCTTACTCTGGCCCCAGGCACTTTAACAAAGGCGATGAATACCCCCTTTTGTACAGTTTCCCGTTTATTAGTGTGAACTTCGCTCCTTGTATCCTTAAGCGACGAGTTTCGTCCTTGTCTTGCGGGAGTGTACCTTCAATGAGATACTGTTTAAATGGGGATCTCCAATCGTCTCCTATTTCAATGTCACACACTTCAACCTCTTCAATGCACTATTCTTCCTCCGTCTCATTGGAGGAGACTAATTTGGATAATGAATCTGCATGTGTGTTTTCAGACCGATTAATTTGTATTAGCTGGAAGTTTTCAAAAGTCCGAGCTAGAGATTGGACTTTCTTTAGATAAAGGACTAGCATCGGCTCTCGAATCTCATATTGCCCGCTGAACTGGTTTACCACCAATTGAGAATCACTATGCGCCACCAAGTGGTGAACTTGTAACCTCTCTGCCAGCTTCATTCCAGCTACCAAAGGCTCATACTCTGCTATATTGTTTGAACTGGGGAACCCAAAACGCAAAGAGTATTCTAAGGATTTCCCTTCTGTCGATACTAAGACTACACCTGCCCCACTTCCATTTGCACTTGATGCCCCGTCGACATATAGTAGCCACAGTTAAGTTTCCTTTCCACTATTGTCGCTCGGGCTAGTATATTCTACTATAAAGTCTGCCAGAGCTTGGCCCTTGATAGCTTGCCTGGGTTGGAATGTGATATCATATTCTCCAAGTTCCACTGCCCATTTCACTAGTCTCCCTGAGTGTTTAGGCTTCTGAAGGATTTGTCTTAACGGTTGATCTGTCAAGACAGTGATGGAGTGTGCCTGAAAATAAGGGCGCAACTTGCGAGAGGCCATCACAAGGGCCAATGCTAGCTTTTCGACCAGCGGATAACGGGTCTTCGGGTCTAGTAGTACCTTACTCACATAGTAGATGAGACGGTACACTATTTCATCTTTCTTCAGTAGTACCGCACTGATGGCGAATCCACCGACTCTCAAATACATATATAACTGTTCCCCTTCCAAAGGTCTCGTCAATAAAGGTAATTGCTTCAAGTATTCCTTTAGGCCTTTAAAAGCTTTTTGACAATCACTTGTCCTTTCAAAATTCTTTCCTCCTCGCAGAGTTTTGAAGAATGGCAAGCTCTTTTCTGCAGACTTTGACAAGAAACGATTTAGAGCTGCTATTTTGCCTGTCAACTTTTGGACATCTCTCACTGTGGTTGGTGGCTTCATGTCTATGATTGCCTGTACCTTTTCAAGATTTACCTTAATACCCCTGTCAGTGATCATGAATCCTAAGAACTTCCCTGATCTCACTCCGAATGAACATTTGCTCGGATTTAGTTTCATACTGAATTTCTTCAGCACATCGAACACCTTGGACCTCTGATGAGCGTGAGACTCTCCCGCTCTGCTCTTGATAATCATATCGTCCACATAGGCTTCCATAGTATTTCCCAAAAGATCTTTGAACACTTTGTTCACCATTCGCTGATATGTGGCTTCAGCGTTCTTCAAACTGAATGGCATTACCCAATAACAGTATGTTCCATCATCGGTTATAAAAGAAGTCTTCTCTTCATCTTCTGGGTGGAGCATAATTTGATGATATCCGGAGAAAGCATCTAAAAAACTTAGGAGTTCATATTTGAACGTTTCATCCACAAGCCTATCTATTCGGGGCAAGGGGTATGAATCTTTAGGGTAGGTTTTATTCAAATCAGTGAAATCCACACACATTCGTCATTTCCCATTGGATTTCTTCACCATTACTACATTGGCCAGCCACTCAGGGTAGTAGACCTCTCTAATAAACCCGACTTCTAAAAGTTTATTGATTTCTTCAGTGATCGCCTTCTATCTTTTCGGGGTAAAATTCCTCTTCTTCTGCTTGACAGGTCTATGCCCAGGTGAGACATTAAGCTCATGACAAATCACTTCAGGATTAATCTCCGGCATATCAACCGGGGTCCAAGCGAAAACATCTGAGTTTCTCTGTAGGCATTTAGCTATCTCCCTTCTTGCTTGTTCATTCAGTTGAGTCCCTATGAATGCCTTCTTCTCTTCATCCCCTTTGACTAGCTCAATGGCTTCCATTTTCTCTACAGGCTGAGGCTTGGGCGGGTCATCTATGCCAAAGTCTCCTTTCTCTGTACTCCTTTGTTGGCAGTAGAAGCGATATAACAAGTACGAGCCCTCCTTTGATCTCCTCGTACTTGCCCAACTCCGTTGGGAGTATGGAACTTCATTAATAAGTAACAAGAGGATATCACCGCTCTCATATCATTTAATACAGGCCTTCCTAGGATCATGTTGTAAGCAGCTGAGGTTGACCTCACAACCATGAACAATACCTATCGTGTCACATCCTTTGGGCTTTCCCCTAGAGTCACAGGAAACTCTATAGACCCAGCTACCTTCACCTTTTCACCCGTAAATCCGTACAATGGTATCATAACAGGTCTTAATCTATCTTCGGAGACATTCATTTTCTCGAAGCAATTCCAATAAATTAAGTTCACCGAACTTTCATTATCGACTAGGATTCTGCTCACCGGATGTTTTGCCACCACTGCGGATATTACCATGGGATCATCATGAGGCATGACAATATCACCCTTGCCTGTCGGAGTGAACACAATGGGTTCTTCATCTGCCTTCTCCTCCATCACAACATGAACCTGATATGCTTGTCTTGCGTAACTTTTACGGGAAGCAGATGAGCTTCCTGCCATCGATTCTCCTCCTGCGATAACATTTATTATCGGGCCGGTAGGTTCATTATCTGGCTGATTACCTAGAGGGATAGGCCTAGCTGCTACATTTCTTGGCCTATTTCTTCTGTTATCATTGTTTTGCATATTCCGCGGACGATCATTCCTTCGATCTCACGGAGGATAACGAGGCCTTTCACCTCTCCACAAGAAGCGGTTAATTTTCCCCTCTCTAGCTAACCTCTCTAGCTGATCCATCAGATCTCTGCATCTCTCCTTGGGGTGACCGTGAGCAGCATGAAATTCACAATAGGCATCAGGGTTTCGCCCCACATCTCTAATCTTCTTTCTAGGGAATTCCAACAGTCCCGTCCCCTCAATAGCTGCAAGTATCGCGGTGCGAGGCTCATTTAATCAGGTATAACCTTCATACCTGAGTTTAGGAGCCTTGTCTAATCTGACTGGTCTTAGGGAGCTTCTTTCAGGTACATCTCTCTCTCTTTTTCTTCCCTCCCTTGCCTCTCTGGATTGTACCATCTTCATTACTTCCTCTTGAGCTATGTATTTATTTGCTCTAGCAAATAAATCAGAAAGGGTCACTCGCTGATCAAGAGAGAGGGATTCTTGTAGTTTCTCAAATTTTATCCCTTGTAGCATTGCAGCCATGGCTACTCCTATTGGTAGATCCTTCACCTCTAAGGTTGCATCTCAGAAACAATCTACATAATTCTTCAATGGCTCTTTATTCCCTTGTTTAAGGGTCAGCAGATAAGTAGCGTCCTTTTTCCTTTGGCTATTGATCATGAAGGCTCTCAAAAATTCACTTTGTAACTGATCGAAGGATGAGATAGAATCCTCACTTAACCCGTTAAACCATTTTAACGCTTACCCCGATAGTGTAAGCGAGAAGGCTCTGCACATGATTTCATCCTCCCATCCATGAAGGAGCATAAGGGACTCATAACTCTGTATGTGGTCGTATGGGTCTGCTTTGCCAGCGTAAGTGGCCATAGAAGGCATCTTGAACTTCTTTGGCAAGGGTTTGTCCATAATCTCTACACTGAAAAGAACTCTCCTTCTTTGACTATCATCAGGAGACATTAGCTTCTTCTTTTCTAAAATCCTTTCGACAACTTTCTCAACATTTTCTGACCCTCGAGTCGAGTACGCTCCCCTCTCTTCGGGACTAAAAGAATCTGAGTGGTAAGCACTCCTTCCTCCTCTGTTCTGAAAACTTTGCACATGGTCGGCTCCCCGGATTAATATCTCCTCCTCGTTCAAGGTTTCTCGACCTCTAGGGGTCTGCCCTGTATCCTTTCTTCCAGCACCTCCCATTTCGTGATTCGACCTGGTACCCTCGAAATAGTCTCGAGGGTCATGACTATTCTGTCTCCGTCGCTCCCTAGACCTGTGATCTTCAAAGTCATGCTCCAATTCCGCTGCAGAAGTCTTGTGCCCAGTGGGAGAGTTCTGCCGCCTATACTCTGGGGGAAACTCTGCCGCCAGTGCTCTACGGGAGAGTTTTACCGCCTGTGTTCTGCGGGGTGCTCTGCCGCCTATACTCTGTAGGGGAGCTCTGTCGCCTGTACTCCATGGGAGAGCTCTGCCGCGTGTACTCTACGGGAGACCTCTGCCGCCTGTACTCTGTGGGGGAACCCTGTCGCCTGTGCTCTGCGGGAGAGTTCTGCTCAGTAGGGTTTGCGGCAATGTTCATTCCTCTCAGACCTGAGGCAGGGTTCACCTCCCTCAACCTTGCCGCGGGGCGCCTCCTCTGACATGCGGTAGAGTTTACTCTCAAGGTCGCTGCAGGGTTATCTTCCAAACCTGCGACAGAGTTCGAAATCAAGCCAGTGGCAGTATTCTGTGCCCAATCTCCTTGTCTAGTATTCACCATGGTAGAGGGTTGACCTTTCTCGTAAGTCTACCTCGGGATGTTCTCCCCTACCATCTGTTGCACTTCTGGAGGTAAGCTAAATTGCGGGAGAGCATTTTTGAAAAAGTTCACCATAACCCTCAACGCTGTCGTGGTCTCATTCTGACGCTTCAGAGCCTCAAATTCATCGAGGGAAACTGAGGCTATTCTGTCACCCTCTTCATTCTGCGCTTGTCTTCTCTCTGGTCTGACAAGAGGACTCACAGAATTCTCTTCTCCCAGATTTGTCGCTGCTGTCGAGCGTGTTCTCACCATTTTGATAGGGAATCTGACTTTTCATTCTGATTCCCACAGACGGCGCCAATTTTTGTTGCTCTGACCAAAAATGAAATGATGCTGAAACAGTGAAAGTCAAAGAGGTGCAGGGATTTGTCCCTGCATGCGCACTTCGATGCTTAAGTCAGAAGACTGTTCAAGCAGAGTATTTTGTACGTCAAATAAAGATGAGAGTTTTTTTTGATCATACCTGGTGTATTTATAGACATCTCTTAGAATTAAGTCGGGCTTCATATTTTTTCAAGGCTTGAGAATATTTTAGGCCCATAACTATAGGGTTCGGATCTGAGGCCCAGGCGCGTGTCTGGGCTGCGACAGAGTTGTTAGATACTCTGTCGCGGACTCAGAGTTGGCCGGTGTGCGGATGAGTTCAATATGCGACAGAGGTTTGCAGACCTCTGCCGCAGTCCTAGCGGTAGAGTTCTATCGCGACTCACTCTGTCGCATCCATACTCTACCATAGAGGTCTATCGCCTCTTGTTGCTGGACTCACAGCGCAGAACTCTGTCGCGTTTATACTCTGTCGTGTGACTCTGTCGGCAAAGACTCTCTCGTATGATGACTCTATCGTCGGAAGACTCTCTCGCATGATGACTCTATCGCCGGAAGACTCTCTCGCATTGTGACTCTATCGCAGGGACTCTGCCGCATGGTGGCTCTTTCGTGAGGGACTCTGTCGCTTAGTAACTCTATCGTGAAGGACTCTGTCGCATAGCCACCGTTCGATATCTGCCACGTGGCTCATGCCTCTTGTGGTTGTATCTGACACGTGGCTGTCCTCTGTTGGTCCAAGTTTGTATACGTGGACTTTAGTGGGTATGACCATTATCAATATCATTTTTAAATAATAGGTATACTACATATAAAATAAATAAATATTTCAAATACATTATTTAATCTAATTTTACTTTATTTAATGAAGTATATAGTTTTTATGCATTCATTTATTTCTTTTTTAAGTTATAAAATAATTGTATAAAAGTATTTTTAATAATATATAATTTATTGAACTAACATAAACGCATAAAAATTAGAATCACTTTTAATAAGTGAATTTTTTATTTGTTGAATTATTTTGGGGCTTGGCAGCTTGATACATCTTC
This sequence comes from Firmiana major, assembly GCA_033439115.1. NCBI lineage: Eukaryota > Viridiplantae > Streptophyta > Magnoliopsida > Malvales > Malvaceae > Firmiana > Firmiana major. Next base: position 51,282,698 of record CM065898.1, on the reverse strand, counting down.
ATGTATTTTTGTTATAATTATTGGCTTGAGATATTGGTGTTTGTTGTTGTGGGTATCTTGTTATGATATTTGCTTCCTTATGTGTGTTGCTTCAAACCCAACACTCGTATTAAAGTCTAAGTTAGTGCTTTAGAATCATGAAGGGAGATATATGATCTATGATAAAATTGAAAAATGTCAAATTATTCAATTTAGAAGCAAATGATGAAGAATTATCTAAATTGCAATGATTTGTATGAGTTAGTATCAGGTATTTTGTTAAGTCAACATATATGAAAGATGAAGAATGGAAAAAGTTAAATAAGAAAACTCGGGTTACCATTAGAAAATAGGTTGATATTAGTGTTTCATCATATGGCGTAGGAGTTCAGAGTTTGGGAAAAATTAGCATTATTGTATTAAAGGAAAATTGCCCTGAATAAACTTTGAGCATTTGAGTAACTTTTAAGATCTGTTTAATCGGATAACCACTATGAAACTGCAAATAAATAATGAGATGAAGGCACCATTTCTTCTGGGCTCATTGCCAAACAACTCGAATTCACTAGTTATGATTGTTCTTAGTTCAGCTCTTGGTGCGATGACCTTAGAGATAGTAAAGGACAATATGTTCAATGAAGAAGTAAGGTGAAGGGAGACAATCTCAAGGAATCAAGCTCATGTTTTAAAGAACATAAGCAAAACCAAGGATAAAGGTTAAGATTCTAGAGGTCACAATAAGTCCTAGAATAGATATAAGTACAAAGATACAATGAAGAGCTTTCATTATGGAAAACCTATCCACATAAAACGAAACTGCAAGATCTAAAAGCCAAAAGATAAGAAAAATAAGAACTCAGATGAGGAAAATGTTACAACGGTCAATTATGATTATGTAATAGTTTATTTATTTATACACACGAGAATTATAGATCTAGGCATTGAGTGGATAGTTAATACCAGAGTGTCATATCATTGTGTTTTTAAGAAAGAGTTGTTTACAACCTACAGAGTAGGTGACTTTGATTATACCAAGATGGGAAATAAGGGTATGTCCTAGATTGCTTGTGTGAAACCCAAAATTTTTCATTTCACTATTTATTTGGAAACTAAAAAGTAATTAAGATACTCGGAATAATTTTATGCAGGTCCGAAACAACTAAAGCACTTTGGTTAGTGCCACGGAGCTCGGGACACGAAAATCGCAGTAAGGTTTTAAGTTCAAATATTTCTCAAGATTGCATGTATAAGTATGTTTTGGGGGTTAGGAGTTGGGCTTAGTAATTGGGCTTAGTAAGTGAAATAAATTCGGAATAAATTTTATAAGGTTGTAAAAATTATTCTGAGACCATAGGAAATTAAAGTAAGTTATATTTGACTTGGGGAATGAAGATTTAGCGGAAATAAGGAGGTTTCAGTGATCAAATAAATTTTTAAAGTAAATCGAAAACTTTAAGCCAAAACTTTTCTTAAACAAGTTAGTCCAAAAATTTTATGGGACATACTAGAGACTTAGTATAACACTTGAGAAGATGAAATTTGGATGAAAATGGGCTAAAAATAATTTTTATGGATTTTATAAAAACAGGGGTTGCTGGTAGGCCCTGGCCCAACATTTACTGGCCCAACATAAAAACCCATTTTGAAGCCCATCTAGAAGATTTTGAGCCCAATCTTCTCCAGTATAAAAGATAATTTAATGTTCTTTTTGGAATGGTAGATAACACCCCAAAATAAGTTGAAACTAGAGAGAGCCAACACTCTCAAGTTGCCGCTGATGTCACTCCCTGTCTAGGCTTGTGCAATTTTTTTGGCCACCTTCTGGCCACTTTTAGACTTCGGTCAAGGATCAAATCTTCCTTCCTAAGTCCTATACAACATATAAAAAATATAGCTATAAAAAACCTTGTTTACTAGGTGAAAGGCTAGAGAGAAGAATAGAGGCAAAATCTGTTATGTTTTTGGGTAAGAAGAAAACTTGAATTTATGAGTTTTTGATTGGTTTTTGAGCTTGTTTTTAATGATTCTAAGTAGTATTTCCATTACCTCGTTTTTTTATATATAAACATGTTTAAAATGTGTTCGAATTTATAAAACGTATTTTTGAGATTTGAAAAAGTACTATTCATATTTAAACCGAAAAACCGAAGGAAAAGCCACCTTTCGAGCTCTCTGAGAGTACTTCTCTGACATATGTGAAATGTTTTGGAAAATGTAAATTGAAATATGGAAATAGATTTTATGAATTTGTTTTATGTATACGAAATTTGATTATAAACTCGGTTTTGTTATAATGTGGGTTAATAAGCCTGAAAAAGAATTCATAAGTACCATTTTGAGACTCAGGCAACATGTACATCATGATATCTGTCATGCATGACCCCTGTGGAGTTTGGACCTTCGTGGTGCATGCTTTATGCCACATTATGCACATTTAGTTCTTTGTGGTGCATGTTTTATCGCGTCGGGTATGTGTAGCCATTCAGTGCCTTATCGTCCCCCACTTCATGCATTGTTTGTTGATCCTTAGTGGCGTAGGATGCTGTACGACCCTGATCTAGTCTACAGTCCCCTTACCATGCCATCGGTACTCTGTTTGTTTGTCTCCTTCTTCGGAGGTTGAGTTTGTATGATCATGACTTATGTTTGCTATGTGTAATTGCCTAATCTGCAATGTATGTTCTGTATGACTAAGAAAGAAAAGTAAAGAAACTTTATGACAAGTTTATTATGTCATCTGAAATGTGTTCGATTTACTTGTTTTAAGATAAGTCTGCTTTCGATAAATATATATATGTTTACTAGTGTTTGAATAAAAGCTTCCTATTTTCGTACGCTTTGATATTAAGACTGCCTTAAATGCATGTCTTACTGAGCTTGAAGAGCTCACCCCTTTCTCTACTTTTACAAACCATTTGAAGTGATCACTATCTATGCCTGCCATATAATTGAAGTAGGCTGGTGGACTTGATACTCTCCCCAGGCTACCTACAGTACACGATAAGGTATACTTTTTCTTTTATTGCATGACATCCTGTATAGCATACACAATGATGTAAAGAATATTTTGGGATGTAATCTAGGCAAGTATGTACGTAAAGTTGTAAACGTACAGTTTATAGAATAAACGTACTTTCAGGGGTTTTACAGAAATCACCATTAATTATGAAATAAGATTAAAAGCAACTGCTATAGGATATAAACTGTGTTTTAAACTTTGCTGGGAGGTAAGTTCATAAATACGTCGTTATGCCGGTAAAATTTCGTAAAATGGAAAGGTTAAGAATCGGTACTGATGAGAATGCAACTTAATTAAGAAAAAGAAAAATTAGCCCATATTTTCACGTTTTTTGGGTGTGACAGTTTACGTGGTATCAGAGCAAAAGTTGTTTAGTACTTTCAGTGTCGACTAGTTAAAATTTGATTACATCCCAATTGTCTATACTTGTCTGGTTATAAAGCGAGTATACCTGTTAGAGTTATGACTAAAACTTTGGTTTACACGTAGGTAATTGATCACTAAATGATGAGCGGGAGGAGCAGTCGTCCACAGAGGCAGGCATAACCCCCTCCACCATCTGCCCCTCAGCCTGAGAGCCCTAACACTAGGATGACAAAGCTCGTACAGGGCATGCAATGTATGAGAGAGGGACTAAGTGCACTCATCGCTAAGTTTGCCTAGTAGTTTAGGGCAAATCCTTCTAGTACCGGTGCTACTACACCCGCACCTACTCCTCCACCTCCTCCACCATAGGCTTCTACGACAACCTCAGTTCCTCCACCTGCAGTCCCACAGTCCAGAGATGACAGGGATACTCAAAGACTACAAGACTTTCTTCGGATAAGCCCCCTAGAGTTTACAGGGGTTAAAGATCCGATTAAGGCCGAGGGATGGTTACTGGATATTGAGATAACATTTTCAGTATTTAGACTGTACAGACAGAGAGAGAGAGTGGTTATGGCCAGCTATATGTTGAGGGGCCAGACCAAGTTTTGGTGGATGGCTACACAGACCGTTTTCACGGATAGTCAATCGGATATTTCTTGGGGTGCCTTTCTGGATGCATTCAAGACTTAGTATATTCCACGCACTGCTCAAAAGAAGATGTTGACAAAATTTTTGAATCTGGTTCAGGGTAGTATGACAGTGGATGAGTACGAGAACCAGTTCACTATCCTTATGAGATATGACCTAGAGACAGTTAGGGACCCCGAGCGTTGTACCAAAAGATTCTTAGTAGGCTTGAGATTGGGGATCCATGATAGATTGCTGGGATTTCGGGTCACATATTTCAAGGATGCCCTTAGACGAGCTCAAAAAATTGAGAGAGGCCTGGATATGACTCAATCAGAGTATGAGTTCAAAAATAGAGGCAGAGAGCAAAAGCATCCCGATTTGAATCGAGGCGGGGTCAGCCCAAGAGACAGCGAATTGGCAAGTCTCGGGCGAGGGCTGGTACGCTTAAGACCCCTATTGTAAATGTAGACACCATCCGAGGTCACAGGATTGGATTTCAGTGATGCAAGAACTGTGACAGGCCGCATGGTGGGCCTTGCCACTAGGTCACAGGTGCCTATTTTAAATGCGGTGTTGTGGGTCACCAGATTAAGGATTGTCCTCAGATGAGATCAACCGAGCCTCGAGAGCAGCCAAGGCAAATCAAGAGATAGACACAGACTTCTCAGAGATAGGCCTCACAGAGGAGGGCCACAGCTACAGACAAGGCCAAGAAGCCTGTCTCGCAGGGACATGTGTTTGCCATCGACAAGGAGACAGCTGAAACCTCCTCTAAAACTATTAGAGGTATAATCTTTGTCTGTAATCATGAGGCACATGTTTTATTTGACCCAGGTTCTACACACTCCTTTATTTCCCCACAATTTACACATAAATTGCATATAGAACCTAAGCCTCTAGATCACATGTTGGCCATAAGCACACCCATGCATGAATCGCAAATGATTGATATGGTTTGTAAAAATTGTGAAATCAAGGTAGGAGATAGGATAATGTTAGCAAATCTAGTTTTACTAAATATGTATGGTTTTGATGTGATTTTGGGTATGGATTAGCTAGCTGCCAATCATGTAAGTCTAAATTGCTACACTATGACCGTAACCTTCTCTTTACTTGAAAAATTTGATGTATGCTTTGTTAATAAAAAATGAAGTGTGTGATATTAAATTCTACGAAGTTATAAGATGTTAATATGTTGAAAACTTTTGATGACATAAATGTTTGTGAAGGTTATATTACATTTATTTCTGATAATAGTTGGGAACCGCCAAGTATTCAGGACGTTCCAGTGGTTTGCGAGTTCCCCGATATTTTTCTGGATGAATTATTGGGGTTACCATCGGAGAGGAAAATTGAGTTTACCATTGATTTGGTACCCGACACTCATCCTATCCTTAAGCCACCTTATCGAATGACATTGGTTGAACTAGAGGAAGTAAAGAAGCAGTTGCAAGAGCTACTCGATAAGGGGTTCATTAGACCAAGTGTGTCTCCGTGGGGTGCTCCGATATTATTTGTTAGAAAGAAGGATGAGAGTCTCCATCTATGTATAAAGTATCAACTTCTGAATAAGAAAACAATAAAGAATAAGTATCCCCTGCCAAGATAGATTATCTGTTTGATCAGTTGAGATGGGCTTTGGTGTTTTCTAAGATAGATTTAAGATCGGGCTATCACCAGTTGAGGATCAAGGAGACTGATTTACCGAAGACAACTTTCAGGACCCGATATAGGCATTTTGAGTTTTTGGTGATGCCCTTTGGACTGACTAATACCCATGTTGCTTTTATGAGTACGATGAATAATGTCTTTCGAGAATCTTTAGACAGATTTGTTATTATCTTTATTGATGACATCTTAATCTATTTTAAGTCCCGAGAGGAGCATGAGCAGCATTTGAGGATTGTACCCCTAATCCTCTATGAAAAGGAATTGTACGAGAAATTTAGTAAGTGTGAATTTTGTTGGATCATATTTCTTTCCTCGGACACATTGTATCTAAGGGCGGGGTGTCAGTTGATTCGTCCAAGGTCGATGCAGTGCTAAAGTGGGAGAGAACAGGACAATGATGGAGATTTAGAGCTTCTTAGGATTGGCAAGGTACTACCGGAGATTTGTTGAGGGGATTTTTTGGATTGTAGCTCCATTGACCAGACTGACACGTAAGGATGTTCTATTTGAATGGTCTTATCAGTGTAAGCAGAGCTTTCAAGAGCTCAAGCATCGGTTGACTACTACACCAATCTTGACCATTCTGAGTGGATCAAGAAGGGTAGCAGTGTACAGTGATGCCTCTCACCAAGGTTTGGGCTGTGTGCGGATGCAGAATGGTAGAGTAGTCACTTATGGTTCCCGCCAGCTTAAGGAACATGAGAAAAATTATCCCACTCATGATTTGGAATTAGTCGCAGTGGTTTTTGCCCTGAAGATATAGCGGCATTATCTATACGGTAAGAAATTCCAAATCTTCACTGACCATAAGAGTCTTAAGTACATTTTTTATTAGAAGGAGCTCAATATGAGATAGAGGAGATAGATAGAGCTCCTAAAAGATTATGATTGTGAGATTTTGTACCATCCGAGCAACGCGAATGTGTAGTAGATGCTCTCAGTAGAAAGGGTATTGTAAAGCCCGTAAATTTCTATGTAATGTTTATGATTCCGGGATGTATAGACAAGTTACATTATATATGAATCATAAGAAATGAATAGTTTTAAGTTCTAAGTGTGAATGAAATGCAAAATGAGTATAGAAGCAATTGAATGCGAGTTTACCTTTGAAAATCTGGAACAATTGCAACTGGAATGCTGCAGATGAAGGGCATATCGATATCATTGCAAGGGGAGATCGATCTCATATGCCTTGAAATGCAATGCCAAAGCATTCTGCAAAAGGGAAATCGATCCCTCATTCAAAGCAGATCGATCTCGAATGGATTATGGTTAGCAAAGATCGATCTCTTCTCAAAGCCAGATCGATCTCTAAGTGATTTCGCCTGGCTAAGATCGATCCCTACCAAATGATCAGATCGATCTTACAACCTGCAAACTAAAATGTTGAGAGAGTTCAAGCAAGGGCAGATCGATCTCTCACCCTTAGAGATCGATCTCATAATGCGATTTCTATAAAAACTCGACAACTGAATCTTTATTCCATGAGATAACCCAAATTTCCTCCATTTTTAACAAGTGACCTAGCTTTCTCACTCTAAAAATCACCACCTTCCAACCAGATTTGAGAGAGATTCCTTTGAACAAAGTTGTTCCTAGTGAGAAAGAGAATAACATAGCCAAAGATTGGAAGCTGAAACTTTGGATTGAATGAGCAAAGTGATTTTTCCCCCAAATTTGGCAAAAAGGAGAAAAGTCAAGCTAGGTAAGATTTCAATACACCAACTTTAAGCATATTAATCTAGACATTTTGATGAGTTGATTGGTGTATGTATTGTTGGCTAAAACATCCATAAGCATGCTTAATCCTCCATGAACTAGAATGGGCTTAGTGAGAGAAAGTTGAAATAGCTTAGAGTTAATGATGATTTAAACATGTAGAGATGTTAGTAAGCATAGTACATGATTCTAAGATGCTTATGTGAAACCCATATGTTGGAATAGATAATGATTAAAAATAAGCATATGAGGTGTATGAGGAAATGCCATGGTGAAAGAGAGTAATGAACTTAAGGCTGACACAATATGAATCAATAGACTTGATGAGTCTAATAAATTCTCGAGGAATGAACAATACAATCGAAATAGACTTAAGAGAGAGTTAAGTCTGATAAGATGTAACAAGGCTAAATTGTTGTAAAATGGCCTAATGCATTGAATTGAACTTCATGCAAGTGAGAATTAAGTATATTACGATATACTGACATGAAGTAAATACTTGCAGCTCTTGGAGATAAAATTGGAGCTGATTAGACGGATCATGAGAAGTGGAAATCAAGGAAAGTGATTCAAGCATGATTCGAGGTAAGGGATTTATACGAGCTATTAGAGATAGCTATATGTATATTTCTTACCTTCTGTGTGTAAATGAATACTATAGAGTATTTAGATATTGAAATAGCTATGTAAAAACTAAGTATGAGAAGAAGCTTATATGCATAAACTGCGTCTTCAATATCTTTGTGTGAAAAGACATTTGTAAGTATTTTGAGAAGAGAAATAATAGACTGGCTCCCGATTTAGCTATTTACCATAAAATGCATGTGTTTTTAAGTGAAAAACATTTAACGAGTGATTGAAGGGAGATTGCTCTCTCACTCATAATTAGTGAATGTAGCCATCTATTTCTTTTTCCATGTGAACTTATGCTAGAGCCAACCTGACAATGATAGATTTACCAGCCTTGGTCGCACAACATTTTAAAAGGGTTTTTGAGAAAAACAAATGGTGTTGGAGCTGAGTGTAAGCTGTGTGATTGACTCGAGAGCTCGCACTAGATTTTGGAAATCATGCTGGAGCCATCAAGTACTGCTAAGTGATCTTACTCTGACTACGCTCGCATGCAATTTCCTCGACTTAAAGTGATTTTAAATGAAACTGTGCTCGAGGCCTCAGGTATTGCTTTGTGATCGTAAGCTGAGTTGCTCGCACGAGGTTATATGATTTTTACTGTGTGATAAGATAAAACCGTGCTGGAGGCCTCAGGTAATGTTGTGTGATCTTACGCTGAGTTGCTCGCATTTGGTTTTATAAGCTTTATGTGTGATGAGACAAAACCGTGCTAGAGGTCTTAGGTATTGCTATGTGATCATACCCTGAGTTGCTCGCACGAGGTTTAATGATTTTTGTTGTGTGATGAGTAAAACCTTGCTAGAGTCGTCGTGTATTGCTGAGTAATCTTGCATAGACCTGCTTGCACGAGATTTTGAGACAATGGAAATGGGTGATAAAGATCCACGAGAGCACGCTGTACCGTGAGTGTTAGCCACAGAGTACGATGTGCGGTGATATCTTCGTGATTCTTAGTGATCTGAAGGGATGGTTGATCTGCCTCCCCAAGCATGGGATTCTCGCACACCTGATCAGTGATTGCCTGGAATCCAGACTATGGCCATAAGTCTTTTATCTGTGTGATATGATATTTTGTCGCTACTGTGTGAGGTGACATATGTCCCCCTGCTGTGTGATACTAGGTGATATGATATCCCATACTTGTCTCAAGTTACAGATTTACTAAGTGATTTTGCTAAATGTAAAGTATTTTCTAAGAGTATGCTGTGTGATTCTGGGTGATTTGAAAAGAATATGCATATACCCATCTAGTGAATTAATGGTTTCGCATTGATGGAAGTTATTTTAAAAGAATGCATATGTTTTATAAGGAAAATGAATGTACATATTTTAAGCATGTAGATAGTGTAATTATCTACCTGCTTTCGTATTTTTCTTACTGAGTGTGTTAGCTCACTCCCTTATTTCCTACTCTACAAATTCTGCACAGTAGTGAGTTTACTGCAGTTGTTCCTGCTACCGTGTTCTCCAGTTCTCCAGCAGTACAAAGGTATACATTTATGAGAAAAAAATTTATATCCTGTAAAATAGTGTACAATAAAGCTATCTTTTGTACGAAATGGATGTATATAATAGAAACTGATGTAAACACTTAAGCATATATATAAAAGTATAGTTTCTATTTCATTAAATGAATTTAAATTATAAAATGGATGAGATATGGATATGGATGTTGACTCACAGCCCAACTGTTCGTTGTAAGTTAAGTCACGGGAAGAGGGTCGTGACAGAAGTGGTATCAGAGCTAAGTTGGTCCGATATGAGTCTTTATCCATAGGTAGGAAAATATACATCCCTAAAGTACTGTGCATTATTTAGATACAATTGTGTATATCGAGGTGAAAATGTGACTGAGACACTTGTTATTGAGTATGCAGGATGTCAGATAGATGACACACTCCTACAAGGGAGAGTTTGCGCTCTAAGGGGGCATAGAGATGAGCCCGAGAGGTGCAGTGGGTCCACTTCTAGTAGAGATCCACCGGGTCTTAGTGATGCCGCTGGAACACGTATAGCATAATTACAGCGCAGTGAAAACACTATCATGGAGATGTTTACACAGGCAATGGCTAGATTTGATGGTATACATGAGAACCCTATTGGTCAAGCTGCTGCACCTGAGAGACATGAGCCTGCACCGAGACCTCGAGCTGCTGAGGCAGAGATTCCTGCACCCCCTCCAGTTCAGGATATTCCCCCACCAGTTCAGGATCATGTATCTTCACAACAGGTTGGTGGTGAAGGAGTTTATGATTGTGATCTTAGCAGATTGAGACAGTTCAGAAAGTTTGGACCACCTTCATTTAGTGGGGTGAATGAGCTAATATTAGCAAAGCATTGGATTTGCAGTATGGAGAAACTCTACAGATTTTTTCACTGCTCTGCCACAGAGAAGATTACCTTTACAACTTTTGTATTAGAAGGTGAGGTCGAGCATTGGTGGATGGCCACACAGCTGATTCTGAGTGCACGAAACATGGTTGTGACTTGGGACATATTTTTGGATGCCTTTAGGAGGCAGTGCATTCCAGCCACTGCTCAGAGGAAGATGTAGATGGAATTTATGACTTTAACTCAGGGGAACTAGACAGTTGATGAGTATGAGCCTGGATTTACAACCCTGGGTAGGTATGACACAGTCACTATGAGCTGTCAGGACAGGAAGGTCCAAAAGTTTATTGAGGGGTTGAAACCTTCGATCAGAGCTCGATTGGCCCCATTTGACATTACCACATATGACGAGGCAGTACGCAGAGTTCAGCTATGTGAATAGGACTATGAGTTGCATGCCTCGGAGTTAAGTAAGAGTGGTAAGGGCAGAGATAGAGATCGGAAGAGGTCAGTTGATGATAGAGGATTCATAAAGGGCCGAAGGTTATTCGATAAAGGGCCAAAGATTGAGGAGGTATAGGAGAGGCCTGCGAAGCCTCCAGTGTATCCAGCTTTAATTCCAGCATCAAGCGGTATAGTTATTGACGGACCTCGACCTACCACCGAACATTACAGGATGTGTGGTAGATATCACGGGAGTAGGCCATGCCATTTGATGATAAGGTCCTGTTATAGATGTGGTAAACCAAGGCATAAAGCTCGTGAATGCCCTGAGTTGGTTGATACAGCCCCACAGAAGGGCAAAGAGCAAGAGAAGGCTACAGTTGAGACACCTACTCCTAAGAGGAAGGCCATAGCTGAGGAGAAAGGGAAACAAGCTGTTGGCTGAGGGTGAGTGTTTGCATTGGACTAGGCATTTGCAGAAGCTTCCATGGATGTGATTAAAGGTACCATCCTAGTCTTTGATTTTGAAGCATTAGCATTAATTGATCCTGGTGCCACGCATTCATTTATGTCGCCTTCATTTGCATGTAAATTGTTTGGACATGTGAAACCTGTACCTTTAGGTAGGGTGTTGCTTATAAGCACTCCAGTGAGAGATAATGTAGTGACAGAGTATGTATGTAAAGATTGTAAGTTAAAAGTAGGGTAAAAGGATATGTTGGCCAATCTTATTCTGTTAAACATGGAGGATTTTGATGTAATACTAGGAATGGATTGGTTGACTGCAAACCATGTTTTTTAGATTGTTATGCTAAGACAGTAATGTTTTCCACCCCTGACAACTATGTTGTAAGGTTTGAAAAATAATGAAAGAAGTAGTAAATTATTTCTAAGAATGGATGATTTTACTAACAAATGTAATCATAATATGTTGAAAGTGTTATCGCATAGGTGATTGATTTGGATAAGGCACACCTGGAATTAACTAACATCCCAGTGGTTAGAGAGTTCCCCGATGTCTTTTCGGATGAATTACCAAGGTTGCCACCAGACAGAGAGATGGAGTTCTATATTGATTTGGTGCCTAGTACTGAACCAATGCCCAAACCACCGTATAGAATGGCTCCAGCAGAATTGGAGGAGCTAAAGAGACAGTTGCAAGAGTTGTTAGATAAGGGGTTTATCAGACCGAGTGTATCACATTAGGGAGCACAAGTTCTATTTGTGAAGAAGAAAGATGGGAGTCTTCACCTTTATATAGATTATCGGTTGTTGAACAAGGCTACCATCAAGAATAAATATCCCCTTCCACGGATTGATGATCGGTTGGATCAGTTGCAGGGAGCATAAATCTTTTCAAAGATTAATCTGAGGTTTGGGTATCATCAGTTGAGTATTCGGAGTGGAGATATGCCCAAGACAGTGTTCCGTACCCGTTATGGCCATTATGAATTTTTGGTTATGCCATTTGGGTTGACGAATGCTCTTGAGCGTTTATGGTATTAATGAATGATGTGTTTAAGCCATACCTGGATAGCGTCATGATTATCTTATAGATGACATATTAGTGTACTCAAAGTCCAGTGAAGAGCATGAGCAGCACTTGAGAACCGTGTTACAAACCCTCCGAGATCAGGAGTTGTATGCTTAACTCAATAAGTGTGATTTCTGGCTGAGTGAGATATCATTTTTGGGTTATGTAGTCTCGAGAGATGGGGTATCAGTGGATCTGTCCAAGATAGAGGCTGTGATACAGTGGGATAGACCTAAGATGGTTACAAAGATTCATAGTTTTTTAGATTTAGCAGGTTATTATCGACGGTTTGTCGAGGGATTCTCTAAGCTGGCAGCTCAGTTGACACATCTCACTCGAAAGAATGTGGCATATAAGTGGGATGATAAGTGTGAAAATAGTTTTTGTGAGTTGAAATGTAGACTGACCACCGCACCTATTCTCACCATACCCACCAGCTCAGGAGGTTACTTAGTGTATATAGATGCCTCAGGACAGGGATTGGGCTGTGTGTTGATGTAGGATAAGAAGGTAGTAGCCTATGGATCCAGATAGCTTAAAGACCATGAGAGGAACTACCCGACCCATGATTTAGAGTTGGTAGCTGTGGTATTTTCATTAAAAATATGATGCCACTACTTGTACAGTGAGAAATTTCAGGTGTTCACAGATCATGATATGAGGCAGAGACGGTGGATAGAGCTTCTGAAGGATTATGATTGTGAGCTATTGTACCATCTGGGAAAGACTAATGTTATGGTTGATTCCCTGAGTAGAAAGAGCCTCAGAAGGGTATCGTATATGATGGTCAGGGAATATGAGCTGCTCAAGCAGTTTGCCCACCTCAGTCTGGATATAGACCCTCTTGTTATTGACAATGACTGTGTGATAGCTAGCCTGTGAGTGGAACTGGATTTGATCGATCGGATACGATAGGCTCAGCATGCTGATCCACTGTGTGATTATCATGCAAGTCTGATTCAGAGGGGTGATGTGGTCGATTTCTTAGTGAGTGATGATGGCCTACTAAGGTTTAGAGGCAGGATTTGCATCCCCGATGACCCAGAGTTAAAAAAAGTGATTTTGATAGAAGCTCATTCTTCGAGATATACATTGCGTTCGGGGAGTAACAAGATGTATCAGAATCTTTGGAAAGTGTATTAGTGGTCAGGGATGAAAAGAGATATCACAAAGTTTGTGACGAAATGTCTAATATGTCAACAAGTGAAGGTAGAGCATCAGAAGTCTGCAAGATTATTACAACTTCTACCTATACCAACTTGGAAATGGGAACGTGTCACCATGGATTCCATCATGGAATTATAGAGGACAAAGAGGAACCATGATGCCATCTGGGTAGTGGTAGACTGTCACGACCCTTAACTTACCAAAATACGTACAAATTTTTTGCATTTTCATACATCATTTATTATCTGTCTTTACCTCAATCGTGAACAGCTACTCTCATCAATAGTTGGACTGTGTGTCGATGTCTAACTCACTCCACCATACCAATTCAATTTGCATATTATTTATAAGTAAACACTTGTATAAATAAATCAGAGTCGTTTACATGTGTTTACATCGTTTTACATTCCCAATAGTTACATACAAAATGCTACTGTGCTACCGTAAGTTTAGATACAAAATTACAACAGTGTGTATACCTTACGCGATGGGATGCAGTGGATACCAAAAGGAAACGCCTCCAGTCACACTCAATCTATACCCAACACTCTATAGAGAGGGGGAAAATAAGGGGGGTGAGCAAACCACACGCTCAGTAAGGCAATCATGTGAACAGGTAGATACTGCACTATCTACGTGAACGTGATGCCATGCTCAAAGCATATTTTTCATCTCATTTTCTCAAATATGAGTTCATGCTTGTGTTAATGGTATGTAAAGCATTCATGCTATTAAAATCCAGTGCACAATTCATTTCAAGGCATGGCATAAATCATCATGCATATTTCACGATAAAGCATGGCATTAACCATCATGCATTTTTCACAATAAAGCATGAAATTAATCATCATGCATCAGTGCACTTTAAAAACCATTAACAAAACAATCCAACGCTTGTCAGGTCTCAGCCCCTCCCTTGGACTGTCCTGACCCACAAATCATTTCAAACATGGATTTATTCACAAAACAATAGACATGTGAGATAGGCAATTCAATAAAAGGTAATAACCTCTAGGACTATGGCCATATCCTGTGATACCGGCTACACGAATAAGGTGTGCGGGATATCACCACTATCTGCTTCCACACGAGAGGTGGGTTAAATCTAGCCCATCGGTCCATAGCAGATTTCGTCCGAAGACCGCATATCACAATCTCAACACCATACAACATACTCCATCCTACATGCACGGTATAACGTACTCCGTGGACCCTATCAACACATCATATCACGTCACATCTCAAAACGCACGTGTGAGCCTATTTAATCAGTACGACCTCTTATCTACTCGAAGCTCCTAACATGGCTATCAACATGTCAAAATCACAAATTGCACGTGCGAGCCTATTTAATTGGTGCGACACCAAGTTTGCCCGAAGCTCCAAGCACGACAACAAATAAGGTAGGCATCTAGTGCGAGCTAAGCTCCAAGCACCATGCCAAAACCACTATGAAATCCATGTGAAAACTAGTGCGAGCTAAGCTCCAGCACTCATGCATATAAATACATCAAATCTCGTGTGAGTCATACTCTAGCACGCTTTTATTCTCAAGAAAACAATGCAGGTGGCTTAATTCTTTGCAAAGTATGGTTAACAAACCAAAACAACTCATTTCTTTTTACAATTCATTTCAAATGTTAGCCGACCTACCAATCCTTTGCTAAAAAGCAATAAAACATGATTTTCCAAAGCAATATGCTTTTATTTTCATGCACATTTCTCAAACACCTAACTTTTACCCTTCAATCACCCAACATCATTTCCTAATATTTCATGCATTCTAGCAATGCATTTAATGCGCCCAAATTGCGCACAGATATCTCTAAGAGTCCACAGAATTCCCTTACCACAATTTACTTAAGTGCGATTCTCTTTTCCTCTTAGCTTCTTGCGCTCTTGGCTCGCCTTGTTCCGGTGTATCCTAGGAAGCTGCGATTCAATCATCCAAACAACTTGAGTTAAAGTTGTTAACTCACATTTGACCTCGTTAGTCAATGTAACCCATCTTTGCATTTACCAATGCCTTAATCCACATTTTACCCATTTTTGGTAAATCTCACAATTTATTCACCAACACCACCTTAAAATCATACCATAACACTATTATTAACTTCAATATATCCCATTCATCATTAATCTCAACATATTTCACTTTCTCACACTAGACCATTTCTAGGTCATGGTGGATTCATTACTTCCTAGGTAGTTTCTACCCTTTCTATGCATACCAAGTAACTCCAAAATCAATATCTACACAATGTACTTGAGTTATTTCATTTAGAACTCACCTAACTTGATTTCCTCTTTGCTCCAATGGAAATGCACCTTTGATCCTTCAATCCAACAAGTGGGGAAATGCCTCCAAACTATGTTGTTCTTCTCTTTGATGAAAACAACTTTGTCTCTAATAGCTTTCCCTCAAATCTTACTGAAAATGTGTGGATTTAGGAGTGAGAAAGCTAGGTTTTAGGTTGGAAAATGGGAAAGATGTGTTTTTTTCTCAGAAATGCAGATCCAGCTACTCCATATTTATAGATTCAGCTTGATGAGATCGATCTGCCTTGGGTGGAGATTGATCTGGTCCTCTTAAAATCTCTATTTTCCAAGACATTTTGAAGGCAGGAGATCGATCTGTCGAGGCTTGAGATCGATCTACTTTCAAACAGAAGCTTAAGGAGATAGATTTGGTCTTAGGGGAGATCGATCTGCTTCCAACCCGAGAGTTAAGGAGATCGATCTGTTCCATTAAGGATCGATCTATATTTTACAGAATGTGTTAGGAGATCGATCTGGCTCCCTTGGAGATTGATATGCTCTATTCCATTGCTCAAATAAGAGTAATCTGGCTCTTCCAAATCGATCTCTCATCCTATGAGATCGATTTGGCCTTTATATTTCCAGATTTTCTGTAGTTTTTCTTCAACAACTCTTACCAAACTCCATACATTTTGTTGTCATGATCATTTTCTCATCCACTCATCTTTGAGACTTGAAAATGGCATCCATTCATACTTTATACCTATTAAAACTTGTGTGAAATCTTGGTATATCCAAAGGTACTCAATATAAACCAAATAGAAGTGCACAACTTGTGCAATTCTCCTTTTATTTTATCACACTACTCATAATCCAATCTATTCACATTGTCCATATGTTTAAGTCCATTTCTTCACATTCATACATAATGAAACTTGTATGTACAATCACAACTCTTATTACATGTGTGTATCTTAAACTTATGGACTTACATTACATATACTTCACTTATGAATTCATAGTATAACTCCATTTACATTTCAATGTACATATTACAATTATACATATACGGGGTCTCACATAGATAGATTGACGAAATTCGCCCACTTTCTAACCATGAAATCTATAGATACTCTGAGTACTTTAGCAGAGTTGTACGTATGGCAGATTGTGAGGCTACATGATGTTCCAATAAACATAGTATCAAATAGGGATTCCCGCTTCACTTTTCACTTCTAGGAACATTTTCAGGAAGCTATGGGAACCCAATTAAGTTTCAGTATCGCTTTCCATCCTTAAACCGATGGTTAGTCAGAGAAAACCATCCAAACGCTGGAGGTCATGTTGAGAGCGAGTGTTATGGATTTTAAAGGCTCCTGGGATGATCACCTACCATTAGCCAAATTTGCTTACAACAACAGTTATCACTCGAGTATCGGGATAACACCATATGAAACATTGT
The DNA here is from genome assembly GCA_033439115.1 of Firmiana major. Lineage (NCBI taxonomy): Eukaryota > Viridiplantae > Streptophyta > Magnoliopsida > Malvales > Malvaceae > Firmiana > Firmiana major. Next base: position 51,265,481 of record CM065898.1, on the reverse strand, counting down.
ATGGTAGACGGTGTCGTTCCCTTATTGGTTGGGAAGAAGTGGGTGATAGAAAGACTTTTGCTCTTGATTTAGTGCAACAAGCCTCTGAGGTTGTTCAGCTGATATGTGAGCGATTAAGAACAGCTCAGAGTAGGCAGAAAAGTTATGCTGACATGAGACGGAGGCCACTAGTGTTCACTGTAGGTGACTTAGTATTCTTGAAAGTTTCTCCCTTAAAAAGGATTATGAGGTTTGGTAAGAAGGGTAAGTTGAGCCCTCGTTATATCAAGCCATTTGAAATGTTGGAGCGAGTGGGAGATAAGGCCTACAAGCTAGCGTTGCCACCAAAGCTAGTAAGCATTCATACTGTCTTCCATGTATCGATGCTTCGAAAGAACCAGCCAGATTCGACCCATGTGATTCAGTATGAGCCATTGGAGCTCAAGGATGATTTGTTGTGTGTAGAGAGACCAATTCAGATATTGGATAGGAAAGAAAAGGTGTTAAGGAAGAGAATAATTTCGCTTGTTAAGGTTCTCTGGCAGCACCACAATTTAGAAGAGGCTACCTGAGAGTTAGAGAGCCTGATACGGGAAAAGTACCCTCGACTTTTCGATGAATTACTTGGTCCTAATTTGGAGGACCAATTTCTTGAAGGAAGGGAGGAATGTAAGGCCCGTAAATTTCTATGTAATGTTTATGATTTCGGGATGTACAAACAAGTTACATTATATATGAATCATAAGAAATGGATTTAAGTTCTAAGTATGAATAAAATGCAAAATGAGTTTAGAAGCAATTGAATGTGAGTTTACCTTTGAAAATCTGAGAAAATTACAGCTAGAATGCTTGCAGATGAAAGGCAGATCGATCTCATTGCAAGGGGAGATCGATCTCATATGCCTTGAAATGCAATGCCAAAGCATTCTGCAAAAGGGAGATCGATCCCTCATTCAAAGCAGATTGATCTCGGATGGATTTTGGTTAGCAAAGATCGATCTCTTCCCATACGGCAGATCGATCTCTAATTGCCTCTGCTTAGTAAAAATCGATCTCTTCTCAAAGCCAGATCGATCTCTAAGTGATTCTGCCTGGCCAAGATCGATCCCTACCAATGAGCAGATCGATCCTACAGCTTTCAAACTGAAAATGCCGAGAGAGTTCAAGCAAGTGCAGATCGATCTCATAATACGATTTCTATAAAAACTCAACAGTTGAATCTTCATTCCACGAGACAGCCCAAATTTCCTCCATTTTTAAAAAGTGACCTAGCTTTCTCACTCTAAAAATCATCACTTTCCAACCAGATTTGAGAGAGATTCCTTTGAGGAAAGTTGTTCCTAATGAAGAAGAGAACAATATAGCCAAAGATTGGAAGCTGAAACTTTGGATTGAAGGAGCAAAGTGATTTTTCCCCTAATTTGGTAAAAAGGAGAAAAGTTAAGCTAGGTAAGATTTCAATGCACCAACTTCAAGCATATTAATCTAGACATTTTGATGAGTTGATAGGTGTATGTATTGTTAGCTAAAACATCCATAAGCATGCTTAATCCTCCATGAACTAGAATGGGCTTAGTGAGAGAAAGTTGAAATAGCATGGAGTTAATGATGATTTAATCATGTAGAGATGTTAGTAAGCATGTGTACATGATTCTACGATGGTTATGTAAAATCCATATGTTGGAATAGATAATGATTAAAAATAAGCATATGAGGTGTATAAGGAAATGCCATGGTGAAAGAGATTAATGAACTTAAGGCATTGTGAACTTAAGGTCGGCACAATACGAATCAATAAACTTAATGAGTCTAATAGATTCTCGAGGAATGAACAATACAATCAAAATGGACTTAAGAGAGAGTTAAGTCCAGTAAGATGTAACAAGGCCAAATTGTTGTAAAATGGCCCAATGCATTGAATTGAACTTCATGTAAGTGAGAATTAAGTATATTACGACATACTAACATGAAAAGTAAATACTTGCAGCTCCTAGAGATAAAATTGGAGCCGATTAGATGGATCACAAGAAGTGGAAATCAAGGAAAGTGATTCAAGTGTGATTCGAGGTAAGGGATTTATGCGAGCTATTAGAGATGACTATACGTATATTTCTTACATTCTGTGTGTAAATGAATACTATAGAGTGTTTAGATATTGAAATAGCTATGTAAAAACTAAGTATGAGAAGAAGCTTATATGCATAAACTGCATGTCTTCAATATCCTTGTGTGAAAATACGTTAGTAAGTATTTTGAGAATAGTAATAATATACTCGCTCACGATTTTAACTATTTACCATAAAATGCATGTGTTTTTAAGAGAAAAGCATTTAACAAGTGATGGAAGGGAGATTGTCCTCTCACTCATACTTAGTGAATGAAGCTATCTATTTCTTTTTCTGTGTGAACTTATGCTAGAGCCAACGTGACAATGGTAGATTTACTAGTCTTGCTCGCACAACATTTTATAAGGATTTTGAGAGAAACAAACGGTGCTGAAGCTGAGTGTAAGCGGCATGATCCACTCGAGAGCTCGCACTAGATTTTGGAAATCATGCTGGAGCCATCGAGTACTGCTAAGTGATCTTACTCTGACTATGCTCGCATGTAATTTCCTCGACTTAAAGTGATTTTAAATGAAATCATGCTCGAGGCCTCAGGTATTACTTTGTGATCGTACGCTGAGTTGCTCGCACGAGGTTATATGATTTTTACTGTGTGATGAGATAAAACTGTGTTGGAGGCCTCAGGTAATGATGTGTGATCTTACGCTGAGTTGTTCGCACATGGTTTTATAAGCTTTTTGTGTGATGAGATAAAACCTTGCTAGAGGCCTCAGGTATTGCTATGTGATTGTATGCTGAGTTGCTCGCACAAGGTTTTTTGTTTTTTACTGTGTGATGAGTAAAATTGTGCTAGAGCCGTCGTGTATTGCTAAGTGATCTTGCACAGACCTGCTCGTACGAGATTTTGAGACAATGGAAATGGGTGATAAGGATCCACGAGAGCACGTTGTATAGTGAACGTTAACCATGGAGTACGATGTGCCATGATATCTTCGTGATTCTTAGTGAGCTGAAGGGATGGTTGATCTACCTCCTGAAGCATGGGATTTTCGCACACCTGATCAATGATTACCTGGAATCCAGACTATGGCCATAAGTCTTTTATCTGTGTGATATGATATTTTATCGCTACTGTGTGAGGCGACATATGTCCCCCTGCTGTGTGATACTGGGTGATATGATATCCCATACTAGTCTCAAGTTATAGATTTACTAAGTGATTTTGCTAAATGTAAAGCATTTTCTAAGAGTATGTTGTGTGATTCTGTGTGATTTTGAAGATGAGTTGTGTGATTCTTGGTGATTTGAAAAGAATATGCATATACCCATCTAGTGAATTAATGATTTTGCATTGATGGAAGTTATTTTAAAAGAATGCATATGTTTTATAAGGAAAATGAATGTATATATTTTAAGCATGTAGATAGTGTAGTTATCTACATGCTTTCGTATTTTCCTTACTGAACGTGTTAGCTAACCCCCTTATTTCCTCCTCCATAGATTCTGCGCAGCAGTGAGTTTACTACAGTTGTTCCTGCTATTGTGTTCTCCAGTTCTCCAGCAGTACAAAGGTATACATTTATGTGAAAAAATTTTGTATCCTGTAAAATAGTGCACAGTAAAGCTATCTTTTGCACTAAAGGGATGTATATAATAGAAACTGATGTAAACGCTTCCATATATATATATATAAGTACAATTTCTATTTCATTAAATGAATTTAAATTATAAAATGGATGAGATGTGGATATGGATGTTGACTCATAGCCCAACTGTTCGTCGTAAGTCATGTCACGGGAAGAGGGGCGTGACAGGTATAATATCCTATATGATGATTAGAGAATGAGATTTATTGGGACAATTCGCCAAGCTCAATATCAATGTTGAGAAAGTCGATGATGGGTTTATGGCTAGCCTTCAAATTGAGCCCGGTATCTTGGACCAGATCAGGTTAGGGTAGAAAAATGATCAGAAGTTGTTGGATATGGTTAGCCAGGCTGAAGAAAGATCATAATCAGACTTCTTGGTCCGTGATGATGGACTGCTAAGGTTTCAAGGCCGTATTTGTGTGCAACTTGATGACACCTTAAGACAGAGAATTTTGAGAGAGTCCTACTGTTCTCGATTGACCATGCACCCAGGAAGTACTCAGATGTACCATGACCTACATAAGGTGTATTGGTGGATTGGAATGAAGATAGATGTGGCAGACTTTGTGGCTAGATGTTAGTCTGCCAGTAAATTAAGGTTGAGCACTAGAATCCAGCAGGGCTGCTTAAGTCATTACCAGTGCCTACCTAGAAATGAGAGCATATTATTATGGATTTTATTATGGGATTACTGAGGACCTAGAGGGGTCATGACGTAGTCTGGGTGATTGTGGACAAACTGACTAATAGTTTCCACTTCCTCACCATCAAGAGCACAAATACCCTTAATGCTTTGGCAAACTTATATGTTCGAGAGATTGCATGATTGCATGAGGCTCCCATGAGTATTACATCTGATAGGGTTTCCAGGTTCACGTATATATTTTAGACTCATTTTCAAGAAGCTATGGAATCCCAGTTACATTTGAGCACTGCTTACCATCCTCAGATCGACGGTCAGTCCGAGTGGACTATTCATACACTAGAGGACATGTTAAGGGCATGTGCATTAGAATTTAAAGGCTTATGGGATGATCAATTGCCTTTTGCAGAGTTTGCCTACAATAATAGTTACCATGCCAATATTGGAATGGCATCATACGAAGGTCTATATCGCAGAAGGTGTATATCCCTAGTAGCGTGGGAAGAAGTGGGTAATAAGAAAATATTTTCTCTCGATCTTGTTGAACAAGCAGTTAAAGTTGTTTAGCTAATTTGTGATAGATTGAGGACAGTATAGAGTAGACAAAAGAGTTATGTTGCTGTACGAAGATGTCCTCTAGAATTTCAGGTTGGGGACTTTGTATTTGTGAAAGTGTCTCTAATGAAGGGTGTCATGTGCTTCAGAAAGAAAAGGGAAGCTGAATCCTCATTTTATTGGTCCATTTGAAATATTGGAATAAGTGGGAGATGTTGCCTACAAACTTGCTTTATCCCTACAACTGTCTGGGCTACATGATGTTTTCCACGTTTCTATGTTGAGGAAGTATCATCCGGACCCTTCTTATATTATAGAGTATAAACCGTCGGACACACAAGAAGATATGAGCTATGCTGAGTAACCAGTTTGGATTCTCGACAGAAAAAAAGAAGGTACTTTGATCTAAGACAATTCCTTTAGTGAAGGTTCTCTGGCAACACCACTCGACAAAAGAAGTTACATGGGAGCTAGAGAGCCATATGAGAGAGGAGTTCCCTCAATTGTTCGATGAACCTATCTGAATTTGGAAGCCCAAATTCTTAAAAGGTGGGGAGAAATGTGAATCCTGAATTTTTTTGTTTCACTATTTATTTGGAAACTAGAAACCAATTATGATACTCGAAATAATATTATGCAGGCACGAAACAATCGAAGCACTCGGGTTAGTGGCACGAAGCTCAAGGCACAAAAATTGAGGTAAGGTTTTAAGTTCAAATATTTCTCAAGATTGCATGTATAAGTATGTTTTGGTGGTTATGAGTTGAAACTAAGGTATTAGAAGTGAAAAAGTTTATAGGAACTCAAATTAGCACTAGATCGAGCAATTGGGTCTAGTAAGTGAAACCAATTCGAAATAAATTCTATAAGGTTGTAAAAATTATTCTAAGACCATAGGAAATTAAAGTAAGGTATATTTGACTTGGGGAGAGGAGATTTAGTGGAAATAAGGAGGTTTCAGTGATCAAATGAATTTTTAAAGTAATCCGAAAACCTTAAGCCAATTCAATCTGTAATGACCAAATTGTGTAAAATGGGCTCAGTCGGAAACAAGTGGGCCTTATATTTTTATGGGACATACTAGAGACTTATTATAACACTTGAGAAGTGGAAATTTGGATGAAAATGAGCTGAAAATAATTTTTATGGATTTTACAAAAACAGGGCTACTGTCAGGACCAGGCCCAGCATCTGCTGGCCCAACATAAAACCCCAATTTGAAGCCCATCTAGAAGGATTTTGAGGCCAATATTGTCCAGCATAAAAGATAACTTAATTCTCTTTCTAGAATGGTATAGAATATCCCGAAATAAGCTAAAACTAGAGAGAACCAACCCTCCCAAGTTGCTGCTGACGTTACTCCTTGGCCAGACTTGTGCAATTGTTTTGGCCACCTTTTAGCCACTCTTAGACTTCAGTCAAAGGATCAAATCTTCCTTCCTACGTCCTCTACAACATATAAAAAATCCAGCCAGAATCAAGCTTGTTTGCTCTGTGAAAAGCTAGAGAGAAGAACAAGGGCAGAATCTGCCCTATTTCTAGGTAAGAGGAAAACTTAAATTTATGAGTTTTTGATTGGTTTTTAAGCTTGTTTTTGATGATTCTTAGTAGTATACATGTTTATCTACAGCTGAGAATCATTTTTGGAGGATGAATCTTGGGTCAAACTTGGTCAAACCTGAGGTAAAGGTGTTGAAAGATGATGAGTTTTATATATGTTAATGTTTGATGAATTTAAATGATTTTTGATAAAGTAGAAATTGATGAAATAATTTCTAGGGATAAGCATAAGTTCGGCCATCCATGAAAGGTTAAGGAAATGCTGAAATATGGTTGAATTTGATGTTGTAGAATGATTGTTTAATACAGAAAAGTTTGGTTTATAGCTCAGGTTATGATAATTCTATTAAAATAGAATGATTTATATTTAATTTCTTAATTAATTATTTTAATCCCCATATTTTTTATTAATTATCCCTTTATTTTAATTAAAATTCTCATGTTTGCAGATAAATTAAATCCAGATGAATTTTAGTCATTTCAGTAGAAAATGGACTGAAAATGGGCTAAAAAAGAGACTGGACCACTTCCATTTCGTAGCATGAGTCACCATTCTTCTGGACACATGTGACGCTAAGTGTCCATATTTTATTTATCTTTAAAGGATAAGATCAAAGGACACATTGGCCACCGTTGGGAAGACACAAGTCATGCTACCTTGCACATCCAAGTGAACAAGAAGACAAATGACATGGAAATATCTCCTCTAGAAGCCAATGGTTTGAAGACAAGTGTCCAAACAATGCCAACTCATCTAGGATAAAAAATTCCTTTTGTACCCCTATTTTAATGTGTATAAATAGAACAGGATGAGACATTTTTTGGGAGAGTAGTTTTTTAGAATTTTTAGGGTAACGTTTTTTTTAAGTTGGTAGCTAGTTTTCTTTCAAGCTCTTTTTTATTTTGTTTATGTTTTAGGAAGAGCTTTTCACGTTGGGAGGAAGGGAGCCACCATTGTTCTTGGGGTGGCAAGTTTATAGCTCCCAATATTTTGTTTTGGCACATTTTTAAAACTTCTTGAATGAAAAGCTTCATTTTCGTTTTTACTATTATTTTCTTTACTGTTCTGCTTTCATAGCTAATAGGTTCTGTTCCCTTTCTTTTCTTCCCTGCGTTGGTTTCTCGTTATTTATTTATTTTCTTTTTTTCTTTTCTCAAAATTTGTCCTATTTTTAGTGTTGCTTTTGTGCTAGTCACTGCCCTTGCATTTCTATTCATGGTAGTGTGTGGCTGACCGAGAGAGAGCTTGGTGACTGTAGCTCCATCTTCACCATTTTTATTCTTGCTTTTTGTTTTTTCTACTGCTTTCCTTATCTTAGATAGTCAAGTAACTTGTTAATTTCCTACGACTGAAAATTTTTTTTTCTCGATTTTCTGTTTAGTTTTGCTTTTTTTGGTTTATTTAGTTTAATCACTCTTTGCTTATTTGTTTCGAAGGGTACTTGACAACTTAATCCTGGGGAGAGCTGGCAGAAGGGTCGCTCAGCTATTGGAGGAAACGTGGATGCTGCTGAACCTTTGTTGCTTGGCTGGTGCAGAGCAGTTGCTGTTGCAAGTTGTTGCGAGAAGGGCCATTAGCTGCCTTTGTTCTGCTCTGTTTCGTGTATGTATTGTTCTGTAGCTTCCTGTCGGAGTCGAGTCCTTACTAGCTGTTGTGTGTTTGGTCATGAGCTGTTGTGGTGAGTGTGAAAAGCAGGAGCTGAGCTGTGTGCTAAAGCTCGGTTTGTATCCCCTGTTTCCTTTTCTGCCTTGTCTTCAAGTTTTGCATTTGCACTTTTAGTTTCGATTTTTTCTTTCATTAATTTTAGATTTATCTTAAGTCTTATCGTTCCATATTCTATAGTTTCTTTTATAGGCTCATTGTGTCACGACCCATTTTTACTAAAAATCAGTATAATTTTTCGCTTTTTCCTTTCCTTTCCCGGTCATGAACATAGTCATCACCAAACAGTTAGGCTATGAGTCAGTATTAGTCACCATTTACCATCTACCATGCCATCTATCTTTTAATTTATTCAAAAGCAAACACGTATACTTTATAATTGAGGTTCTATACTTGTACGTGTTTACTAATATTTACATCCTCCATATTATATTCCAAAATGATTACTGTGCTATTACATGTTTAGATACAAAATGATACCAGGGTGTATACCTTTCAATGATGGGAAGCAGCAGATACCAAGAATGCAAGTCCTTAACTGCTCACTAACTACTGTGAGTGCTCTGAAAAGAGGGAAAAATAAGGGGGGTGAGTAAACCACGCGCTCAATAAGGCAATCATGCGAGCAAGTAGATAACCATACTATCTACATGATCATGATGCCATGCATTAAATCATTCTCTTTCGAAATCATTCTTAAATACGAATTTCATGCATACTTTTATGCCAGATAAAATCATTCGTATAAAGCAATTCATTTCATGAATGGCAGATAAAGCATGGAATTATACTTCATGCTATTTAAATAATGCACATTATGTCAAAACATGCCATTTATTTCAAATTGACAATTCATTTCGTGAAATGGCAGATGAAGAATGAAATTATACGTCATGCTATTTAAATAATGCAAATTAAGTCAAAACATGCCATTTGTTTCAAATCGACATCCGCCCCAAAGTCATCAGGACTCAATCCCAAAACATAAAATCATGAAATCACAAAATCAAGTAATAAGTAATATGTGATTTCGTAAAGCTATTAATATGCGATTTCGCAAAGCAAGTGGCATGCAATTTCACAAAGCAAGTGACATGCGAGACTAGGCAAGAATCATGGTAACAACTCTAGGACTATGGCCATATCCTCCGTGATCCCAGGCTACACAGATCCTAGTGTGCGGGGTATCACCTCTATCTTCTTTCGCACTGGAGGTGGGTCACGTCCAACCCGTTGATCGGTAGTAGAATATCCATCATCCAAAGATGGCATATATATATATAATATCACACACAGTACAACGTACTCCATGCTACTTGCACGGTACAACGTACTCCATGGACCCATATCATCACATTATATCACGCCACGTCTCAAAAAGCATGTGCAGGCATATTAAATAAGTGTGACACACAGTCTACACAATGCTCCTAGCACGGCCTTATGCATGTCATAAAACCACGTGCGAGCAGTCTCAAGCACGACAACAAGTATAGTGGACATCTAGTGCGAGTTATGCTCTAGCATCATTTCAAAACTCGTATGAAACTAGTGCGAGCTAGGCTCCAGCACAATATCATGTATAAAATCATGTAAAAATCGAGGGTAAGCCAAGCTTCCATCACTCTGTCACATGCACAAATCATGTCAAATCTCGTTCGAGCAATGCTCTCAGCACGTTTTGTTTCCACATATATCATGTAGGTGGCTCAATTTCAAAGAATGGTTTTCAAAATCAAAATCAACACCTGCCACGTACTATTTTATGTAAATTGATAAAACTTCAGCCAACCTACCCATATCCTTGTTGAAAAGTATTAAAATTCATCAAGAACACTCAGTTCCTGCTTTTCATGACTTTTTCTAAAAGTGAACATTTTTACCCTTCACGGGGGTAAAATCGTCATTTACCCTTCTGGGTCAAAATAAATGTTATTTAATTTGCTAAAAAGTATTATTTCATAATGAAAACACTCAAAACATGCTATTTATGCATATTCCAATCCAATCCTAACTTTTCTAAAATTTCCCTAAGTGGGGTAAAATGGTAATTTTTCTATGTCGGGTCTCTACCAATATTTTTCATATTTGAAATTTATATACAATTTAATTATTAAAAAATATACCCAAAAATACGTGTAGCTACCTCTAGCTACTCACAAAACTCCCTTACTTCAATTTCTCTGATCACTCTACCTTTTCCATCGTTACCTATCACTCGATTCGTTTAGCTCCCAGTATGTTCTCTGGAGTAATCATTTATCAGGTTAAATACAATATATTTTATTCGTATTTCACTTTTATTGAGCTTAATTTACAGTATTGAGCTTGTTTACTCTTATTGGGCCCGATTGCACCTTAATGAGCCTTAATCGACCTTAAGCCCATTTTCCACTTACTATTCACATCAGCGAGGCCTATTGGGCTCATTGAGCCCATCAACACTTATTGGGTCTTGTTCTAAACTCTTGGATAGCTCAAATAATTATTTACGACAATTTATCTCCAATTCCAGAATATAATTCATTTTATGCGGAATTAAATCCATAGTTTATGCGATAAATTTTTAACACGCATAACGATGCAAATTATCATAAATAAGGGTTAATTACCTGAGATTTAGTGATAGTACAAAAATTGAGGCTGACTTGAGCTCTCGTTTGTCGCCAATTATCAAGCTACACATTTATATATTTTTCAGGTCAAATTCGATCAAATATATATTTAATAATTATTCTGAAAATTAAATTGGTCTATTTGACAACTTACCAGCTTACCTATAGCTCAATTGCATCATCGAATTTTTTCACATTTTCCTTTTTTTTCTCTTTTCTAGCTGAACCGGTTTGGTCCGGTTCAGCTCGGTTTAGTCTAGTTCAGTTCAGGCCGGTTCAGTCCGGTTCAGTTCTCTCTTTCGCCATTCGGAGCTTCATCGGTCGGTTCTTCGTTGGCTTTCTTTTCCAGCTTATCCATGAGGTCGTCTAATGCACGGATCTGGTGTCGGTTTCACCAGGACTGGTCGAAAAGTGGTCGGTCCGACCTCTTTTCCCTTTGGCCTCACTACCGTTTCCCTCTTCCACCATTGAAGGCGCTTCCGGTCGTTTCACTGGCCGATTCGACCACCGATCGGTCGATCTTCTCCTGGGGAACGTTCGGCTGGTGGTGGTCGTGGCGAAATCTACGTCGAGGTCGTTGGATTTCTCTTTTCTCTCTCGGTTTTGCCATTTCTCTTCCTCTCTCTTGTCGGTCGCCGTTCCTTTGAGGTGGTGGTGCCGACGGCGGCTCGCGCTCCCCCTCTCGTTTTCTCACTGAGGTCTCTTCGCCGTTGGGGGAAAAATTTTGGGACGATCGGGTTTCCCCGATCCCCCTCCCTTTCTCTGTCGCGCGACTCTCGTGCGACAGAAAACCTTTTTTTTTATAATAATATATTATATTATATTAAAAATATAATATAAAATATTATATGACATAATATATTATTATAATATATTATATACTTAAATATCAAATATTTATTTATTTTTATTTTTATTTTCTTGAAAATAGTTTTCCATATTCCCGAGATAAATTCCCGAGGTGAAAATTTCGGTTTATTCCAATAAATTTATATCTTGATCAATTTAACTTGAAATTTAATTATTTCTCCTTTATTTATCAAGATTTCCTGAATCCATGTTTACAGTGTCAATTTCTTACCAAATTAACATCGAATTTTCTAATATTTTGAACGTTTTACCTTTCAATGTGTTCAGGACCAAATCAACACAACTTCCCTTCACGAACCATTTCTCATTTCATGTTTTAAATTTTTATCTCCAATCCGAATTGTCTGAATCTCATTCGTTTAATATTTGGCCATTTCAATCTCCATTTGATCTTTAAATGCATTCGAAAATTTTTATTCATTCCATTTGCATTTTTTTCATTCACGTAAAACTCCTCTTATGATTCAATTTACATATAACCATGTTTACATCACGGGAACCATAAGGAAATATGATAAAAATTCGAGTTTTACACATTGCATCAGTTCTGCTTAGTTTCTTTCAGTTGCTATTTTGCAATCTGCTTCTTATTTACTGTCGATTATGCTGGGAGTTTCTTTGTGTACGTGGGTTGTGCGCTACTGTGAAGTTTGCTGGAAGCATCAAACGTGGCTATCTTCACCTGTACTATTGCTTGCGTGGTCGTGCAGGGTTGATTGCTTGAAACATAAGGATATTGGAAAGACGTGATGCAGTGTGTGCTATCACCGGTGTTGGTCTGTGCATAACAGGAGCAGAGGATAGGTGCTGGACTACATGGTTCGCCGCAGGTTGCTGCAAGGTGAAGCGGTGCGTGGCAGGGGAGCAGATGCATGGTGCCAATTGCAGTGAATGTCGATAGGAATATGGTATAGTGCAGTGCAGAACAGACACAAAGTTGGAGTACGCAGTTGAAGTTGTGCATCTGTGCTGCTTGGTGGCGTGATTGGTTTGCAAGAATATGGTACAATGCAGAAATGTGGTGCAGAGGAGGAATGGCGGCAGGACTTTTATGCATGGAAGCTGCTGTTTAGTTAAGTTAGTTACAATAGTGTAATAGTTTAATACTAGTAGTTTAGTAGTATTTTAATTTAGCATATCTTTTAATTAGCTTAGATAATGTTTCAACAGTTTAATTAATTTGCATATGTTTAAGGTTGGTAGATTTAATTTCTTTAGATGTTAGTTTAGAGTAAATTTTAGTTTTTATGCTGTTGAAATTTAGTTTTATTATTTTCATACATACATTTAGGATTTAGTTGATTTTTATTATAGGAAATTGTTTATTGTTTTAAGTATATACTAGTATGATTTTAATATTAGCAAAATATTAGTCTAGTGCTTATGTATTACATTTAGAGTTTGTTTAGGAGAAGAATCATTTTATGCATTTTTAGGATAGTTTTCATTTTAAATTTTAAAGGCCCAAAAATCATTTTTATTTCTCGTGCATTATTTAGAATATATTTTATTATTTATTTAGGTATTTTATTAACTTAGTAATTATCTAGAGTTATATTTAATTTAGGGTCACCATTTTAGGCATTTAGGTTTAAACTTATATTTAGGAATTTTCTTAGATTTTTATTAGAATTTTATTCCATTAGGCCTTAGGTTAGATTAATTCGCATTTTTATTAATTAAATTAAGCATAGATAAATTTTATTTTCATATTAGGATTTTCTAATTTTTAATCTATTTATTTTTTAGTTTATATTTTCTTTTGTTTGCATTTTTAATCCATTTTCACTAATTAATTCGAGTTTTAGTATTTTCTTTCTTTTGCATATTCTTTTTTTTATTCTGTTTGGAGCTTTGTGAGTAATTTTAGCTCTATTTTACCTTAATTTAGCGTTTTTATTGTTTTCTTTGCTTTCCAGTATTTTCAAATTAAACTTTGTAGATCACCCTTTTAATTCTCATAATTTGCTAGGATATACTTAGGGTAAAATTAACTGGTACTTAGTTAGGCTAACTGTGTTTCTTTGTGGGACGATAATCTGTGACTCATTTCCTGTTATTACTTGTGCGACCCGTGCACTTGCGGTTTACACATCTAGGTAGCTAGGACGCGATCAGGTTTTTGGCACCGTTGCTGGGGAATCACGCTTAACCATTGACTAATATCAGTGAAATTAGGCTTAGGTATAATTCTAGTTTTGTACATATCTAGGTTGTAAATATTTAGAGCCTTAATTTAGATTAGTTAATTTTCTCTCTCTAAAAAAAATAAAAAAATTTAAAATAAAAAAGAATTATTCCTTAGGACTTCTGAATGTCTGTATGCGTAGAGCCAAGAGCTTTGACCGCTTTCCTTTAAATCTTGAAATAGAAAGAACACTTAGAAAAATCAGGAAGGACTTTAGGAAAATAGTAGCTCCATTGCAAGATAAGATTGCTGAAAACAGAGAGATTAGGACTGTAGGAGAGTATGCTATCCCGACCATAGGAGCTTACTACACTGGCATTAGGCCACCAGTTGTCCCAACAAACAACTTTGAAATTAAGCCTTCGATCCTCCAAATGATCCAAACTTCACTTCAGTTTAATGGGCTTCCCCCATTATGACCCACATGCTCACTTAGGGCAGTTTCTAGATTTATGCAATACTTTCAAGCATAATGGACTCTCGGATGATGCACTTAGGCTTATGCTATTTCCTTTCTCTCTTAGAGACAGAGGTAGACATTGGTTGACCTCTTTATCTCCTAGATCCATCTCCACCTGGGATGAGTTAGCCCATAAGTTGTTAGCCAAGTTCTTTCCTATCACAACCCATTTTTACTAAAAATCGCTACAAATTTTTCGCTTTTTCCTTTTCTTTCCCTGTCGTGAACATTCTCACCACCAAACAATTGGGCTATGAGTCAGTATTAATCACCTTTTACCATTTACCATGACATCTATCTTTTAATTTATTTAAATTCAAATACGTATACTTTATAATTGAGACTCTATAATTGTACGTGTTTACTAATATTTACATCCCTCATATTACATTCCAAATTGATTACTGTGCAATTACATGTTTAGATATAAAATAATACCAAGTGTATATACCTTTCAATAATGGGAAAGCAGCGGATACCAAGAATGCAAGTCCTCTACCGCTCACTAATTTCTGCAAGTGCTCTGAAAAGAGGGAAAAATAAGGGGAATGAGCAAACCACCCGCTCAGTAAGGCAATCATGCAAGTAAGTAGATAACCACACTATCTACATGCTCATCATGCCATGCATTAAATCATTCTCTTTCGAAATCATGCTTAAATACGAATTTCATGCATACTTTTATACTAGGTAAAATAATTCGTATAAAATAATTTATTTCGTGAAATGGCAGATAAAACATGAAATTATACTTCATGCTGTTTAAATAATGCACATTATGTCAAAACATGCCATTGATTTCAAATTGGCAATTCATTGCGTGAAATGGCAGATAAAGCATGGAATTATGCGTCATGCTATTTAAATAATGCACATTATATCAAAACATGCCATTTATTTCAAATCCACATGCACCCCAAAATTATCAGGACTCAGTCCCACAATATAAATCATGAAATCACAAAATCAAGTAATGAGCAATATGTGATTTCGCAAAGCAATTAATATGCGATTTCGCAAGTAAGTGACATGCAATTTCATAAAGTAAGTGACATGTGAGACTAGGCAAGAATAAGGGTAATAACTCTAGGACTATGGCCATATCCTGTGATCCCAGGCTACACTGATCCGGTGTGCGGGGTATCACCTCATCTGCTTCCACACGGGAGGTGGGTCAAGTCCAACCCGCCGGTCTATAGCAGATCTGAACATCGTCTGAAGATGGCATATCACAATATCAACATGGTACAACGTACTCCATGCTACCTGCATGGTACATCGTACTCCGTGGACCCATATCAACTTATCATATCACGCCACGTCTCAATAAGCACGTGCGAGCCTATTTAATCAGTGTGGCACACAGCCTACCTGAAGCTCCCAGCATAGCTCTATGCATGTCAAAAAATCACGTGGGAGTAGTCTCAAGCACGGAAACAAGTATAGTGGACATCTAGTGCGAGCTATGCTCCAGCACCATGTCAAAACTCGTATGAAAACTAGTGCGAGCTAAGCTCCAACACAATGTCATGTATAAAATCATGTAAAAATCGAGTGCAAGCCAAGCTTCCAGCACTCTATCACATGCACAAATCATGTCAATCTCGTGCGAGTAATGCTCTCAGCACGTTTTGTTTCCACATAAATCATGTAGGTGGCTCAATTTTCAAAGAATGGTTTTCAAAACCAAAATCAGCACTTGCCACGTGGTATTTCATGCAATTGATAAAACTTCAGCCAGCCAACCCAATTTCTTATTGAAAAGTATTAAAATACATCAAGAACACTCAGTTCTTGCTTTTCATGACTTTTTCTAAAAGTAGTAATATTTACCCTTCACAGGGGCAAAATCATCATTTACCTTCTCAGGTCAAAATAAATATTAAATCATGTGCTAAAAGCAATATTTCATTTTGAAAACACTCAAAGCATGATATTTATGCATATTTCAATCCAATCCTAACTTTTTCAAAATTTCCCTTAATAGGGGTAAAATGGTAATTTTTACTTTATCGGGTTTTCTACCCATATTTTCCATATACAATTTAATTATTCGAAACTCTACCCGAAAATACGTGTAGCTACCTCTAGCTACTCACACAATTCCCTTACCTCAATTTCTCTGATCATTCTATCTTTTTCGTCATTACCGATCACCCGATCTGTTTAACTCCCAATATATTCTGTGGAGCTGCAGAAAATAATTTATCGGGTTAAATACAGTACATTTTACTTGCATTTCACTTTTAATGAGCTTAATTTATAGCATTGGGCCCGTTTACTCTTAATAGGCCCGATTGCACCTTAACGGGCCTTAATCGGCCTTAATCTCATTTTTTATTTACTAATCACATCATCGAGGCCTGTTGGGCTCATTGGGTCCACCAACAATTTATTGGGCGTCGTTCTAAACTCTTGGATAACTCCAATAATTATTTATGGCATTCTGTCTCAAATTCCAGAATGTATTTCATTTAATGCGAAAATTAAATCCGTAATTTATGCGGTAAATTTCTAACACGCATAACAATGTAGTTTGTCGTAAATAAGGGTTAATTACCCGAGATTCTATGATAGTACACAAATCGAGGCTGACTCGAGCTTTCGTTTGGCTCCGATTATCGAGCTACACATTTATATTTTTTGGGTTAAATCCGATCAAATATATATTTAAATAATTATTCTGAAAATTAAATTGGTCCATTTGACCACTTACCGACTTACCCGGAGCTCGATTGCATCATCGAATTTTTCCCATTTTTCCTTTTTCTTTTTGTTTTTCTGGCTGAACCAGTTCGGTCCGATTCAATCGGGTTCAGACCGGTCCGGTTCATCCCGGTTCAGTCTTGGTTTAACTTTCTCCCTCGTCGTTCGAGGCTTTTCTGGCAGGTTCTCCACCGGCTTCCGCCTCCAGCTTGTCCGCGGGGTAGTCCAGTGCATGGATCTGGGGTCAGCTTTGCCAAAGCTAGCCGAAAAGTGGCCGGTCCGACCTCTTCTCTCCTCCGACGTTGGCACCCATTTCTTTCTGCACCGTTCGATGGCGTTTCAGGCCTGATCTGCGCCTGGATCGGCACCGCTGTCGTCCCCCTCTAGCCGGTGGTGGGTCGCTCCTCCTTCGCCCGACTGTCGATCGCTCCCTCTCTTCCATTTTCTCTCTTTTTCTCTCGGGTTCCCTCTCTCTCTCAGTTACCGGTGTTTTCCTCTCTCTACCGGTACCGGTGATGGCCTCCGCTGCTTCCTCTCACCGGTGGCAGCCTCCGATCGGAGAGGCTGAGGCAGAAGGGAGGCCCTCGGCTCCCTTGGGTCTTCTGCTTCTTTTGTTTACATTTGCAGAATCGTGAAATCGCGATTCTGCTTTGTTTCCTTTTTTTTACTTTGACTTGACTTTTGACTTTTTTTTTTATATATATAATATTATATTTTGTTAAAATATAATATAATATAATATATTATATACCTAAAATATTTAAATATATATATTTAAATCAATTAGATATATATTTTATCTTATTTATTTTTCAGGTTATTTTTCCAATATTTTCGAGATAATTTTTCGAGGTGAAAATTTCGGTTTATTCATATAAATTCAGATCTTGATCAATTTAACCCGAAATTTAATTATTTCTCCTTTATTGATCAAGATTTCCTAAATCCATCTTTACAGTGTAAATTTCTTATCGAATTAACACCGAATTTAAGGTCTTTTGACCGTTTTACCCTTTAACATTTTCGGGACCAAATCGGCACAACTTCCTTTCACAAACACTTCCTCATTTCGTGTTTTAAATTCTTAACTTCATTTTTAATGGTCCGAATCTCATTCGTTTAATATGTGGTCATTTCAGTCTCCATTTGATCTCTAAATGCATTCGAGAATTTTTATTCATTCCATTTGCATTTTTCATTCACGTAAAACTCTTCTTATGATTCACTTTACATATATCCATGTTTACATCAAGTGAATCATAGGAAAATATGATAAAAATTCGGGTCTTACATTTCCTCCTTCCAAAATGGCTAAATTACGCTGTGATATATCTTTATTTTCTCAATTCGACTCTGAGTCCCTTTATGAGGCATGGGAATGTTATAAAGACCTTCTATAGTGACCCTTTAGTTAGCTAGCAGATCTATTAAGTATCAAAAAGGGATCATTGAGGATGTTCTAGTTAAAGTGGACAAGTTCATTTTCCCTGCAGACTTTATTGTGTTGGATATGGAGGAAGATAGGGAAGTCCTCATCATTCTAGGCAGACCCTTCTTAGCTACTGGTAGGACATTGATTGATGTGCAGAAAGGGGAATTGACCATGAGAGTCCAAGATCAAGAAGTGACATTTAATGTTTTCAAATCTTTGAGGTTCCCTGATGACTTTCAAGATTGTTTTAGGATGGACATTATAAATAGAGACATCACCGAGGAGTTTTCTAAGACACACCCATTTAACCCTTTAGAAGCTTCCTTGGTGAAATCAGTTAATCTTAAGGAATACAATGATGATGATGATGATGTTTATGAGGCTTTACAGTTATTAAAGGTTACTCCCCTCGTGGAGATTGCCCAGTTTGAGACTTTAGACACTTCATCTACTCCAGCTTTAGATGTCTCTCCATCCACCAGTGATCCTCCAGCTTTAGAGCTTGAACCTTTACCCTTACACCTTAGATATGCTTATCTAGGTGAGTCCTCCACTAGGCCAGTGATAGTGTCTGCTGCTCTCTCTATTGATCAAGAGGAGAAATTCTATATGTTTTGAGAGAGCACCAAAAAGCTATAGGCTGGTCTATTTTTGATCTCAAGGGTATTAGTCCTTCAATATGTATGCACAAGATACTGTTAGAGGAAGGGTATAGGTCGTCAATAGAGCACCAGCGTAGGCTGAATCCTGCAATGAAAGAAGTGGTCAAAAGGAGATAATTAAGTGGTTGGATGCTGGGATGATATATCCCATTTCTGATAGTGCCTAGGTGAGCTTAGTTCAATGTATCCCTAAGAAAGGAGGGATGAACATGATTGAGAACAAGAACAATGAGCTCATACCCACTAGGATTGTCACTGGTTGGCGAGTATGTATGGACTATAGGAAACTTAACAAGGCCATCAAGAAAGACCACTTCCCTCTGCCCTTTATTGACCAGATGCTGATAGATTAGCTGGTCATGAGTTCTATTGCCTGCGGGATGGGTACTCTAGGTATAATCAGATAGCTATAACCCCAGAAGACCAAGAAAAGACCACCTCCACCTGTCCCTATGAGACACATGCTTTTAGGAGGATGCCTTTTGGCATATGATATGCACCTGCTACCTTTCAGCGTTGCATGAGGGCCATATTTCAAGATATGGTGGAGGATTTTCTAGAGGTCTTCATGGATGATTTTTCTGTATTTGGGGATAGTTTTGATCTTTGTCAGCACAACTTGGCACTTATTATGAAGAGATGTGAAGAAACGAATTTGGTGCTTAATTGGGAGAAGTGCCATTTTATGGTTAAGGAAGGTATAGTGCTTGGGCACAAGATATCTGCTAGAGGGATCGAAGTGGATAGAGCTAAGGTGGAAATCATTGAAAAATTACCTCCCCCTACCTCTGTTAAAGGAATTTGGAGTTTTCTGGGCCATGCAGGATTTTACAAAAGTTTCATAAAGGACTTCTCTCAGATCTCAAAACTTTTGTGTAATCTTCTGGAAAAAGATACTGCATTTTGTTTTGATAAACGTTGCTTAGAAGCATTTAAGACTTTGAAGGAGAAGTTAGTTACAGCCGTTGTAATCATAGCTCCGGATTAGAGTTTACCTTTTGAGCTGATGTGTGATGCAAGTGATTATGCAGTTGGGGTTGTACTTGGACAAAGAAACAAAAAGTCTTTTATGTTATCTATTACGTGAGTAAGACTATGAATAATGCCTAGTTAAACTATGCTACTACCGAGAAGGAGCTGTTGGCTATAGTGTTTGCTTTTGATAAGTTTCGCTTCTATCTCATTGGCACTAACGTGGTAGTATATACTAATCATGCTGCCATTAAGTACCTAGTTTCCAAGAAGGATGCAAAGCCTAGATTGATTAGATGGATCCTCCTACTGCAGGAGTTTGACCTGGAGATTAGGGATATGAAAGGGATAGAGAATCAGGTTGCTGACCATTTATCTAGATTGGAGAGTGGACTTATAGAAGATGGTACAGTAATTAATGAGTCCTTTCCTGATGAGCAATTATTTACTTTTGGGCACTCCAGTTTGCCTTGGTATGCTGATTTTGTGAATTATTTGGTGAGCAATGTGATACCACCAGATATAATTGCCCAACAAAAGAAATTTTTTTTAGTGATGTCAAGTATTATGTGTGGGATGAGCCCTTGCTGTACAAACAATGTAAAGATCAAGTTTTAAGAAGGTGTGTTCCCATGGAAGAAGTAGATAATATACTTAGACATTGCCATTCTTCTGATTATGGAGGGCATTTTGGAGGAGAAAGGACAGTTGCTATGGTTTTGCAATCTGGATATTACTGGCCCACATTGTTTAAGGATACCCACTACTTTACGATGAAATGTGATAGATGTTAGAGGGTAGGTAATATTTCTAAAAGAAATGAGATGCCTCTGACTAATATTTTGGAAGTAGAGGTTTTTAATGTTTAGGGTATAGACTTCATGAGACCTTTTGTTCCTTTATATGACAATCTCTACATTTTGGTGGTCGTAGATTATGTGTCAAAATGGGTTGAAGCAATAGCTTTACCAACTAATGATGCCAAGGTGGTGATAAGGTTTTTGAAGAATATTTTTACGAGATTTGGCACACCCAGAGCCATCATTAGTGATGGGGGATCCCATTTTTGCAACAAGAGTTTTGATGGGCTTTTAAAGAAATATGGGGTCAAGCATAAGGTAGCCACTTCTTATCACCCACAGACTAGTGGTCAGGTAGAGTTATCTAATAGGGAGATTAAAGGGATATTAGAAAAGACAGTGAATCCAAATAGGAAGGATTGGTCCATTAGGTTAGATGATGCACTATAGGGTAGCCTTCGAAACACCTATAGGGATGTCCCCTTATCAGTTTGTTTATAGTAAAATCTATCATTTGGCAGTGGAGCTTGAGCATAAGGCCTACTGGTTCCTTAAGAAACTGAATTTCAATTTAGATGTAGCGGGGGAGAAGAGGTTGCTACAGCTTAATCAGTTAGATGAATTCAGGTTACAGGCATATGAGAATGCCAAGCTTTACAAGAAAAAGACTAAGCGATGGCATGCTAAGAAAATAAAGGAGAGACACTTTGAGCCAGCCCAACAAGTACTGCTTTTCAATTCTCATTTGAAGTTGTTTCCAAGAAAGCTTAAGTCTAGGTGGACAGAACCCTTCACCATTACACAAGTATACCCTCATGGAGCCATTGAGATCATGGATGAGATCCTGAACCAACCCTTTAAAGTTAATGGGTTAGACTTAAGCACTATTTTGGGGGAGGATTTGATCGTCAACATTCCGTTATCACTTTAGCTGATCCTCCTACTTCTGATCTTGCTACTTAGCTTCATTTCATTTTATGCTACCTTATTTTTCCTTTCACTCTTTTTTGTTGCTTCTTTCTTTGTTTCTTGTATAGACAGCTTTTGCAGTAGCATGCTCTCATCAAGCCTCACATGTTCTTCATCATCAAATAGGGGAGTATTCTATTCTCGAGCTTCAATTCTTATATTATCTACACACTGAGGACACTGTGCACTTTAAGGTTGGGGGAGGGGATTCACTTGAGCATTTTTGAAAATTTTTGGGCAAAATTGCATAATTTTACGAAAATATGAGCTTACATTGTTTGATTTTAGGATGATTTTGTATTTAGCATGTGGTTTTTCCTATAATCCGATGATATAACCCCATGATTTAGTTTAACTTTGATTGAATAAGAAGCATGATTGCAGGAAAAGCATGAAGTTGAATTCTTGAATTTATCTTGATTCTGATTCTGATTTCCTCATTTTATGCACATGTCATGTCATGAATCTGTATACTTATTTAGAGAAAGCTTATATGGACATATGATTGCATTTGTTCAGTTGATTTTGTGTATCATATTCTAGAATTTGTTTGATCTTATCTCGAGGCGAAATATTATATCACACTTCATTAGGGAAATGATTTAGGTCATCTTTGGATCGTTTGAGCCTTTCCAACCGTCCTTCTACATATTTTACCCCTAGTCACCCATCTAGGCCAAATAAGCTTTTCTCTGTATAAACACCTACACATTTTTCCTTAACTTAAGCACTCTTTTCCTATCCCTTACCCCGAAAGCCTGTAATTTCGATGGGATATATTTTGAGCTATGTTCATATGGGTTATAGGTGAGTGAAATTAAAAAAAATTATTAAAAAAAATTATTAGAAAAAATGAAGAAAGAAGAGAAAAATACAAAAATAGAATAATAATGTTTAGCAAAATAAATAAGTTTGGGGGAATAAATATGAGTTCTTACATCAAAGATCCTAGAAGTAATGCATGTTGAGGGGTAATGAAACCTAAATCGACTTTATCATACTTTAGACTTGACCTTACATTACAAGTTGAATGAAGTCCTATTGATCTTTGGTTAAGTGTGACTACATTAGTTGAGAGAGAAATGAAAAGTAAACTTATGGAAATGATCACTTGTCATTGACTTTGCATTTACTGTGTTTACATAGTCTGATCTGGGTAATGTACAATGAAGTGGCTTTGACATTTTCACACACACACGAGGAGTCCAATTTGGGTTAAGACTTAGGATTGAATGATTTTGAATGTTAGACTTATAATTGTGAATCTTTGATATCAGAGTTTGTACTTTTTCTTTGAGGATAATAGTGGGAAAATCAATATGTTTGGTACTTGTCAGTTCCTACATATGTTTTGTTTTGCTTGAGGACAAGCAAAAGCTCAAGTTTGGGGGTGTGATAATTCTATTAAAATAGAATTATTTATATTTAATTTCTTAATTAATTCTTTTAATCCCTATATTATTTTATTAATTATCCCCTCATTTTAAGTAAAAGTCTCATGTTTACAGATAAATTAAATCCAAATGAATTTCAGTCATTTCAGTAGAAAATAGATCGAAAATGGGCTAAAAAGGATATTGGACCACTTCCATTTCGTAGCATGAGCCACCATTCTTCTAGACACATGTGACGCCAAGTGTCCATATATTATTCATCTTTAAAGGATAAGATCAAAGGACACCTTGGCCACCTCATGGAAGACACAAACCATGCGACCTTGCACATCCAAGTGGACAAGAAGACAAATGAAATGGAAATATCTTCTCTAGAAGCCAATGGTTTGAAGACAAGTGGCCAAACAATGGCAACTCATCTAGGATAAAAAATTCCTTTTGTACCCCCATTTTAATGTGTATAAATAGAACAAGATGAGACATTTTTTGGGAGAGTAGTTTTTTAGAATTTTTAGGGTAATGTTTTTTTTAGTTGGCAGCTAGGTTTTCTTTCAAGATCTTTTTTAATTTCTTTTATGTTTTAGGAAGAGCTTTTCACGTTGGAAGGAAGGGAGCCACCATTGTTCTTGGGTGGCAAGTTTATAGCTCCCAATATTTTGTTTTGTCACATTTTTAAAACTTCTTGAATGAAAAGCTTCATTTCCGTTTTTACTATTATTTTCTTTACTACTTTGTTTTCATAGCTAATAGGTTCTGTTCCTTTTCTTTTCTTCCCTGCGTTGGTTTCCCGTTATTTTTTATTTTTTTCTTTTTTCTTTTCTTAAAATGTGTCCTGTTTTTGGTGTTGCTTCTGTGTGTGATAATTCCATTTTTAATAGAATTATTTGTGCTTAATTTCCTAATTAATTATTTAAATCCCCAATTTATTTTATTAATTATCCCTTTTATTTAATTAAAATTCTTTAAAGTACAGATAAAATAAATCCAGATGACACTCAATCGTTTTAGTAAAAAAATGGGCTGAAAACGGGCTAAAGGAGACTGGACCACTTCCAATTTGCAGATCGAGTCACCAGTCATCTGGACACGTGTGATGCCAGGTGTCTGTATTTTATTCTCTCCGAAACGATAATATCGACGGACACCGTGCCAACCTTCTAGAAGATACACGTCGGGCCACATCGCAATTTCAATTGGATAAAAAGACGAATGACATGGAAATATCTACTCTGCAGCAAATCAAAGGAAGACAAGTGGCCAAACAATGCCAGCTCATCTAGGATGGAAAATTACCATTGTACCCCTAAGTGTGTGTATAAATGAACATGATGGCAATTGAAAAAAGTAAGTAGTGTAGAATTTAGAAGTAGTGTAGAGTTTAGAAGTAGTGTAGAATTTAGGAGTAGTGTAGAGTAATTTAGGAGTAGTTTTTATAAGTAAATTAGGAGTAGTTGTAATTCTAGGGTAGATTTAAAGTAGTTTTTAGAAAAGTTTTATTTCCGTAGTATTGTTTTCAAGCTTTCCCGTATGTTTCAATTTTATTTTTATTTGACATCCACCGTTCTTCTTGTTTTCACTTGGCTACTGTTTATGACACTTAAGATTTCTTTAATGAGAGCAGATTTTCATTTAGCCTTTCTTCAATCTCGGTTTCACTCTTTACTTTAATTTAGTTTTCATAATATATAGCTTGATGGCAACTGTTTCATTTTCGTTTCATGCAATCTTATTTTATATTTTGTTTATCTTCCATTAGCTAGTTTATTTACTTCATCATTTGATCCGAGACAGTATCAAGTCATTTTTGGAGGCTACCGATTGTTTTACTCATTTATGAGGAGTGTTGAGCAAATATGGGTAGCTGAGAATATGCTCAGGAAACTATACTGTCTCTATTTGTTTTTAACCCAATCCCTCATTCGAATCTTCAAATCTGTTTATATAGTACTGTTTTATTTTTATTTGTTACCATTCTCTATTTGAGTTTCTTGAATATTCTAGTTGGGTGACGAGTTGAACGGGGCAGAAATGCAACTGGTACCAATGCCAGGAACGACGCTGGTGGCAAGGAGACCGAACCCATCTGATTTTTTTTTCCAGATTTCATTTTCTGCTTCATGTGTTTTTTGCTTCGTCTTCCATTATATATTTATTCTTTTGTTCTAATATTTCTTCAAATCACATGCATTACTCCTCTGTTCTCCCTTGTTTTCCAACCCATTTACTGTTCATTTTCTGCATTTTATTTTAGTTTTAGTTTCTGTCCCTTTAAGTTGTTGTTCTTCATTTACTGCTTGGAAAGTGCATATTTCATATTTTCATTGCTAGTGTTTTCTCCTATTCCCAGGTCTGCTTTGCTGAGTATTGTAGGATGCTTGAATGTGCATGTTTAGCAGGGATAATATTACTTGCATTTACCGTGCTCTGTATTGCTCTTGACAACTCCTACCTGCTTCAGTTACCAAGCCTTCCTTGAAGCAGCCTTGGTGCTATTGAACATGCGTCGCAGGAGTATCACTGCCAGCCTCTAGACGGGAGATGCTGTGCATGCCGATTTCAGGGAATGAACAGACCTGGACACAGCTGAGGACAACACCTAGATCAAACCGAGAACAACGCATGTAGTAGAAGGCTGGTGCCGAGGACAACGTCTGGAGCAATCGCCTGGAGCAGAATAGGCAGGAATGAAGCACGTACAGGACAGGACCGAGAGCAACGTTTGGAGCTGGGGAAGAACATGTACAGTGCTAGTACACGGGACCCCTCAGCTGGGCATAATTGCTAAGGCCATGTTTGGCCACATTTCATTTTTGCTATTTAAAGTTTAATGCATTTTTATTAGTGTTTCCATTCCTTTTATTAGTTGTTAAGTTATGTTAATTGTTAAATGAAAATGGTAGGTTAGTTTTAATATCTTTGCATGTTAATTTAATTTGTAGTTTTAATTTTTAGTTAATAGTTAATTTTATATCATAGGTTTTAGGATTTAATTTTAGTTTAGTATTCTATGAGTTTCATTTAGAATTAATTTAGATTAAATTTGTTTCATACATTTTTAATTTAGTCTCCATTTTAAATTTAATCCAAAAATATTTATTTTTCATGCATTATTTACTTATTTAGACAAGTTAGTAATTAGTTAGACTTATAATTAATTTAGGGTCATTTTTTATAGGTAATTAGTTTCTTAGTTATATTTAGAAATTTTTTTAGGATTAATAGAAGTTTTATTTTATTAGACTTTAGGTTAGCTTAATTTGCCTTTTTTATTAAGTAGTTTAATTACATGCATATTTTATTTTAGGTTTGTTTAATTTTAGTTTAATTAATTTTATTTCTATATTTTCATATCTGCATTTTAGTTTAATTGCGTTAATTAATTTTAACTGTTTTAATTACTTTTGTAGGTATTTGCTTTTAATTGCTTGGAGAACTGTAAGTAATTTGAGCTCGGTTTTATTTTCTTTAGTTTATAATTGTTATTGTTTTCAGTAGTTTTAATTTCAGCCTTGTAGATCACTCATCAAAACTTCATAACTTGCTAGGATATACTTAGGGTAAGATTAACCGGTAGTTAATTAGGCTAATCAACTTCTCTGTGGGATGATAATCCGGGACTCAAATCCCATTATTACTTTTACGACTCGTGCACTTGCGAATAGAACGTCTAGGTCTCTTATAGTGGGCATAGTTCGTACCAAGTTTTTGATGCCGTTGCCGGGGACATCTTAATTAGCCAGTAATTGATATCGGTGAAATTATGTTTAGGTGTAATTCTAGCTTGTAAATACTTAGGTTGTAAATATTTAGAGCTTTAATCTAGATTAGTTAATTTTCTTAAAAAAATAAAATTTTAAGGACTTTTTGATGTTTGCATGCGTAGAGCCAGAAGTTATGATTGCTTTCCTTTAGATCCTGAAATTGAACGAACACTTAGAAAAGTTAGAAAGGATTCTAAGAAATTAATAGCTTCGCTGCAAAACATCATGGCAGAAAAATAGAGGATATCACTTGAGCAATTTTGGGCAAATTTGAAATTGTTTTTGAAAATATGAGCTTAAATTGTTTGATTTTGAGATGATTTAGTGCTTAGCATGTAGTTTTCCCATATTCCGATGATATGACCCCATGATTAAGTCCGACTTTGATTGAATGAGAAGCATGATTATAGGAAAAGCATGAAGTTGAATTCTTGAATTTGTCTTGATTCTGATTGTGATTTCCTCATCTTATGCACATGTCATGTCATGAATCTGTATATTTATTTAGAGAAAGCTTATGTGGACATAGGATTGCATGTGTTCAGTTGATTTTGTGTATCTGTCACAACCCAAAACTACCCAAAAATCAGAGTAAATTTTTCGTGTTTTGTTATTTGCTTTAATGCTTACCTGTCCTTTGATCATGACCACAATCCACTAACAATTGGGCTGTGCGTCAATGCCAGTCCCACCAATTTAATTCTTTCTCAGTCATTTATAAGTGTTTACAATATTTATACATCCCCTAAAGTTACTTACAAACATGTTACTGTGCTATACTTATTTAGATACAATATGTACAAGTGTATATACCTTAAATGATGGGCAGCAGTGGATATCCGGAATGCAGTACTCAGTCGCCTCAACATCTACTGGAGATTATCTGTGTGAGAAAATGAAAGGGGTGAGCACATCAAGCTCAGTAAGGCAATCCTACGAACAAGTAGGTAACCATACTACCTACATGAACGTGGTTCCATGTATAAACCACCCTTTCTCCACACATTTTAAAACTGATGCTATGATTCATGATGTCATGTAAAACACGTTCGCATGGAAAATTCAACATGCAACTCTTTTTAATATCATTTCTTTCTCATTTAAAAATTTCACAATAAAGTCAGGACTTAACCCCTCCTTCGGGTGGTCCTGACTCACACAAAACCATGAAAATCAGTTTAGATCACACATGGGTTTAAAAAGCATGGAAATAATCATCATGCACATTTGATTTAAAACCCAGTTTCAATCTCATCCAAATCATCAACATGCGAGACTAGGCAACATCTGTATATCGGTAATAACCAGGACTATGGCCATGTGTCCTTGAGAGTCCCTCTGCCTACACGGATCCTAGTGTGCGGGGTCTCACCATGATAGGGAACCGCCCGGGAGGTAGGTCAGTCCATCTCGTCGGTCTTATCCGATCCCACGCATTCGAAGATGCCACATGTATCCGAAGATACCACGCATCCGAAGATGCCACACGGTACATCGTACTCCATGCTAGTTACACGGTACATCGTACTCCGTGGACCCATATGTCATACCCTGTCTCATAACGCACGTGCGAGCCTATTAAATCGGCGACACACAGTCTACCCGATGCTCCAAACACGGCTCATCGCATGTTCTCATAAAATCAGTGCGAGTGATGCTCAGCACTTTCATCAAATCAAGTAAAACTAGTGCGAGCTAAGCTCTAGCACTCTTATCAAATCATGTGAAAAATCAGGTGCGAGTTAGACACCAGCACCCTGTCACGAAAATCATATATATATATAAAATCTGGTGCGAGTTGGACTCCAGCACCAATGCATGTAAAACTCTAGTGCGAGCTCTCGCTCCAACACTAATGCATGCATAACACAAATCAAAACATCGTGCGAGCTGAGCTCTAGCACGTCACATGTCAATAAAAACACGTAGGCGGCTCTGTTTCCTCAAAACAATTTTCAAAACAATTTCATCGTTGAAACTATGAAATGCTGTGCATTTTTCTTTCAAAGTTAGCCAGCCTACTCATGCATGCATCAAAACACCTCCATAACGAGCAGGAACCTCTTGTTCTTGCTCCTCCCAATTTTTTTCCTAAAATTGTAAATTTTACCCTTAACAAGGGTATTTTGGTAATTTGCCCATTCGAGGCACTAAAATTATTAACTTACTTCTAATCCCTTCAGATAATTTAAAAGACTGCATATGACTTTGAAATTTCATAAAGTTTACCTCTAGCAGTCCGTAGAATTCCCTTACCTTAATTTTCTGTAGAGTTTGACCTTTCCTTTTTCACTGCTGTCTCGTCACGCAGTCCGATCTGCTCCCAATCAAAACACCGAAACTGCGTATAATTATTCCTCAGGTCAGATATTATACAATTTAATTGTATTTTCTATTTTTTGGGCTTAATTTAAATCATTGGGCCCATTTACCCCTATTGGGCCCGATTGCACCTTAATGGGCCTTAATGGGCCTTAAGCTCGTTTTTCACTTAATTTTCACATTATCGAGGCCTATTGGGCTCATTGGGCCCACCAACAATTTCTTGGGCCTCGTTCTAACTCTCGAATAGCTCAATTTATTATTTACAACAATTTATCAAATTTTCGTAATTTATTTATTCTATGCGATAATTAAATTCGAAGTGCACATAACGATGCAAATTATCGTAAATAAGGGTTACTTACCTGAGATTCTATGCTAGTACGTAAATCGAGACTATCTCGAGCTCTCGTTGGATGCCAATTGTCGAGCTACACAATTTCATAATTTTTTGGGTAAATTTCCAGTTGAAAATTATTTAAATAAAATATTCCAAAATTTAAATCGGTTAATTTCAACTGCTAATGACTTACCTGCAGCTCGATTACATCGCCGAGATTTTTTCTCAATTTTTTCTCTTTTTCTTTTTCCCTTTTTCTCCTTTTTTCCTCTCTTTCTTGGCTGAACCGGTTCGGTACGGTTCAAACCCGGTTCGAACTGCCGGTTCACTCTGGTTCGGCTGGTTCACGACCTTGCCGGCCGGTTCTGTAAGACCCCGTATATGTATAAGGGTAATGTGTGTAATTGGATCAAATAATATGAATGGACTTGTAATGTAAAGTATGATTGATGTAAGTCCATGGATTCAATGTATGTATGTGTAATATAAATTGTAACGTACATACAAGTTTCATTGAGTATGAATACGAAGAAATGAGTTCTAGCAAGTGATGGATGTGATTGAGACTCAAGATGAGTAGTGTGGTAAAATGGAATAGAGTTATGCCTCCATTTGGTTTTATGTAGCATACCTCTGAACATACAATGAATGCACACAAGTTTCAATGTGCATAAGGTATGAATGGATGCCATTTTCAAGTTATAAAGGTGGATGGATGAGAAAATGGTTATGGCAATAGATTAAGGATGTGTTGGTATGAGTTGCAGCAAAGAAACTGCAGGAAATCTGGAAAACATGAGGTCCAGATCGATCTCATAGGATGAGAGATCGATCTGGAAGAGCCAGAATGCTCTTATGTAGGCGAAAGAATAGAACAGATCGATCTCCAATGGAGCCAGATCGATCTCCCAAGCATTCTATAGTGGAAAGATCGATCCCCAAGCACCCAGATCGATCTCCTTAGCTCTCTGTTTAGGAGCAGATCGATCTCATGCTTCGACAGATCGATCTCATGCCTAGACAAATCGATCTCATTGCTTCGACAGATCGATCTCAGGCTTAAAAATGCCGTGAAAAAGAGGGATTTTAAGGGACCAGATCGATCTCCTCTTGGACCAGATCGATCTCCTCAAGCTATTTCTATATAAGGAGGGCTGAAAATCTGGAAATCTCGAAAAAACATTTAACCTTACAATCTCAACCCAAAAACCTAACTTTCCCTCTCTAAAATCAACCATTTTCAGTGAGATTTGAAGAGAGATCATTAGAGACAAAGTTGTTCCTATCAAAGAGAAGAACAACATAGTGAGAGGGCATTGTCCCATTTTTGGAATTGAAGGAGTTAAGGGCATTTCCATTTGAAGCAAGAAGAAAAATCATATTGGTAAGATTCTAACACTCCAATCCAAATGCATTAGCTATTTAATTGATTTTGGAGTTGATTGGTATGAGTATTGATGGATAAATTATCTAGGATGTGGTGGAATTGGTGTAACCTAGAATGGGTATGATGTGAGAATTTATGGGTTGAATGAGTTTATGATTTATGGGCAAGCTAGAGTTGTTAGTGAGATGATGCTTATGATTTTAGATGGTTAGATGAGATTACATTGTGAGTTTGGAGAAATTGTGGAAATGAGTATCAATATGCTTGATAAATGCCATAGTGAGGGGATTCATGAAATATGAACACTATGAGCTTTATGTCGATTTGATATCGATTTTGAATAAGATAATAGGCCTAAGAAGATCCATAGACTCGAGTTATGGATAAAGAAATGAAACGAGGCCAAATAAGCTTTAATAGAGGCTATAGATTAAATTGACTATAGCAAGCACAAGGGTTGCAATATATGGATCGAATATAATACGGGATACGATTTTGTGTAGTCCCGAAGAGTTCTTTGAAGGCGAACCGAACCGTACGAGTAAGCAGCTTAAGGAAGTGGAATCACGCATCGCGATTCCAGGTAAGGGAATTTTGTGAGTATATAGAGGTAGCTGCTCGTACTTTGAACTTGTGGGTGAATATTGGGTGTTTATGAAATGCATGGTTGCTCAAATAAATGTTGATGGTATTCGTGAATGATGATGAGTATATGCGTGGTTTTGGATTTGAAGTGGATTTTATGAAATGGGATAGTAAGGCTAATAATTGCATAAATCTAATGTTTTGATGTTTTTCCAAAACGAATTGCTTGGTTTTAAGCAAGCTAGTAGATGGGTCGGCTAGTATTGTATGGTTGTTGTGGAAAAGCATTTGTGAGTGCTAAACCCGATTTTCGGGATTGTTTGATTGTGTATGAGCTGCCTATCATATTTGTATGACATAAATCGCGCTAGAGCCTCGCTCGTGCTGGATTTCAATGTTTTCATTTGTATGAAACGTGCTGGAGCTTAGCTCGCACCTTGATTTGGAAACTATGATGATGTTTATAAACCGTACTGGAGCTTTTGCTCGTATGTGGCTTGTGAGTGGTCTGTTCTATGAGTATAACCGTACTAGAGCTACGCTCGTACGCGTCTCCTTACTAGAGGATGCATGAGTCGTGCTAGAGATTTGCTCGCACAAGTTTGCACATGGTGATAAGCATAAGGTTGTGAAAGTTGGTAAGATCCTTAAGCCTTACATCCTTAAGCCTTACATCCTTAAGCCAACATCCTTAAGCCTAGAGAGGCGGGGAGGCTCTGTTAGGCGGGGAGGCTCTGTTTGGTGGGGAGGCTCTCTTACGGTGGGATCCTTAAGCCAACATCCTTAAGCCCAAAGAGGCGGGGAGGCTCTGTTAGGCAGGGAGGCTCTCCTACATGGGTATAGTAAGATCCTTAAGCCCTACATCCTTAAGCCGACATCCTTAAGCCAAAGAGGCGGGGAGGCTCTATTCGGTGGGGAGGCTCTCTTACGGAAGGATCCTTAAGCCCTACATCCTTAAGCCCGAGGAGGCAGGGAGGCTCTATTCGGTAGGGAGGCTCTCCTTCACGGAATATGGGACACTCTTGGTATGGGGTAGATAAGACCTAGGAATGGCACCCCCAATCACGATATGAGTTTGCGGAGTACGCTGTACCGTGTATATCACATGGAGTATGATGTACCGCATGATGGTTATGTGATGAGAAAGTCTGGCAAGGGATAATCCACCTTTGTGCCAGCATGATACCCCGCACACCTGGATGCGTGTGGTCTGGGATGATTTATGACGTAATGGTTCCCATAGGCACTTTTGATATAGTGACCTAGTTTTATACACATGCGTGGATTGTGGAATGAAAATGTGGT
This sequence comes from Firmiana major, assembly GCA_033439115.1. NCBI lineage: Eukaryota > Viridiplantae > Streptophyta > Magnoliopsida > Malvales > Malvaceae > Firmiana > Firmiana major. Next base: position 51,232,598 of record CM065898.1, on the reverse strand, counting down.
TGTGATTGTGAGTTGATTTGGTGGTGTTATGGTGTTGGTTTAAAAAGGAGGTTTCTTAATGAATTGCCCTTTTATGAATTTAAATGAGATTGAGCATGAGATGATTTATACATGATGTTTCTACCATGTTTTATATGCCAATGCACGTGATTTGATACATGATATATATGTATATTTACATGGCATAGTTTTATTCCTCATGCTCCTACCATAAATGATTTATGCATAACACTATCAGCATGTAGATAGAGTAGTTATCTACCATGCTTGCATTATTGCCTTATTGAGCGTGTGGTTGCTCATCCCACTCTATTTTCCCCCTACAGAGCGTGCATAGTAGCCCAGTAAGGACTGAGGCGTGGTATTTTGGACTCCGTTGCATCTCCATCGCTAAGAGGTATATACACAGTGATTCTTTTTGTATCTAAACAATGTAAAAGCACAGTATTCTTTTGAGTTGTACTTATGGGGGATGTAGATGTCAGTAAAACATGTATTCGTATAAATACACGATTAAATGCACATGTATGACATCGTTTTAATTAATTGAGAATGAATGAGATGTGGTGATTATTATTAGCTCACAGCCCAACAGTGTGTGATGAGTTTAGTTCACGATCGGGTAAGGTAACAGTAAAACGTGAAAAATTTTCAGTGATTTTCGGTTAAAGGGAATGGAATTGGGTCGTGACAGGTTCTCCACCGGCTTCCGTCGCCAGTGGCTCCGCTGGGCCGTCCGCAGCACGAATCTGCCCTCAGTTTCGTTCAAGGCCGCTGGAAAGTCGCCGGTCCGGCCTGTTCTCTCCACCGTCAGTACCCATTTCCTTTTTTCACCATTTTCGGCGTTTGCCGACAGTTTCGCCGGTCGTGGTCGCCACCAATCGCGTCGTCTGGGCCTCGGGGACGTTTGGCGGTGGTTGGTCAGTGCCGAATCGTCGTCGATCGCCGAGAATCGCCATCTCCTCTCTCAGTTTCGTTTCTCACCGTTCCTCTCGCTGGTGGCCGTCGTTCGTGGCTCCTTTAGGCCGGTAGTGGCCCGGGCCTCGTCGGGCTCCCTTCCTCTGCCTCCGTCGGCCGTCCATCGCCGGCAAGGGTCTCGGCCTCTGTTGTTTCCCTCAAAAATCGCGTTTCGCGATATTTCCGTCCGTTTTTTTTCAATTCTTTTTTTTATTAATTATTTTTATTATTATTTTAATCATTAAAATACTATTATTTTGTTAAAAATATCTAAAAATATTATTAATTTATTCAATTAATCCCTAATTGAATTTATCAGTATTATTTCAACTTTTCGGTATATTTTTCGATTATTTTCGGGATTATTTTTCGAAGTAAAAATCCCGATTAACTCCGATTAATTCCCATAAATTCATATCTTGATCAATTTAACCCAAAATTTAATTATTTCTTCGTTACTGATCAAGATTTCTAAATCCCTTATTTTTAATTAAATTTTCTTGTAGAATTTATACTGATTTTTGGTCTTTTGACCATTTTTGCCCTTCAACGTGTTCGGAAATTCCATTTCCAATCTTTTTGCATTTTTAATTTCGTGTTTTAACTAAAATTGGGTCTTACATAATCTCCCCCACTTAAGGAATTTGGTCCTCCAAATTAGAACCAAGTCATATGAGTCCATAGACTACTCCGGGTACATCAATCGTATCATGCTTTTTAATTCTCATGTGACCTTTTTTCGGAGTGTAATACTACCAAAGGACTTTAATTAGGGAGATCGTCTAAAACCTCAATACTTTCTCTTTCCTGTTTTTAATGCCCGAATCAACTTTTTCAATATACTTATATTTGCACTGAGCCGAACTGTTGGAGTTCATATCTGATCACCTATGTTGGATCTGGATAGTATTGCCGAAGTATCAAAAGAGTCTTATCTCCCACTTGTCCAATCATTCAAAAATTCCATTCAGCAAAACTTAATTTGCCTTGTTCCCGAGTCTCATTATGTCCTTATTCCCTTAGGACAAATAAGTTCAACCATACTGATTCACCCTCGGTGAATTCAATGCTTTTTATCTGCTCTGAGGTGTTCTTAATCTCTCACTCAACTGAACATCCTCAGAGACTTATTATACTAATTCGAAAGAAATTTCTATCTGTCACCCACTTTTTTTTTTGTCTGAGTCGGGGAACAACCCCTACAGCCATACACTGCCTCATGATACATTTGAGTCCTCTATAACCCATCACGAAATTCATGGAGACTTGTTCCCATTTTCGTGCCGTGCCGATATAGGTAGAGGCTACAATAACTCTGCAGACTTTTAATACTCTACCTTATTCTGCTGACATACTAGGCACTTTTCCACAATCTCTATCATATCTCTTTTCACATCTGACCACCAATACCCTTTTCAGAGATTTCATATCTATATATTCGTTACTTTCCGTATGCACTGTATATCCCGAAGAGTAAGCTTCTGACAATATTACTATCTCATCAACGGTGGTCCTGGGGAGTACTTATACTGTCTCTGAACCTCAGTAACCATTATCATACTCTGTGAACTCTATCATTGTACCCTTCTGAATCTGACCAACACTATCGACACCATGCCGATCATCTCGCTAAGCCTGTCAAATTCGGGCACTCTCATCGGGTTCTAGTCTCAAGCTAGCTGTCACACAATCACTGTCATCATCAGAAGGGGTCACATCACGACTGAAGCTCACAACTACTCAAGCAGCTCACGCTCCCTGACCATCATATGTAATACCATCCCGACGCTCTTTCTGCTCAAGGCATCAGCCATCACATTAGCCTTTCCTGGGTGGTACAATTTTCCACAATCTAAATCTCTCAGAAGTTCTAACCCACTATGTATTCTCATATTCGCATCTTTCTGTGAAAACAAATACTTGGGGCTTTATGATCAGTGCATACCCAAAATTTCTAACCATGTACATAATAGTACCATATCGTCAATACAAGTACTACCACTGCCAACTTTAAATCATGGGTCAGATAGTTTATTTCATGATCCTAGAGTTGTCTGGATCCACAATTGACTATCTTCCCTTTTTGCATCAATACCTAGCTCATTCATGATTTTGAGATATCCATACACACTGAGGAACCTCTTGAGCTGTTGGGTAGGGTGAAAATAATCACGGTGGTCAGTTCATTCTTCACTACACCGAAATTCATGTCACATCTATCATCTCACTTATCATCTCATTCAAATACCACGTTTTCATAGTTAAACGTGTCAACAAAGTATACCCTTTTTAGAACTCGCAACAACCATCTGTAAAAGCAAATTTTCAATTGTTGCTTATAATTTTTCCCTGGACTTTAACTACACCCAACATATTATCAATAAGGATGATGACAAATCGGTCCAGGTAAAGTTTAAATAACTCATTGTAGTTGAGCTCCACTACATATTTCAATTGCCCATATCCTTGACCTATGTACGCATAAACGTATAATATCACTTTAAAATTGCTTCTGTTCACGATACTAACCCGCGTCATTTCCTTTTTCATATATTAACGGCTTTTATTAAATTTTTATATTTTAACCTTCATGATTAATCGAATTTTATAATTCTTTATCGTACTAGTAAAAGTATCCAAATTTTAAATTTATATCTTACCACGATCGATTTCAAGTCATAGATTATATATATATATATATATATATATATTTCTAGACGTTGTCAAGTCTTTAGGCGGGGAGGTATTTTGAAATACCTTTATTAACCCTTAGACTTAACCACAATTACTTTACATATCAGTCCCTGTGGTCACAATTCATATTCGCTACTAATTGCTTTAATCCTAATTACTTCACGTATCTTAGATATTCTTAACTTACATACTCCTCTTACTCCAGTACATCTTGTATTTAGGATCAAACATATCTTAAAGAGTATCTCCTTCGTATATCAATTATAACGAAACTCTATCATTATTCATTTCGTGAGTACCATCATTTGCTCCTTTAATTTCAACCGTTGCACGCCTTTTTATTACTTGTCAAAACTTACAGTATACTTTTCAGGGGTAAAACAACACTATCTTAGGATAGAACTCTGAACCGCATAGCTTGTAGCCGACCACTTTATTCTCAAATATTACTTTAATTTATTCATAGTCCATTGAATAAAATCGGCTGACTTATACTTCTTCTCCCGTTTTCAACTTAAAATCTCTTCATAATTATTCCGTTAGTTAACCTTCCTCTATTGGGGTACTCATTTATCAGCACTGTGACCAAGAGTGTAGACACTCATGTCTTTTACTCGCTTACATGCGAATGAAGTCGGTATGAAGAAATACGTGGTACCAGGATTAATTAACACAATTACTTCTTTATTCATAAGCAGTGTGGTATCTTTCACCACATCCTGTGAAACATCAGTAGTGTCCTGGTCCAAGACATACACTCGTCTTCGTCCAACAGCCTACTTTCCTTTTCTCTTCGGCTGTGGCCTCCCTTTTCGATGCAGCTATCTCAACAGGGTTTTCTCTATCTCTTTACCTTTCTGTGGGGCAATCTTGCCCAACTCTGGGCAATCATAATACATGGTCCGCCTTACCACACTTAACGGCCATTTTCATCAATAATATGTAGGTGTATGTCCTACTGTCGTGGTATTTACCACACTTTCTACAGTGATCTGTAGCAGATCGGGGTTCTACAATCACAATACCCTTCAAAAGTGCTACAATCGAATAATTGTGCCCTTACCAATCATCTTAGCCCATAACTCATCAAATCAAATCTTTTACTAAACTACCCATTTTTTTCTCGTTCTTCCATCTCTGTCATTCTCGATTCTCTTTCTGTCTCTATATCGGCCCTTACTACCTTTCCCAATCTTAGAGGCGTGCAACACTCGATCTTATTCACACCACTGTAGTTTACGCACTGCCTCGACATAGGTAGTATCTAACGGGGCCAATCAGACTCTAATTGACAATTTGAGACCTTCCATTAACTTTTAGACATCTCGACTGTCACTGTTCATAGTGTCGAGGTAATATCTGCCCAAGAATATAACTGAGTTTCACACTCATAATTCATACTCATCAATAAATCAATTCTTCTGGGTCAGAGTAAAGATTTTATATATCATTCCCTTTAAACAGTGTCTGGGATTTCTATCACCGGAATACATCCAGAAATATTTCGCATGTCAGCTCTGGATGTCTAACTCTTAAGTTGGGTCGAACGGACTTCCATCAATGCTCCGTCTCGCCCTCAAATCCCTTGCATACTCTGAGCAATTAGCTCCCAAAATATTCTCCACACTCCGCTCCAACCTCGCGAAGCGTGTCTTAATATTGTCCGATCTCTCTGTCGGACTCTGTGAGGCATGCTCAATATAAACCTCCATTTCAATCTCATCCTGATTCTCACATGTCAACTCAGCACGATTAGTAGGCTTAGGTCTACCTCTACGACCTCTGCCTCGTGCTCTACCTTCTATATCGCGACTAATATTAGGTATTCCTGCATTCTCAACCATTTCTTAGTTAAAACCCATTTCGATAAACACTATTGTATCTAACCAAGCACAGTAACACGGGGATGTAATTTCTTAATTACTGACACTGACACACATCAGACCAATTTCGCTCTGATACCACCTTTGTATGTCATGACCCAAAACTACCCAAAAATCAGAGTAAATTTTTCGCGTTTTGTTATTTGCTTTAATGCTTACCTGTCCTCTGATCGTGACCATAATCCACTAACAATTGGGCTGTGCGTCAATGCCAGTCCCACCAATTTAATTCTTTCTCAGTCATTTATAAGTGTTTACAATATTTATACATCCCCTAAAGTTACTTACAAACATGTTACTGTGCTATACTTATTTAGATACAATATGTACAAGTGTATATACCTTAAATGATGGGCAGCAGCGGATATCCAGAATGCTGTACTCAGTCGCCTCAACATCTAATGGAGATTATCTGTGTGAGAAAATGAAAGGGGTGAGCACATCAAGCTCAGTAAGGCAATCCTACGAACAAGTAGGTAACCATACTACCTACATGAACGTGGTGCCATGTATATACCACCATTTCTCCACACATTTTAAAACTAATGCAATGATTCATGATGTCATATAAAACACGTTCGCATGGAAAATTCAACATGCAACTCTTTTTAATATCATTTATTTCTCATATAAAAATTTCACAATAAAGTCAGGACTTCACCCCTCCTTCGGGTGGTCCTGACTTACACAAAACCATGAAAATCAGTTTACATCACACATGGGTTTAAAAAGCATGGAAATAATCATCATGCACATTTGATTTAAAAACCAGTTTCAATCTCGTCCAAATCATCAACATGCGAGACTAGGCAACATCTGTATATCAGTAATACCCAGGACTATGGCCATGTGTCCTCGGGAGTCCCTCTGCCTGCACGGATCCTAGTGTGCGGGGTCTCACCATGATCGAGAACCGCTCGGGAGGTGGGTCAGTCCATCTCGTCGGTCTTAGCTGATCCCACGCAAAACTCCGAAACTGCGTATAATTATTCCTCAGGTCAGATATTATACAATTTAATTGTATTTTCTATTTTTTGGGCTTAATTTAAATCATTGGGCCCATTTACCCCTATTGGGCCCGATTGCACCTTAATGGGCCTTAATCGACCTTAAGCCCGTTTTCCACTTAATTTTCACATTATCGAGGCCATTGGGCTCATTGAGCCCACCAACAATTTCTTGGGCCTCATTCTAACTCTCGAATAGCTCAATTTATTATTTACGACAATTTATCTAAATTTTCATAATTTATTTATTTTATGTGATAATTAAATTTGAAGCGCGCATAACAATGTAAATTGTCGTAAATAAGGGTTACTTACCTGAGATTCCATGCTAGTACGCAAATCGAGGCTATCTCGAGCTCTCGTTGGATGCCAATTGTCGAGCTACACAATTTCATAATTTTTCAGGTAAATTTTCAGTCAAAAATTAATTAAATAAAATATTCCAAAATTTAAATCGGTCAATTTCGACCGCTACTGACTTACACGTAACTCGATTACATCGCCGGGATTTTTCCTCAATTTTTTCTCTTTTTCGTTTTCCCTTTTTCTCCTTTTTTCCCCTCTTTCTTGGCAGAACCAATTCGGTCCGGTTCAAACCCGGTTCGAACCGCCGGTTCACTCCGGTTCAGTCGGTTCACGGCCTTGCCGGCCGATTCTCCGTCGGCTTTCGTCGTCAGTGGCTCCGTTGGGCCGTCCGCAGCACGAATCTGCCCTCAATTTTGTCCAGGCCTGCCGGAAAGTCGACGGTCCGGCCTGTTCTCTCCGCCGTTGGTACCCATTTCCTTTTTTCACCGTTTTCGGCGTTTGCCGGCAGTTTCGCCGATCGTGACCGCCACCAATCACGTCGTCTGGGCCTCGGGGACGTTCAGCGGTGGTCGATCGGTGCCGAATCGTCGTCGGTAGTCGAGAATCGCCTTCTCTTCTCTCGATTTCGTTTCTCGCCGTTCCTCTCGCCGGTGGCCGCCGTTCGTGGCTCCTTTAGGCCGGTAGTGGCTCGGGCCTCGTCGGGCTCCCTTTCTCGGCCTCTGTCGGCCGTCCATCGCCGGCAAGGGGCTCGGCCTCTGTTGTTTCCCTCAAAAATCACGTTTCGCGATATTTCCGTTCGTTTTTTTTTTCAATTCTTCTTTTTTTTTATTAATTATTTTTATTATTATTTTAATCATTAAAATACTATTATTTTGTTAAAAATATCTAAAAATATTATTAATTTATTCAATTAATCCATATTTGAATTTATCAGTATTATTTCGACTTTTCGGTATATTTTTCAATTATTTTCAGGATTATTTTTCGAAGTAAAAATCTCGATTAATTCCGATTAATTCCCATAAATTCATATCTTGATCAATTTAACCAGAAATTTAATTATTTCTTCGTTATTGATCAAGTTTTCTCAATCCCTTATTTTTCATTAAATTTTCTTGTCGAATTTATACCGATTTTTGGTCTTTTGACCATTTTGCCCTTCAACGTGTTCACAAATTCCATTTCCAATCTTTTTGCATTTTTAATTTCGTATTTTAACTAAAATCGGGTCTTACATAATCTCCCCCACTTAAGGAATTTGGTCCTCCAAATTAGAACCAAGTCATATGAGACCATAGACTACTCCGGGTACATCAATCGTATCATGCTTTTTAATTCTCATGTGACCTTTTTCCGGAGTGTAATACTACCAAAAGACTTTAATTAGGGAGATCGTCTTAAACCTTAATACTTTCTCTTTCCTATTTTTAATGCTCGAATCAACTTTTTCAATATACTTATATTTGCACTGAGCTGAACTGTTGGAGTTCATATCTGATCACCTATGCTGGATTTGGATAGTATTGCCGAAGTATCAAAAGAGTCTTATCTCCTACTTGTCCAATCTTTCAAAAATTCCATTCAGCAAAACTTAATTTGCTTTCTTCCCGAGTCTCGTTATGTCCTTATTCCCTTAGGACAAATAAGTTCAACCATACTGATTCACCCTCAGTGAATTCAATGCTTTTTGTCTGCTCTGAGGTGTTCTTAATCTCTCACTCAACTGAACATCCTCATAGACTTATTATACTAATTCGAAAGAAATTTCTATCTGTCACCCACTTTTTTTTGTCTAAGTCGAGGAATAACCCCTACAGCCATACACTGCCTCGTGATACATTTGAGTCCTCTATAACCCATCACGAAATTCATGGAGACTTGCTCCCATTTTCGTGCCGTGTCGATATAGGTAGAGGCTGCAATAACTCTGCAGACTTCTAATACTCTACCTTATTCTGCTGACATACTGGGCACTTTTCCACAATCTCTATCATATCTCTTTTCACATCTGACCACCAATACCCTTTTCAGAGATTTCATATCTATATATTCGTTACTTTCCACATGCACTGTATATCCCGAAGAGTAAGCTTCTGACAATATTACTATCTCATCAACGGTGGTCCTAGGGAGTACTTATACTGTCTCTGAACCTTAGTAACCATTATCATACTCTGTGAACTCTATCACGGTACCCTTCTGAATCTGACCCACACTATCGACACCATGTCTATCATCTCGCTAAGCCTGTCAAATCTGGGCACTCTCATCTGGTTCTAGTCTCAGGCTAGCTGTCACACAATCACTGTCATCATCAGAAGGGGACATCACGACTGAAGCTCACAACTACTCAAGCAGCTCACGCTCCCTGACCATCATATGTAATACCATCCCGAGGCTCTTTCTGCTCAATGCATCAGCCATCACATTAGCCTTTCCTGGGTGGTACAATTTTCCACAATCCAAATCTCTCAGAAGTTCTAACCCACTATGTATTGTCATATTCACATCTTTCTGTGAAAACAGATACTTGGGGCTTTATGATCAGTGCATACCCAAAATTTCTCACCATGTACATAATAGTACCATATCGTCAATACAAGTACTACCACTGCCAACTTTAAATCATGGGTCAGATAGTTTATTTCATGATCTTAGAGTTGTTTGGATCCACAATAGACTATCTTCCCTTTTTGCATCAATACCTAGCTCATTCATGATTTTGAGGTATCCATACACACTGAGGAACCTCTTGAGCTGTTGGGTATGGTGAAAATAATCACGGTGGTCAATTCATACTTCACTACACCGAAATTCATGTCACATCTATCATCTCACTTATCATCTCATTCAAATACCACGTTTTCATAGTTAAATGTGTCAACAAAGTATACCCTTTTTAGCAACAACCATCTGTAAAAGCAAATTTTCAATTGTTGCTTATAATTTTTCCCTGGACTTTAACTACACCCAACATATCATCAATAAGGATGATGACAAATCAATCCAGGTAAAGTTTAAATAACTCATTATAGTTGAGCTCCACTACATATTTCAATCGCCCATATCCTTGACCTATGCACGCATAAACGTATAATATCACTTCAAAATTGCTTCTGTTCACGATACTAACCCGCGTCATTTCCTTTTTCATATATTAACGACTTTTATTAAATTTTTATATTTTAACCTTCATGATTAATCGAATTTTATAATTCTTTATCGTACTAGTAAAAGTATCCAAATTTTAAATTTATATCTTACTACGATCGATTTCAAGTCATAGATTATATATATATATATATATATATATATATATATATATTTCTAGACGTTGTCAAGTCTTTAGGCGGGGAGGTATTTTGAAATACCTTTATTAACCCTTAGACTTAACCACAATTACTTTACATATCAGTCCCTGTGGTCACAATTCATATTCGCTACTAATTGCTTTAATCCTAATTACTTCACGTATCATAGATATTCTTACCTTACATACTCCTTTTACTCCAGTACATCTTGTATTTAGGATCAAACATATCTTAAAGAGTATCTCCTCCGTATATCAATTATAACGAAACTCTGTCATTATTCATTTCGTGAGTACCATCATTTGCTCCTTTAATTTCAACCGTTGCACCCCTTTTTATTACTTGTCAAAACTTACAGTATACTTTTCAGGGGTAAAACAACACTATCTTAGGATAGAACTCCGAACCGCATAGCTTGCAGCCGACCACTTTATTCTCAAATATTACTTTAATTTATTCATAGTCCATTGAATAAAATCGGCTGACTTATACTTCTTCTCCCGTTTTCAACTTAAAATCTCTACATAATTATTTCATTAGTTAACCTTCCTCTATTGGGGTACTCATTTATCAGCACTGTGCCCAAGAGTGTAGACATTCATGTCTTTTACTCGCTTACATGCGAATGAAGTTGGTATAAAGAAATACATGGTACCAGGATTAATTAACACAATTACTTCTTTATTCATAAGCAGTATGGTATCTTTCACCACATCCTGTGAAACATCAGTAGTGTCCTGGTCCAAGACATACACTCATCTTTGTCCAACAGCCTACTTTCTTTTTCTCTTCGGCTGTGGCCTCCCTTTTCGATGCAGCTATCTCAACAGGGTTTTCTCTATCTCTTTACCTTTCTGTGGGGCAAGCTCACCCAACTCTGAGCAATCATAATACATGGTCCGCCTTACCACACTTAACGGCCATTTTCATCAATAATATGTAGGTATATGTCCTACTTTTGTGGTATTTACCACACTTTCTACAGTGATCCGTAGCAGATCGGGGTTCTACAATCACAATACCCCTCAAAAGTGCTACAATCGGATAACTGTGCCCTTACCAATCATCTTAGCCCATAACTCATCAAATCAAATCTTTTACCAAACTACCCAATTTTTTCTCGTTCTGCCATCTCTGTCATTCTCGATTCTCTTTCTGTCTCTATTTCGGCCCTTACTACCTTTCCCAATCTCAGAGGCGTGCAACACTCGATCTTATTCACACCACTGTAGTTTACGCACTGCCTCGACATAGGTAGTGATATCTAACGAGGCCAATCGGACTCTAATTGACAATTTGAGCCCTTCCATTAACTTTTGATATCTCGACTATCACTGTTCATAGTGTCGAGGTAATATCTGCCCAAGAATATAACTGAGTTTCGTACTCATAATTCATACTCATCAATAAATCAATTCTTCTGGGTCAGAGTAAGGATTTTATCTATCATTCCTTTTAAACAGTGTCTGGGATATTCTATCAACGGAATACATCCAAAAATATTTCGCATGTCAGCTCTGGATGTCTAACTCTTAAGTTGGGTCGAGCGGACTTCCATCAATGCTCCGTCTCGCCCTCAAATCCCTTGCATACTCTGAGCAATTAGCTCCCAAAATATTCTCCACACTTCGCTCCAACCTCCTGAAGCGTGTCTTAATATTGTCCGATCTCTCTGTCGGACTCTGTGAGGCATGCTCAATATAAACCTCCATTTCAATCTCATCCTGATTCTCACATGTCAACTCAGTACGATTAGCAGGCTTAGGTCTACCTCTACGACCTCTGCCTCGTGCTCTACCTTCTCTATCGCGACTAATATTAGGTATTCCTGCATTCTCAACCATTTCTTAGTTAAAACCCATCTCGATATACATTATTGTATCTAACCAAGCACAGTAACACGGGGATGTAATTTCTTAATTACTGACACTGACACACATCAGACCAATTTCGCTCTGATACCACCTTTGTATGTCACGACTCAAATCTACCCAAAAATCAGAGTAAATTTTTTTCGCGTTTTGTTATTTGCTTTATTGCTTACCTGTCATCTGATCGTGACCACAATCCACTAACAATTGGGCTGTGCGTCAATGCCAGTCCCACCAATTTAATTCTTTCTCAGCCATTTATAAGTGTTTACAATATTTATACATCCCCTAAAGTTACTTACAAACATGTTACTGTGCTATATTTATTTAGATACAATATGTACAAGTGTATATACCTTAAATGATGGGCAGCAGTGGATATCCGGAATGCAGTACTCAGTCGCCTCGACATCTACTGGAGATTATCTGTGTGAGAAAATGAAAGGGGTGAGCACATCAAGCTCAGTAAGGCAATATTACGAACAAGTAGGTAACCATACTACCTACATAAATGTGGTGCCATGTATAAACCACCCTTTCTCCACACATTTTAAAACTGATCCTATGATTCATGATGTCATGTAAAACACGTTCGCATGGAAAATTCAACATGCAACTCTTTTTAATATCATTTCTTTCTCATTTAAAAATTTCACAATAAAGTGAGGACTTCACCCCTCCTTTGGCTGGTCCTGACTCACACAAAACCATGAAAATCAGTTTACATCACACATGGGTTTAAAAAGCATGGAAATAATCATCATGCACATTTGATTTAAAACCAAGTTTCAATCTCGTCCAAATCATCAACATGCGAGACTAGGCAACATCTGTATATCGATAATAACTAGGACTATGGCCATGTGTCCTCGGGAGTCCCTTTGCCTACACGGATACTAGTGTGCGACGTCTCACCATGATCGGGAACGCCTGGGAGGTGGGTCAGTCCATCTCATCGGTCTTATCCGATTGCATGCATCCGAAGATGCCACACGTATCCGAAGATACCACGCATCCGAAGATGCCACACGGTACATCGTACTCCATGCTACTTGCATGGTACATCGTACTCCATGGACCTATATGTCATACCCTGTCTCAGAACGCACGTACGAGCCTATTAAATCTGTGACACACAGTCTACCCGACGCTTTAAACACGGCTCATTGCATGTTCTCATAAAATCAGTGCGAGCGATGCTCAGCACTCTCATCAAATCAAGTAAAACTAGTGCGAGCTAAGCTCTAGCACTCTCATCAAATCATGTGGAAAATCATGTGCGAGTTAGACTCTAGCACCCTGTCACGAAAATCATATATATATATATAAAATCTGGTGCGAGTTGGACTCCAGCACCAATGCATGTAAAACTCTAGTGCGAGCTCTCGCTCCAGCACTAATGCATGCATAACACAAATCAAAACATCGTGCGAGCTGAGCTCTAGCACGTCACATGTCAATAAAAACACGTAGGCGGCTCTGTTTCCTCAAAACAATTTTTAAAACAATTTCATCGTTGAAACTATGAAATGCTGTGCATTTTTCTTTCAAGGTTAGCCAGCCTACTCATGCATGCATCAAAACACCTCCAGAACGAGCAGGAACCTCTTGTTCTTGCAACTCCCAATTTTTTCCTAAAATTGCAAATTTTACCCTTAACAAGGGTATTTTGGTAATTTACCCATTCGAGGCACTAAAATTAGTAACTTACTTCTAGACCCTTCAGATAATTTAAAAGACTACATATGACTTTGAAATTTCGTAAAGTTTACCTCTAGCAGTCCGTAGAATTCCCTTACCTTATTTTTCTGTAGAGTCTGACCTTTCCTTTTTCACTGCTGTCTCGTCACGCAGTCCGATCTGCTCCCAATCAAAACTTCGAAACTGCGTATAATTTTTTCTCCGGTCGGATATTATACAATTTAATTTTATTTTCTATTTTCTGGGCTTTATTTAAATCATTGGGCCCATTTACCCCTATTGGGCCCGATTGCACCTTAATGGGCCTTAATCGGCCTTAAGCCCGTTTTTCACTTAATTTTGAGATTATCGAGGCCTATTGGGCTCATTGGGCCCACCAAAAATTTCTTGGGCTCGTTCTAACTCTCGAATAGCTCAATTTATTATTTACGACAATTTATCTAAATTTTCGTAATTTATTTATTTTATGCGATAATTAAATTCGAAGCGCGCATAACGATGCAAATTATCGTAAATAAGGGTTACTTACCTGAGATTCCATGCTAGTACGTAAATCGAGGCTGTCTCGAGCTCTCGTTGGATGCCAATTATCGAGCTACACAATTTCATAATTTTTCGGGTAAATTTCCAGTCGAAAATTTATTAAATAAAATATTCCAAAATTTAAATCGGTACTGACTTACCCGTAGCTCGATTACGTCGTCGAGATTTTTCCTCAATTTTTTCTCTTTTTCTTTTTCCCTTTTTCTCCTTTTTTCCTCTCTTTCTTGGCTGAGCCGGTTCGGTCTGGTTCAAACCCGATTCGAACCACCGGTTCACTCCGGTTTGGCCGGTTCACGGCCTTGCCGACCGGTTCTCCACCGGCTTCCACCGCCAGTGGCTCCGTTGGGCCATCCGCAGCACGAATCTGCCCTCAGTTTCGTCCAAGGCCGCCGAAAAGTCGTCGGTCCGGCCTGTTCTCTCCACCGTCGGTATCCATTTCCTTTTTCTGCCGTTTTCGGCGTTTGCCGGCAGTTTCGTCGGTCGTGGCCACCACCAATCACGTCGTCTGGCCTCAGGGACGTTCGGCAGTGGTCGGTCGGTGCCGAATCGTCGCCGGTCGTTGGGAATCGCCTTCTCTTCTCTTGGTTTCGTTTCTAGCCGTTCCTCTCGCCGGTGGCCGCCGTTCGTGGCTCCTTTATGCCGGTAGTAGCCCGAGCCTCGTCGGGCTCCCTTCCTCGACCTCCGTCGGCCGTCCATCACCGGCAAGGGGCTCGACCTCTGTTGTTTCCCTCAAAAATCACGTTTCGCGATATTTTTGTCCGTTTTTTTTCAATTCTTCTTTTTTTTTTATTAATTATTTTTATTATTATTTTAATCATTAAAATACTATTATTTTGTTAAATATATCTAAAAATATTATTAATTTATTCAATTAATCCCTAATTGAATTTATCAGTATTATTTCGACTTTTCGGTATTTTTTTCGATTATTTTCGGGATTATTTTTCGATGTAAAAATCCCGATTAATTTTGATTAATTCCCATAAATTCATATCTTGATCAATTTAACCCGAAATTTAATTATTTCTTCGTTATTGATCAAGATTTCTCAATCCCTTATTTTTAATTAAATTTTCTTGTCGAATTTATACCCATTTTTGGTCTTTTGACCATTTTACCCTTCAACGTGTTTGAAAATTCCATTTTCAATCTTTTTGCATTTTTAATTTCGTATTTTAACTAAAATCTGGTTTTACAGTATCGTATTCTAGAATTTGTTTGATCTGATCTCGAAGCGAAATATTAGATCACACTTAATTAGGGAAATGATTTAGGCCACCTTTGGATCGTTTGAGCCTTTCTAGCCAACCTTGTACATATTTTACCCCTAGTCACCTACCTGTACCAAATAAGCTTTTCTCTGTAAATACACTTGCATAATTTTCCTTAGCTTAAATAATCTGTTCCTATCCCTTACCCTGAAAGCATGAAAAGTCATTGGGATATATTGTGAGCTATTTTCATATGGGTATTAGGTGATAGTGAAAGTAAAAAAAAAAATGACAAAAAAAAAAGAAAAGAAAAAAGAAAGAAGAAGAAGAAAAATACAAAAATAGAATAAAATGTTTAGTAAAAGAAATAAGTTTGGGGGAAATAATATGAGCTGTTACATGAAAGATCCTAGAAAGTAATGCATGTTGAGGGGTAATTAAACCTAAATCGACTTTATCATACCCTAACCCCAGCCTTACATTACAAGCTTAATGAAGTCCTATTGATCTTTGATTAAGTGTGACTACATTAGTGGTGAGAGAAGTGAAAAGCAAACTTATGGGAATGATCACATGTCATTGACTTTGCATTCACTGTGTTTGCATAATCTGATCCGGATAATGTACTGTGAAGTGGCTTTGACACTTTCACACACACGAGGAGTCCAATTTGGGTTAGGACTTATGCTTGGATGTTTTTGAATGTTGGACTTGTAATTGTGAGTCTTTGAGATCATAGTCTGTACTTTTTCTTTGAGGATAATATTGGGGAAATTATTTTGTGTAGTATTTGTCATTCCTACATTTGTTTTGTTTTGCTTTGCTTGAGGACAAGCGAATGTTTAAGTTTGGGGCTGTGATAATTCTATTTTTAATAGAATTATTTGTGCTTAATTTCCTAATTAATTATTTAAATCCCCAATTTATTTTATTAATTATCCCCTTTATTTAATTAAAATTCTTTAATGTGCAGATAAAATAAATTCGGATGAAACTCAGTCGTTTCAGTCAAAAATGGGCTGAAAAAGGGCTAAAGGAGACTGGACCACTTTCAATTTGTAGACTAAGTCACTAGTCATCTGGACACGAGTGATGTCAGGTGTCCGTATTTTATTTGCTCCGAAACGATAAGATCGACGGACACTGTGCCAACCTTCTGGAAGACACAGTCGGGCCACATCACACATTCAATTTGGATAAAAAGACGAATGACATGGAAATATCTACTCTGCAGCAAATCAAAGGAAAACAAGTGGCCAAACAATGCCAACTCATCTAGGATGAAAAATTACCATTGTACCCCTAAGTGCGTATAAATAGAACATGATGGCAATTGAAAAAATGAAGTAGTGTAGAATTTAGAAGTAGTGTAGAATTTAAAAGTAATGTAGAATTTAGAAGTAGTGTAGAATTTAAAAGTAATGTAGAATTTAGGAGTAGTGTAGAGTAATTTAGGAGTAGTTGTAATTCTAGGGTAGATTTAAAGAGTTTTTAGAAAAGTTTTATTTCCTTAGTATTGTTTTCAAGCTTTCCCGTTGGTTTCAATTTTATTTTTATTTGGTATCCACCATTGTTCTTGTTTTCACATGGCTACTGTTTATGACACTTAAGATTTCTTTAATGAGAGCAGATTTTCATTTAGCCTTTCTTCAATCTTGGTTTCACTCTTTACTTTAATTTAGTTTTCATAATATTTAGCTTGATGGCAACTGTTTCATTTTCGTTTCATGCAATCTTATTTTATATTTTGTTTATCTTCCATTAGCTAGTTTATTTACTTCATCATTTGATCCGAGACAGTATCAAGTCATTTTTGGAGGCTACCGATTGTTTTACTCATTTATAAGGAGTGTTGACCAAATATGGGTAGCTGAGAATATGCTCAGGAAACTATACTATCTCTATTTGTTTTTAACCCAATCCCTCCTTCGAATCTTCAAATCCGTCTATATAGTACTGTTTTATTTTTATTTGTTGCCATTCTCTATTTTAGTTTCTTGAATATTCTAGTTGGGTGACGAGCTGAACGGGGTAGAATTGCTACTAGTTCCAATGTCAGGAACGACGCTGGTGGCAAGGAGACCGAACCCATCTGATTTTTTTTCCAGATTTCATTTTCTGCTTCATGTGTTTTTGCTTCCTCTTGCATTATATATTTATTCTTTTGTTCTAGTATTTCTTCAAATCACATGCATTACTCCTCTATTCTCCCTTATTTTCCAACCCATTTACTGTTCATTTTCTGCATTTTGTTTTAGCTTTTAGTTTCAGTCCCTTTAAGTTGTTGTTCTTCATTTACTACTTGGAAAGTGCATATTTCATATTTTCATTGCTAGTGTTTTCTCTTATTCCCAGGTCTGTTTTGCTGAGTATTATAGGATGCTTGAATGTGCACGTTCAGCAGGGATAATATTACTTGCTGTTACCATGCTCTGCATTGCTCTCAACAACTCCTACCTGCTTTAGTTACCGAGCCTTCCTTGAAGCAACCTTGGTGCTACTGAACATGCGTCACAAGAGTATCACTGCCGGCCTCTAGACGGGTGATGTTGTGCATGCCAATTGCAGGGAATGAACAGACCTGGACACAGTTGAGGACAGCACCTGGATCAAATCGAGAACAACGCATATAGCAGAAGGATAGTGCCAAGGACAACGTCTGGAGCAATCGCCTGGAGCAGAATAGGCAGGAATGAAGCACGTACAGAATAGGATCGAGAGCAACGTCTGGAGCTAGGGAAGAACGTGTACAGTGCCAGTACAGGGGACCACTCAGCTGGGCATAATTGCTAAGGCCATGTTTAGCCACATTTCATTTTTGTTATTTAAAGTTTAATGCATTTTTATTAGTGTTTCCATTCCTTTTATTAGCTGTTATGTTAGGTTAATTGTTAAAGGAAAATGGTAGGTTAGTTTTAACATCTTTGCATGTTAATGTAATTTGTAGTTTTAATTTTTAGTTAATAGTTAATTTTATATCATAGGTTTTAGGATTTAATTTTAGTTTAGTAGTCTATGAGTTACATTTAAAATTAATTTAGATTAAATTTGTTTCATGCATTTTTAATTTAGTCTTCATTTTAAATTTAATCCTAAAATATTTATTTTTCATGCATTATTTACTTATTTAGACAAGTTAGTAATTAGTTAGACTTATAATTAATTTAGGGTCATTTTTTTATAGGTAATTAGTTTCTTAGTTATATTTAGGAATTTCTTTAGGATTAATAGAAGTTTTATTTTATTAGACTTTAGGTTAGCTCAATTTGCCTTTTTTATTAAGTAGTTTAATTACATGCATATTTAAATTTACGTTTGTTTAATTTTAGTTTAATTAATTTTGTTTCTTTATTTTCATATTTGCATTTTAGTTTAATTGCGTTAATTAATTTTAACTGTTTTAATTATTTTTGTAAGTATTTTCTTTTAATTGCTTGGATCACTGTAAGTAATTTAGCTCAGTTTTATTTTCTTTAGTTTATAATTGTTATTGTTTTCAGTAGTTTTAATTTCAGCCTTGTAGATCACCCTTCAAAACTTCATAATTTGCTAGGATATACTTAGGGTAAGATTAACCAGTAGTTAATTAGGCTAATCAACTTCTTTGTGGGACGATAATCCGAGACTCAAATCTCATTATTACTTGTACAACCCGTGCAGTTGCGGATAGAACGTCTAGGTCTCTTAAAGTGGACATAGTTCGTACCAGCTGGTCACTGCCTTTGCATTGCTGGCAGTGTGTTGCTGACCGAGAGGGAGCTTGGTGACAACATCTCCATCTTCATCATTTTTATTCATGCTTTTTTTTTTCTATTGCTTTCCTTAGCTTAGATAGTCAATTAACTTGTTAATTTCCTATAATTGACAAAAAACGTTTTTCTCGATTTTCTGTTTAGTTTTGCTCTGTTTAGTTTATTTATTTTAATCACTCTTTGCTCATTCGTTTCGAAGGGTACTTAACAACTTAATCCTGGGGATATGTGGCAGAAGGTCGCTCAGCTACTAGAGGAAACGTGGATGCTACTGAACTTTTGTTGCTTGGCTGGTGCGGAGCAGTTGCTGTTGTAGGTTGTTGCGAGATAGGCCATTAGCTGCCTCTATTTTGCTATGTTTCGTGTATCATGTACTGTTCTACAGCTTCTTGCCAGAGTCGAGTGCTGCTGGCTGTTGTGTGTTTGGGTCATGAGCTGTTGTGGTGAGTGTGAAAAATAGGAGCTGAGCTATGTGATAAACCTCGATTTTTATCCCTTCTTTCCTTTTCTACCTTGTCTTCAAGTTTTGCATTTGAACTTTCAGTTTCAGTTTTATGCTTTCATTAATTTTAGATTTATCTTAAGTTTTATCTTTCCATATTCTATAGTTTCTTTTATAGGTTCATTGCATCAGTTTTGCTTAGTTTCTTTCTGTTGTTATTTTGCAATATGTTTATTATTTACTGTCAATTCTGCTGGGAGTTTCTTTGTGTGTGTGGGTTGTGCGCTGCTGTGAAGTTTGCTAGAAACATCGGACGTGGTTATCTTCACCTGTACTATTGCTTACATGGTCGTGCAAGGCTGATTGCTTGAAACAGAAGGACATTAGAGAGACGTGATGTAGTGTGTGCTATCACTGGTGCTGGTCTGTGCATAACAGGAGCAGTGGACAGGTGCTGGACTGCATGGTTCACCGCAGGTTGCTACAAGGTGAAGCAGTGCGTTGCAGGGAGCAGATACATGGCGCCAATTGCAGTGAATGTCAGTAGGAATGTGGTACAGTGCAGTGCAGAATAGACACAAAGCTACAGTACATAGCTGAAGTTGTGCTACTGTCCTGCATGTTGGCGTGATTGGTTTGCAGGAATGTGGTCCAGAGCAAGAATGTGGTGGTAGGACTTTTATGCATGGCAGCTGTTGTTTAGTTAATTTAGTTGCAATTGCGTAATAGTTTAATACTAGTAGTTTAGTAGTATTTTAATTTAGCACATCTTTTAATTAGCTTAGATAATGTTTCAATAGTTTAATTAATTTGCGTATGTTTAAGGTTGGTAGATTTAATTTATTTAGATGTTAGTTTAGATTAAATTTTAGTTTTTATGCTATTGAAATTTAGTTTTATTATTTTCATGCATACATTTAGGATTTAGTTGATTTTTGTTATAGGAAATTGTTTATTGTTTTAAGTTTATACTAGTATGATTTTAATGTTAGCAAAATATGAGTACAGTGCTTATGCATTACATTTAGAGTTAGTTTAGGGGAATAATCATTTTATGCATTTTTAGGATAGTTTTCATTTTATATTTTTAAAAGCCCAAAAATATTTTTTATTTCTCGTGCATCATTTAGAATATATTTTATTATTTATTTAGGCATTTTATTAATTTAGTAATTATCTAGAGTTGTATTTAATTTAGGGTCACCATTTTAGGCATTTTGGTTTAAAGTTATATTTAAGAATTTTCTTAGATTTTTATTAGAATTTTATTCCATTAGGACTTAGGTTAGATTAATTCGCATTTTTATTAATTAGATTAAGCACAGACAAATTTTATTTTCATATTAGGATTTTCTAATTTTGAATCTATTTATTTTTAGTTTATATTTTCTTTTGTTTGCATCTTTAGTCCAATTTCACTAATTAATTCGAGTTTTAATATTTTCTCTCTTTTGTAGATTCTCGCTTTTATTCTGCTTGGAGCTCAATGAGTAATTTTTGCTCTATTTTGCCTTAATTTAGTGTTTTTATTGTTTCCTTGCTTTCTAGTATTTTCAAATTAAACTTTGTAGATCACCTTTTTAATTTTCATAATTTTCTATGATATACTTGGGGTAAAATTAACTAGAACTTAGTTAGACTAACTATGTTTCTCTGTGGGATTATAATCTAGGACTCAATTCCCGTTATTACTTGTGCGGCCCTTGCACTTACGGTTTACACGTCTAGGTAGCTAGGACGCAATCAGTTTAGTAGAGAACTATAAAATTATGAAAGTTTGATAATTTGACAAGTTGTAATGTGTTGAATTTAAACTTGGATAAGTGTTTAGGTTGTTAAGTTTATAAGTTTGAATTTAATAGAAAAGAAACTATCAAAATTGACTAAAACGACCCTTTAATCGGTAAAATCGAGAAAGTAGGAAAAGTGGACAAAACAGTGAAGTTGATGGAAGTGGATGTTTGTTTAAGCATACTAAGATGGAATAGAGCATCATCTGATGATTTTGGAACTATGTTGGACAGCTCGAGGTATCTACACGTAAAATGAGGCAAACCCAACACCCAACAATTTTGTGTTGTTGCAAGATACGTTAGGTAAGGGATGCAATTTAAAGTGGTATTAGTATTCCCATTTCCACATTTTCAATATATAAACATGTTTGAAATGTGTTTGAATTTATGAAATATATTTTCGAGATTTGAAAAAGCACTATTCCTATTTAAACCGAAAAACTGAAGGAAAAGCCACCTTCCGAGCTTCCCGAGTGTATTTTTCTAACATATGTGAAATGTTTTGGAAAATGTAAATTGAAATATGGAAATGGATTTTATGAATTTGTTTTATGTAATGAAATTTGATTATAAGCTCGGTTTTGTTACAATACGAGTTAATAAGCCCGAAAAAGAATTCATAAGTATCGTTTTGAGACTCAGGCAACATGTAGACCATGATATCTATCATGCATGACCCGTACGGAGTTTGAACCTTTATGGTGCATGCCTTATGCCACATTACGTACATTTAGTCCTTTGTGGTGCATGTTTAACCGCGTCGGGTATGTGTAGCCACTCAGTGCCTTAGCGTCCACCACTTCGTGCATTATTTGTTATCATTAGTGGCGTAGGGCGCTGTATGACCCTGATCCAGTCTACAATTCCTTTACCATGGCCATCGGTACTTTCTTTATTTGTCTCCCTCTTCGGAGGTTGAGTTTATATGATCATGACTTATGTTTGCTATGTGTAATGGCCTTGTCTCCAGTGTATGTTCTGTATGACTTCGAAAGAAAAGTAAAGAAACTTTATGACAAATGAATTATGTCATCCAAAATGTGTTCGATTTATTTGTTTTAAGATAAGTCTGTTTTCGATAAATATATATATGTTTACCAGTGTTTGTATAAAAGGATCCTATTTTTGTACGCTTTGATATAAAGATTGCCTTAAACGCATGTTTTACTAGGCTTGAAGACCTCACCCCTTTCTCTACAAGTACAGACTAGTTGAAGTGATCACTATATATGCCTGCCGTGTAATTGAAGTAGGCTGGTGGACTCGATACTCTCCCCAGGCTACCTACGGTACATGATAAGGTATACTTGTGCTTTTATTGCCAGACATCCTGTATAGCATAGACAATTGATGAAAAAAATATTTTGAATGTAATCTAAGCAAGTATGTATGTAAGGTTGTAAACGTATAGTTTATAGAATAAATGTACTTTCAGGGGTATTATAGAAATCAATATTAATTATGAAATAAGATTAAAAGCAACTTTGGGATATAAAACTGTGTTTCAAACTTTGTAGGGAGGTAAGTTCATAAATACGCCGCTATACTAGTGAAATTTCGTAAAATAAAAAGGTTAAGAATCAATACAGATGGGAATGTAACTTAATTAAGAAATTAAGAAAAAGAAAAATTAGCTCATATTTCCACATTTTCGAGGTGTGACCACTTGGATTCGTGATATAGTGTTACAAACAAGTACTAGTTGTACATTGACATTGAGGGATGTCAGACACATTCCAAATCTAAAGATGAATTTGCTTGCAACGAATGTCCTTGATAAGGAAAAATATGAGATTTTGCAGAAAAATGGGCAATGGAAGCTTCTCAAAGGGTTTTTTATAGTTGTAAGAGGAAAATTATGTTGCATTATGTACAAGACTTGGATGAGGTTGATTAACAGTATGATAAATGCTGTTGAAGACAATGCTTTAGCAGATTTATAGCACAAGAGGTTGGCACACATGGTAAGAAAGAGTTAAAGGTTTTGGTGAGGTACTCCCTCATTTTCTCGACCAAATTAACTCGTGTGATCATTGTTTACTTAGTAAGCATCGTAGAGCTTCTTTTAGGAATGTCATGACCCTCCATCTACCGAAAATCAACTACGAATTTTTTATTTTTCGTTTATTATTTAATTCAATTCTTATTTGTTCTTTACCTTTGTTTTACTTGATTGTGAACAGCTACACCTCCAACAGTTGGGCTTTGTATCGATATCAATCTCAACCATTCATACCATTTCAAATTTACAATTCATTTAAATGTAAACACTTGTATTTCTAAATCAGAGTTACTGTTTACACGTGTTTACAATATTTTAGATCCCAAAAATTACATTTAAAGATACTATTGTGCTTTGACATGTCAAGATACAAAAACTAAACAAATGTGTATACCTCGCATGATGGGATGCAGTGGACACCAAAAATCCAATCCTCAGTCGCCATTATGTACTGTAAGTGCTCTGTAGAGGGGGAAAATAAAGGGGGGGTGAGCAAACCATGCGCTCGTAAGGCAATCATGCGAGTAGGTAGATAACTGTACTATCTACGTAGTCGTGATGCCATGCTTAAATCACATATTTATTGGTCATACATGCTCATGCTTGTGTTATGACATGTAAAGCAATTCATTCTATTTAAATCAGTGCACAGTTCTCAAAACATAGCATGAAAAATCATCATGCATAAATCAAAATCAAGGTATGATAAATCATCATGTAAAGTGCACCTGTAAAGCATTTTCGATTCTCAACACAAACCTATACAAAATCATCACTCGTCAGGACTCAACCCCTCCCATGGACTGTCCTAACCCACAAAACACATTTCAAAACATGGATCTCTCATTCAACAATAGACATGTGAGATGGGCATACAATATCAATAAGGGTAATAACTAGGACTATGGCCATATCCTCTGTGATCCCAGGCTACACGGATCCTAGTGTGCGGGGTTTCACCTCTATTTGCTTCCGCACGAGAGGTGGGTCACGTCTAACCCATCGGTTCATAGTAGAATCCATTGTCCGAAGACGACATGTATATAATATCACACACGGTACAATGTACTCCATGCTACTTGCACGGTACAACGTACTCCGTGGATCCATATCATCACAATATATCCTGCCACATCTCAATACGTACAAGCGAGCCTATTTAATCGGCGTGACACACAGCCTACCCGAAGCTCCCAGCACAGCTCCTGACATGTCATAAACTACGTGCGAGTAATCTCATGCACGACAACAAGTATAATGGACATCTAGTGCGAGCTATGCTCCAACACCATGTCAAAACTGGTATGAAAACTAGTGCGAGCTAGGCTCTAGCACAATGTCATAAAATCCATGTGAAAACTAGTGCGAGCTAAGCTCCAGCACTCATGCATGTAAAACTTTAGTGCGAGCATCGCTCCAGCACTAATGCACGTATGAAACACGTCAAATCTCGTGAGAGTAGCGCTCTAGCACCTTTCATTTCTACAAAAGTCATGTCGGTGGCTCATTCTTTGCAAAACATGGTTATGAAACCAAATCAAACTACTCTTTGTGAAAATCATTTCAAATGCTAGCCAACCTACGAATCACATGCTAAAAAGCAATGAAAAGATTTCAAAGCATCATGCTCTTGCTTTTAATGCACATTTCTCAAAAACTCAATTCTTTGCCCTTCAAACATCCATGTCATCCTATGACCCTTAGATACGTTAAAAATAGCTCATGCGCCTGAAATGCGTACAGATATCCCTAGGGCTAACACAATTTTCTTACCTCGATTTTCTTGGAAGCAACTCTTCCTTCCTTTCCCGCTTTTCACGATTTGGCTTAACTTGCTCTGGATTTATCCTCGGTAGCTGCACATATTCATAAATCATATGAGTGAATACCGATAACTCATATTCAGACTTCAACTAATTGATATATCTCATCGAGCCTATTTTATTGAGTTTGACTCATTATCACATTTGGTCAGCATTATGCCATTTCTAGTCAATTTAACTAGCAACACACTTGGTTACTTATCAAACACCTGGCATAAATGTTTATTCAGAACCTTCCATCACTTATGCATTCTATACGACATCATTTATGCACATTTTTATCACTTGACTAATCTCACAATGTGGCTTCATCCAATCATCTTAAAATCATGCACATTACCTCACTAACAACTTGATATTATCCCTTTTATCACCTAATCAACCACATTCTATTTTCTCACACTAACTCATTCTAGGTTATGCTTGTTTCATTACATTCTAGGTAGTTTCATTCATCAATACATACACCAATCTACTCACAACAACCACTAGATAAATATACTTAGAGTTGGTGTATTGGAAACCCACCTAGCTTGACTTTCTTCTTTTCCAAGTTTGGAAGACTCCTTAGCTCCTTCAATCCAATGAGTTGAATGTTGGCTCCAAGCTATGTTGCTCTCCTCCTCAAAATAAACAACTTTGACTCTAATAGCTTTTTCCTAATTCTTTTTGAAAGAGGATGTATTCTAGAGAGAGAAAGCTTGGTATTTTGGGTAAAAATGGATGAGGTGTGTTGTTTTGTTGAAGAAAAAGGTTTTGTCGTAGGGTTTTTAAAGATTGAGAGTGATGAGATCAATATGCTAGGGTGAAGAGATCGATCTTCCTTTGGTTTTAGCTATCGAATTCTCAGGTTTAAAATGGGAGAGATCGATCTTGGCTTAGCAGAAGCTCAAGGAGATCGATCTGCTCATGGGGAGTGATTGATTTACTCTTGACAGAATCAAATGGAGATCGATCTGCACTTAATGAGGGATCGATCTAGGCTTGGCAGAGGCTAATGCAAATTGATATGCTCATTGGGGAGATCGATTTGCTCAATGGGGAGATCGATCTAGCCTTGGCAGATTCACTTAGAATTGCTCTGCTTGCACAAGGGATCGATTTGCCTTGGATAGGAGATCGATCTGGCCTTCATCTGGGGCATTTCTTGCTGCATTTTTCTAGATTTTTTAAGGGTAAATTCCTATTTCACTGCTTCAATACTCATTTTGCATTTTAATCCCACTTAGAGTATGGAAAGACTCATTTCCTATGATTCACATATAATACGAATATGTGCATTGCCTAAATTCATAAAGAATACATAGAATTCACAGTCCATGCATTATTAATTCGTGTCTTCATTCCTTATCTTTAATCCAAATTCTTAATGTTCCATTCGTTAATTTTATAGCCACTTCGACCCTTGTTTATCCTTTATTTGTATCTTGACACTCATTCATCCAATTGCAAATTCACTCACACATTTACATGATCTGAAATCATTTGTCTTATAATTCCATTAACATATATTACAAAGTTATACATACATGGGTTCTCACAATCTCCCCCACTTAAGGAAATTTGGTCCTCCAAATTGGAACCAATTCAATTCGTGAACAACTCGAGATACTTCTCCTGTATCAAACTCTCCAACTCCCATGTAGGTTCTTTTGCAGTGTGGTGCTGCCAAAGGACTTTCACTAAGGGGATCGTCTTCGATCCCAACACCTTCTCCTTCCTATCCAATATCCGAACTGGCTTCTCAACATATGTCATGTTATCGTTGAGTTCCAATGGCTCATATCTTATCACATGTGCCGGATCCAGGTGGTACATCCGTAACATAGAGATGTGGAAGACGTTGTGAACGCCTGCTAGTTCAGGTGGCAAAGCTAGCCTGTAGGCCTTATCTCCCACTCTATCCAATATCTAAAAGGGCCCAATGTAATGAGGACTTTACTTTCCATTCTTTCCTTTCTTTCCGAACCTCGTTATACACTTGGAATGTGTGAGACCCTGTATATGTAAAATTGTAATGTGTAATGAATGTGAATGGACTTGTAATGTAAAGTATGATCGATGTAAGTCCATGGATTCAATGTATGTATGTGTAATATGATTTGTAACGTACATACAAGTTCCATTGAGTTTGAATATGAAGAAAGGAGTTCTTATAAGTGATAGATGTGATTGAAACTCAAAATGGGTAGTGTGGTAAATGGATGGAAGCTGCGTGAATATAAATGCTTCCATTTGGTTATATATAGTATACCTTTGGACATACAATGAATGCACACAAGTTTCAATGTGCATAAGGTATGAATGGATGCCATTTTCAAGTTATAAAGGTGGATAGATGAGAAAATGGCCATGGCAGCAGATTAAGGATGTGTTGGTGTGAGTTGCAGCAAGAAAACTGCAGAAAATCTAGAAAGTATGAAGGCCAGATCGATCTCATAAGATGAGAGATCGATTTGGAAGAGCTAGAATGCTCTTATTTGGGCAATGGAATAGAGCAGATCGATCTCCAATGGGGCCAGATCGATCTCCTAAGCATTCTGTAATGAAAAGATCGATCCTCAAGCACCCGATCGATCTCCTTAGCTCTCTGTTTGGGACCAGATTGATCTCATGCTTAAAATTTAATGAAAATGAGAGATTTAAGGGGACCAGATCGATCTCCTCTTGGACCAGATTAATCTCCTCAAGCTATTTCTATAAAAGGAGGGCTGAAAATCTAAAAATTTCGAGAAAAACACCAATCTTCCATTTCTAACCCAAAAACCTAACTTTCTCTCTCTAAAATCAACCATTTTCAGCAAGAATTGAGGGGAGACCATTAGACATTAAGTTGTTCATCTTGAGGAATAGAACAACATAGTTGGAACCCAAAATCCCACTGTGGGTATTGAAGGAGATAAGGGCATTGACATTTAGAGCAAGAAGAAAAATCATATTTGGTAAGATTCTAAAACTCCAATCCAAGTACATTGTCTATTTAATTGATTTTGGAGTTGTTTGACATGAGTATGTATGGATGGAAACACCTAGGTTGTGTTAGAAACTAATGTAACCTAGAAAATGGAATGCCTCTAGTGTGAGAAAGTATGATTTGGGGAGTTGGTGGTTTATGGGTTATGATAAGTTGTTAAATGAGTAATGTGGGTGATTTGGAATGGTTATGTGGAGTTATAATATGGGTTTAAGTGAAATTGTGAAAATGAGTATGTATATGCTTGATAAAATGCCATAGTGAGGGAATTCATGAAATATGAACACTATGAGCTTAATGTCGATTTAATATCGATTTGGAATAAGTTAATAGGCCTAAGAAGATCCATAGACTCGAGTTATGGGTAAAGTAATGAAACGAGGCCATATAAGCGTTAACAGAGGCTATAGATTAAATTGACTATAGCAAGCACAAGGGTTGCATTATATGGATCGAATATAATGTGAAATATGATTGTGTGCAGTCCGAAGAGTTGTTGAAGACGAATCGAACCGTACGAGTAAGCAGCTTAAGGAAGTGGAATCACGCATCACGATTCCAGGTAAGGGAATTCTGTAAGTATATAGAGGTAGCTGCCCGTAATTTGTGGGATTATAGGGTGTTTATGAAATGCATGAACGTTTGAGAAATTGGTTGCTTGGTATGTGAAAATAGTTGTGAATATTGGATGATTTGGTTTTACATGGATATATAAAAAGGGATAGTAAGGCTAATAATTGCATAAATCAAGTGTTTTGAATGCTTTCACAAAACATGTATTTGGTTTTAAACGAATTAATAGATAGGATGGCTATTGTGGTTTGATGTTTGTGATAGCACATGTGAAGTGCCAAATATGTTTTGAGATAGATTTAAAAGCTTATGAGCCGCCTATCATGTTTATGTGAATTAAACCGTGCTAGAGCCTAGCTCGCACCGGGTATTGATGTTTTCATTTATATGAAACGTGCTGAAGCTTAGCTCGCACCTTGATTTGGAAACTATGATGATGTTTATAAATCGTACTGGAGCTTCTGCTCATACGTGGCTTTTGAGTGATTTGTCTTATGAGTATAACCGTACTAGAGCTATGCTCGTACGCGTCTCTTTATGATAGGATGCATGAGTCGTGCTAGAGCTTTGCTCGCATAAGTTTGCACATTGTGATGCGTATAAGGTTGTGAAAGTTGGTAAGATCCTTAAGCCCTACATCCTTAAGCTAACATCCTTAAGCCCAAAGAGGCGGGGAGGCTCTGTTAGGCGGGGAGGCTCTGTTCGGTGGGGAGGCTCTCCTACGGTGGGATCCTTAAGCCAACATCCTTAAGCCCTGGAGGGGCGGGGAGGCTCTTTTAGGCAGGGAGGCTCTCCTACATGGGTACGGTAAGATCCTTAAGCCCTACATCCTTAAGCCAACATCCTTAAGCCCGAGGAGGCGGGGAGGCTCTGTTTGGTGGGGAGGCTCTCTTACGGAAGGATCCTTAAGCCCTACATCCTTAAGCTAACATCCTTAAGCCCGAGGAGGCAGGGAGGCTCTGTTAGGCGGGGAGGCTCTCCTTCACGGATATGGAAAACTCTTGGTATGGGGTAGGTAAGACCTAGGAATGGCACCCTCAATCACGATATGAGTCCGCGGAGTACGCTGTACCGTGTATATCACATGGAGTACGATGTACCGCGTGATGGTTATTTGATGAGAAAGTCTGGCGAGGGATAATCCATCTTCGTGCCAGCATGATACCCCGCACACCTGGATGCGTGTGGTCTGGGATGATTTATGATGTAGTTGGTCCACATAGGCACTTTTGATATAGTGACCTAGTTTTTATACACATGTGTGAATTGTGAAATGAAAATGTGGTTGTGATTGTGAATTGATTTGGTGGTATTTATGTGTGGAGAAAGAGGTTTATGATGTTGGTTTAAAAAGGAGGTTTCTTAATGAATTGCCCTTTTTATGAATTTAAATGAGATTGAGCATGAGATGATTTATACATGATGTTCTTTTTACCATGTTTGATATGCCAATGTACATGATTTTGACACATGATATATATGTATACTCATATGGCATAGTTTTATTCCTCATGCTCCTACCATAAATGATTTATGCATAACACTATCAGCATGTAGATAGAGTAGTTATCTACCATGCTTGCATTATTGCCTTACTGAGCGTGTGGTTGCTCATCCCTCTCTATTTCCCCCTTACAGAGCGTGCATAGTAGCCCAGTGAGGACTGAGGCGTGGTATTTTGGACTCCGCTGCATCTCCATCTCTTAGAGGTATATACACCATGATTCTTTTTGTATCTAAACAATGTAAAAGCACAGTATTCTTTTGAGTTGTAATTATGGGGGATGTAGATGTCAGTAAAACATGTTTTCGTATAAGTACACGATTAAATGAAAATGTATGACATCGTTTTAGTTAAATGAGAATGAATGAGATGTGGTGTTTATTATTGACTCACAGCCCAACAGTGTGTGGTGAGTTAGTTCACGACCGAGTAAGGTAACAGTAAAATGCGAAAAATTTTTAGTGATTTTCGATTAAAGAGAATGGAATTGGGTCGTGACAGAATGAGAAACTCGTAAAAATACCGACTCACCCACTGTGAATTCCAAAGGTCTCTGTCTCCTGTCAGTATAACTCTTTGTCTGCTCTGAACTGTCCGTAACCTCTCGCAAATCAACTAGACATCCTCAGAGGCTTGTCTCACTAAGTTGGGAGCAAATATCAGTCGGTCACCAACCTCTTCCCATCCAATAGGGGAACGACATCTGCAGCCATACAAATCCTCATACGGTGCCATCATGATACTCAAATTATAACTGTTATTATAGGCGAACTCTATGAGTAGCAAATGGTTATCCCAGGAGCCTCCAAAATCCATGCACATGCTCTCAACATATCCTCCAGGGTCTGTATAGTCCTCTCCTATTGACCATCTATTTGAGGATGGAACGCTATGCTAAAACTTAGTTGGGTCCCCATCGCTTCCTGAAAACGTTCCCAAAAGTGGGAAGTGAAGCGGACATCCCTATCAGAAACAACGCTCACTGAAACATCATGCAATCTCACTATCTTGTGCACATATAGTTTTGCCAGTGTACTCAGAGTATCAGTGGCTCTCATAGCTATGAAGAGTGTCGACTTTGTTAATCTATCCATTGCTACCCAAATCGCATCTGATTCCTGCGGGTCCTGGGTAAACCTATCACAAAGTCCATAGTGATATGTTCCCATTTCCAAGTAGGTATAGGTAGAGGTTGTAGTAGCCTTGCAGCTTCTGATGCTCTACCTTCACCTGCTGACAGATGAGACACTTTGACACGACCCTTAACTTACCAAAATACATAAAAAATTTTTGCATTTCATGCATCATTTATTATTCGTTTTTACCTTAATCGTGAACAGCGACTCTCCTCAATAGTTGGACTGTGTGTCGACGTCTAACTCACTCCACCATACTAATTCAATTTGCATATTATTTATGAGTAAAGACTTGTATAAATGTATATATCAGAGTTGTTACATGTGTTTACATGTGTTTACATTGTTTTACATCCCCAATAGTTACACATAAAATGCTACTGTGCTATCATAAGTTTATATACAAAATTACAACAGTGTGTATACCTTACGCGATGGGATGCAGCGGATTACCAAAAGGGAAACGCCTCCAGTCACGCTCACTCTATACTCAAATCTCTGTAGAGAGGGGGAAAATAAGGGGGTGAACAAACCCCACGCTTAGTAAGGCAATCATGCGAACATGTAGATACTGCACTGTCTACGTGAACGTGATGCCATGCTCAAAGCAGATATTTCATCATTTCTAAATTATGAGTTCATGCTTGTGTTAATGGTATGTAAAACATTCATGCTATTAAAATCCAGTGCACAATTCAATTCAAAGCATGGTATAAATCATCATGCATAATTCACAATAAAGCATGGCATTACCCATCATGTGTTTGTCACAAGTAAGCATGGCATTAACCATCATGCATTTTTCACAATAAAGCATGACATTAATCATCATGCTTCAGTGCACTTTAAACCATTAACAATCAATATCTCAAAACAGTTCAACACTTGTCAGGTCTCAGCCCCTCCCTTGGACTGTCCTGACCCATAAATCGTTTCAAACATGGATTTATTCTCAAAACAATAGACATGTGAGATAAGCAATTCAATAAAAGGTAATAACCTCTAGGTTTATGGCCATAACCTGTGATACCGACTACACAGATCAAGTGTGCGGGATATCACCACTATCTGCTTCCACACGGGAGGTGGGTCAAATCCTACCTTTCGGTCCATAGTAGATCTCGTCCGAAGACGGCACATCACAATCTGAACACGGTACAACGTACTCCATGCTACATGTACGGTACAACGTACTCCGTGGACTCAATCGACACATCATATCACGCCACATCTAAAAACGTACGTGTGAGCCTATTTAATCGATACGACCTCTTGTCTACCTGAATCTCCTAACATGACTAATCAATCATGTTAAAACAATGCATATGCGAGCTTATTTAATCGATGTGACACCCAGTATACCCGAAGCTCCAAGCACGACAACAAGCAAGGTGGCATCTAGTGCGAGCTAAGCTCGAAGCACCATGCCAAACCAGTATGAAATCCATGTGAAAACTAGTGCGAGCTAAGCTCCAGCACTCATGCATATAAAACACATCAAATCTCGTGCGAGTCTTGCTCTAGCACGCTTTCATTCTCACGAAATCATGTAGGAGGCTCAATTCTTTGAAAAGTATGGTTAACAAACCAAAACAACTCAACTCTTTTGCAAATCATTTCAAATATTAGCCAACCTACCAAATCATTAGCTAAAAAGCAATAAAACATGATTTTCAAAGCAATATGCTTTTCTTTTCATGCACATTTCTCAAACACCCAACGTTCGCCTTTCAATCACCCAACATCATTTCCTAATATCTCATGCATCCTAGTAAAGCATTTAATGCTCCCAAATTACGCACAGATATGTTTAAGAGTTCACACAATTCCCTTACCTCGATTTACTCGGTGTGACTCTTTTCCTCTTAGCTTCTCACGCTCTTGGCTTAAATCGCTCCGGCGTATCTTCGGAAGCTACAATTTATTCATCATGCGTTCGAGTTAGTATTACTAACTCTCGTTCAACTATGCATTCCACCCAATGCTTTACACGCTTATTTTACCCTTCTTGGGTAAGCCTCTCTATTCATTCCATATTATTATCTTAAAATTATCTCTTCAACAGCATTATCATCTCAAGATATCATATTCATCATTTATTCCACCACATTTCACTTCTCATACTAGCCCATTTCTCGGTTATATTCATTTCATGGTATTCTAGGTAGTTCTACACATAATGTGCACACCCAAATCAACTTCATAATCATCAACTAGACAAATGCACTTGGATTTGTGCACTAGAAACTTACCTATTTGGATTTCCTCTTTGCTCCAATTAGAAATGCCCTTTGTTTCTTCAATCCAACAAATGGGTAAATGTCTCCAAACTATGTTGTTCTTCTCCTTGATGTGATCAACTTTGCCTCTAATAGTCTTCCTTTAAATCTCCTTGAAAATGGTTGGATTTAGAGAGAGAAAACTAGGTTTTGGGTTGGAAAAGGGAAGGAAATGGTTTTGTCCCAAAATCTATAGATTTTCAACGCCCTTTTTATAGAATTAGCTTGAGGAGATTGATCTGCCCAATGAGGAGATCGATCTGGTCCCCTTAAATTCCTCTTTTCCACAGTATTTTAAGCATGAGATCGATCTATTGAAGCTTGAGATCGATCTGCTCCAAACAGAGTGCTAAGGAGATCGATTTGTACGCTTGAAGATCGATCTTTTCAATACAGAATGTTTAGGAGATCGATTTGGCTCCATTGGAGATCTATTTGCCCTATTCGTTTGCTCAAATACAAGCATTTTTGGCTCATCCAAATCAATCTCTCATCCTATGGGATCGATCTGGCCTTCATATTTCCAAATTTTCTGCAGTTTTTCTACAATAACTCACACCAAAACAACTTAAATTTGCTGCCATAGTCATTTTCTCATTCAATCATCTTTGAGACTTGAATATGGCATCCATTAATACTTCATACACATTAAAACTTGTGTAGAATCTTTGTATGACCAAAGGTACTTAATATAAACCAGATGGAAGTGTACAACTTATGCAATCTTCCTTCCATTATACCATACTACTCACATTCTTCACATGTCTAAGTCCATTTCTTCATTTTCATATATAATGAAACTTGTATGTACAATCACAACTCTTATTACATGTGTGTACATTTAATTTATGGACTTTACATCATTAATACTTCACATTACAAATGTAACATCATACTTATGATTTCATTTACATTTCTATGTACCTATATACAATTATACATATATGGGGTCTCACACACTTTACCACAAATTCAGCTACATCTCTTTTTATCCCTGACCACCAATACACTCTTCGAAGATTCTGATACATCTTGTTATTTCCTGAATGCAGTGTATACTTCATTGAGTGAGCTTTTTTCAAGATCAGCCTCTTGATCTCTGGATCATCGGGAACACATATCCTACCCCTGAACCTCAGCAAACCATCTGAACTCAACTCAAAATCAGTCTCTGTACCCCTCTGCATCTGCCCAATAATGTCACTATATTGCTAATCAATTTACCGGGCCTGTCAAATACGATCTACCACATTAGGTTCAAACAGCAGGCTAGCTACCATAAAACCACTATCAGCATCAGCGGGGTCATATCCAAACTGAGGCTCACGAACTGTTCCAACAACTCGTGTTCCCTGATCATCATGTATGATACCAACCCGAGATGTTTTCTACTCAATGCATTGACTACTACATTCTCCTTACCCGAGTGGTACAGAATCTCGCAATCATAATCCTTCAGAAGCTCGAGCCATCTTTTCTTCCTCATGTTCAACTCTTTCTGTGAGAACAGATACTTAAGGCTCTTGTGGTCTGTAAATACTTGAAATTTCTCACCATAAAGGTAATGACGCCATATTTTCAAGGCAAATACTATGACCGCTAACTCTAGATCATGGGTCGGGTAGTTTCTCTCATGATCCTTTAACTATCTTGATCCATAGGCGACTACCTTCCCATCCTACATCAGTACACAACCCAGTCCTTGGTACGAAGCATCTGCATATACAAAAAAACCTCTTGAGCTGGTAGGAATAGTGAGAATCGAAGCTGTAGTCCATCTCCTCTTCAACTCTAGAAAACTTTCCTCATATTTATCTTCCCACACAAATTCAACATTCTTTCTCGTGAGACGTGTCAAAGAAGTAGCTAACCTCGAGAATCCCTCCACAAACCACCAGTAATATCCAGGTAAACCCAAGAAACTTTTGATCTCTGTGACTCTCTGGGGTCTCTGCCATTGAACCACTACTTCAATCTTGGATGGGTCCACTAACACACCATCTTTCGACACAATATGACCTAGAAAAGAGATCTGCTCTAGCAAAAAATCATACTTACTGAGTTTAGCATACAACTTCTTCTCTCGGAGGATCTGTAGCACTATCCTTAGGTGCTGTTCATGCTCCTCTCTAGATCTTGAATACACCAGAATATCATGGATGAATACGATGACGAACCGATCAAAATACTGGTGAAACACCTCATTCATCAACGACATAAAATCTGTAGGAGCATTTGTCAACCCGAATGGCATAACCATAAACTTAAAATGACCATACCGGGTGCAAGAAGCTGTCTTGGGTACATCTCCATCTTGAATTCTCAATTGATGGTACCCAGATCTCAAATCTATGTTAGAAAAGACTTGCGCTCCCCGAAGCTGATCTAACAAATCATCGATGCGTGGAAGGGGATACTTATTCTTGATGGTCGCCTTATTCAACAACCTGTAGTCAATACATAGTCGGAGGCTTCCATCCTTTTTTTTACAAGCAGTACCGGTGCTCCCCAAGATGATACACTCAATCTGATGAACCCCTTATCCAATAACTCCTGTAACTGCTTCTTCAGTTCCTCCAACTCAATCAGAGCCATTCTGTACAGTGGCTTGGATATCGGCTCTATATCAGGTGCCAAATCTATACAAAATTCTATCTCTCAATCTGGCGGTAACCCTGCTAACCACTGGGATGTCTCACAATTTCGGGCATGCCTTATCCGCCTCAACCACGTACGCAATATAAGCTTTCAAAATATCAATCATTAAATCCATACAAAGATTCATATATTTCACTCACAAATATAATGGTTTCATTACTTTTCAAGGGCATTTTACATTACATTTCTCGGGGAAACTTACGGTAATGCTATCTACCTCTGGAAATGTTACCGTCTTAGAAAAACAATCCACTACAGCACGATTTGTGAATAACCAATCCATTCCTAGGATTACATCAAAGTCTCTCATATACATTAAAATGAGGTCGGCTGTCATTTCTTTTTCCCCTACTTTCAACTTACAATCTCTAAATACATACTCCACTAGCTGACTATTGTTCATGGGAGTGCTTATAAGCATCCTCCTGCTTAACAGGGCAAGCTTCACATACTTAAATAATTTACATGCAAATGCATGTGATACAAATGAATGTGTGGCACCAGGATCTATCAAAACATAAGCTTTAGGATCAAAGATTAAAATGGTACCTTTCACCACATCTGACGATTGATCTGCAGCATCCTGGTCCAAGGCATGTACTCGTCCTCTGTCGACCACCTGCTTTCCTTTCTCTTTAGCTGTTGCCCTCCATCTCGAAATAAGAGTATCAGCAGGAGCTCTCTCCGGCTCTTTGCCCTTCTGTGGGGCACTCACAGTCATCTTTAGGTAATTTCAAATCATATGCCATGGTTTCTCACATAAAAAACATACTGCAGGAGATCCATAACATGGTCAAGTCCCATGGTACCTACCGCACTTACTGTACTGTTCTGTCATAGGCCGTGGCCCTCTAATCACTATTCCTTTTGCTGGAGTTATGGCCGGATACACGGGAGGCTTAACTATCCTCTCTCAGATTTCCTCTATCCTCGACCTCTTCCTAGAAAATCTCTTACTTCCTCTTTAACTGAAGCCTCTATCCACTGTTTGTGTCTTTCTGTCTCTGTCTCTCACTCTACCGACCTTTCCATACTTTGATGCAACTCGTTTAATATCTTGCTCGCACAACTGTGCCCTATGCACTGCCTTCTTGTAGGTTGGTATGCTAAAAGGAACCAATCGGGACTTGATGGATGGTCTTAGTCCGTCCACAAACTTTCGAACGTTTTTGACCTCACTGTCCATCGTGTCAAGATCATACCAGCCCAGGGAGATGAATTTAGTCTCATACTCATCCACCGATTTGCTCCCATGGGTCAAATCCAAAAAATTCCATTTGCAGTCTCCGTTGCGCAGTATCCAGAACATATTACCTCTGAAAGGCCTCCAAAAATATATCCTAGCTGATCTGTATGCCGGGCTCTCAAAATGGGTTGGGTGGACTTCCACCAATGCTTTGGTGATCCCTTCAGCATGAATACGCTAAACACTACCATCTCGGTAGTAGTGCACTGGAAAAACCCATACAGTTTCTCTATTTCATTCACTCAGTCCTCCGCAGTTACAAGGTCCTTAACTCCACTAAAAGATGGCGGGTTAAATTTTTGAAACTGCCACAACCTATCCAGGTCACATCCATAACCCTAATCTCTACTTCTCAGTGGTGGAGCAACAGTAGAAGGCATTTCCTATACTAGTGGGGGTGTAAGAGTATCTGTAGTTTGAGGTTTTTGGGCTAGCTATGCAAGCATCTTAGGAGTAACAGCCGGTTTATCATCATCACCCTGTGCAACAGGCTCTTGCCCACCCCCAACTCCAGGTAACGTCTGGACAATCAATTCTAAAATTGCCTCTAAGCTCCGTTGTATCCTCGTAAAGTGTGCCTTAGTACTCTCTGGTGTCTCTGTCGGACTTTATGAAAAATGCTCAACATCAGCCTCCACCTCTACTGCCTCGTGAGTCTCATATGGCAATGACTCAGCACGGCCCCCAGGCCTACCCCTCTGGCCTCTAGTTCATTCTCTCGCCCCTCTACCGTGACTGGTATTAGGCATTATGCCAAGATTCCTACAGTCACAATTATTTCCTAGTCAAACCGATCTCGATATACACAGTTGTATCTAGACAAACAGAGTAACATGGGGATTTAATTTTCCTAATTTTTGACACCGACACATGTCAGACCAACTTAACTCTGATACCACCTCTATCACGACCCTCAATCCACCAAAAATCAACTACAAAGTTTTCATTTTTTGTTTATTATTTAATTCAATTCTTATTTGTTCTTGACCTTTGCTTTACCTGATTGTGAACAGCTACATCTCCAATAGTTGGGCTGTGTATCGGTGTCAATCTCAACCATTCATACCATTTGAAATTTACAATTCATTTAAATGTAGACATTTATATTTCGAAATCAGAGTTACTGTTTACACGTGTTTACAATCTTTTACATCCCTAAAATTACATTTAAAGATACTACTGTGCTTTGACATGTCTAGATACAAAACTATACAAATGTATCTACCTCGTGTAATGGGATGCAGCAGACACCAAAAATCTAATCCTCAGTCGTCACTATCTACTGTAAGTGCTTTGTAAAGGGGAAAAATAAAGGGGTGAGCAAATCGCGTGCTCAGTAAGGCAATCATGCGAGCAGGTAGATAACTGTACTATCTATGTGATCATGATGCCATGCTTAAATCACATATTTATTGGTCATACTCCAAAACGTATGCTCATGCTTGTGTTATGACATGTAAAGCAATTCATGCTATTTAAATAAGTGCACAGTTCTTAAAACATAGCATGGAAACTGTCACGACCCAAACTACCCAAAAATCAGAGTTAATTTTTCGCGTTTTTATTATTTTCTTACTTTAATTCTTACCTGTCCTCGAATCGTGACCAACACTCCACTACTAATTGGGCTGTGCGTCAATGCCAGTCCCACCATACATCTACCCCAGTACTTATTTCTTCTCCAGTCATTTATAATTGTTATATTATTTATACATCCCCTAAAGTTACTTACAAACATGTTACTGTGCTATGCTTATGTAGATACAATAAGTACAAGTGTATATACCTTATGTTGATGGGCAGCAGCGGATATCCGGAATGCAGTACTGAGTCGCCTCAACTTCAACTGGAGATCATCTGTGGGAGAAAATGAAAGGGGTGAGCACATCAAGCTCAGTAAGGCAATCCTACGAACAAGTAGGTAACCATACTACCTACATGAACGTGGTGCCATGCATAAACCACCCTTTCTCCACACATTTTAAAACATATGATATGATGTTGTGATGTTATGTAAATCCAGTTGCACGGAAAACTCAACATGCAATTATTTTAAATCATTTCTTTCTCTTTAAAAATTTCACAATGAAGTCAGGACTCGACCCCTCCTTCGGGTGATCCTGACTCACACAAAACCATGGAAATAGAATTTCTCAAAAGCATCGGTATCGAAAACATACGTATATATATACAAGATACGAGACTAGGCAATACTGTATATCGGTAATAACCAGGACTGGCCAATATGTCCTCGTGAGTCCTCTAGCTTCACGGATCCCAGTGTGCGAGGTCTCACCCGGATCGGGAACTGCCCAGGAGGTGGGTCAATCCAACCCGTCAGTCTTATCCGATCTCACGCATCCGTCGATGCCGTATCCGAAGATACCCCGTATCACGAAGATACCGTATCACAAAGATACCCCGTATCACAAAGATACTGTATCCGAAGATACTCTGTATCACAAAGATACCGCATCCGAAGATACCCCACGGTACATCGTACTCCATGCTACTTGCACGGTACATCGTACTCCATGGACCCATATCACTCTAGGTACTCCAGCCCAATTGGCCTGCTTCCCACAAAGGTTTTCATAACTCAATACTCGTTGCCATGTCTCAAAACGCACGTGCGAGCCTATTAAATCGGTGACACACAGTCTACCCGATGCTCCAAGCACGGCTCATTATATGTTCTCTTAAGAATCAGTGCGAGCGATGCTCAGCACTCTCATCAAATCAAGTAAACTTGGCAGAGCCCGCTTTACATCTCCACAAGGCCGCCAACCTCATCCCTCACTCTCACCCTACTTAAGAGGTCTATTGAGCCTGTTGGGCCTTTTGGCTGACTCCAAGGGCAGACAGCGCTACTCCACAAATCCAGTAAAACTAGTGCGAGCTATGCTCAGCACTCTGTATATAAATCATATGAAAATCTTATAAAGTCTGGTGCGAGTTAAACTTCCGCACCCTGTCATGAAGATCATGTAAAATCTGGTGCGAGTTAGACTCTAGCACCGTGTCACGCAAAAGCATGTGAAATCTGGTGCGAGTTATACTCTAGCACCTATGCATGTAAAACTCTAGTGCGAGCTTTCGCTCTAGCACTAATGCATGCATCACACAAGTCAAATATCGTGCGAGCTGAGCTCTAGCACGTCACATGTAAATAAAAACATGTAGGCGGCTCGATTATTTCCAAATAGTTTTCACAGAAATCACATCAGTTAAGATATGCAATGCTATGCATTTTCTTTCAAGGTGAGCCAGCCTACTCATGCATGCGTTGAAATACCTCCAGAACGAGCAGGAACCTCTTGTTCTTGCTCCTCCCAATTTTTCCTAAATTTTTAGAATTTTACCCTTAGCAAGGGTATTTTAGTAATTTTGCCCATACGGGGCACTAAAATTGTTCTTCGACCTCTAGACCCTTCAATTAGTTTTAAAGGACTGCATATGAATTTAAAATTGCGTACTGTTACCTCTAGCAGTCCGTAGAATTCCCTTACCTCGATTCTCGTCGAGTCTGACCTTTTTCTTTTTCAATGTAGTCCCATCGCGCAGTCCGATATGCTTCCAATCCAATGCCCGGAACTGCGTATTAACATTCCTCAGGTCAGATAACATATAATTTAATTGTACTTAATCTTTTCTGGGCTTAATTTAAATCGCTGGGCCCATTTACCCCTATTGGGCCCGATTGTACCTTAATGGGCCTTAATCGGCCTTAAGCCCGTTTTTCACTAAATTCCCACTTATCGAGGCCTATTGGGCTCATTGGGCCCACCAATAATTTATCGGGCCTCGTTCTAATTCTCGAATATCTAAATTCACTATTTACGACAATTTATCTAAATTTTCATAAATTAATTCAAATAATTGCGGGAATTAAATCAATATCACGCAATACAAGGTAATTGTCGTAAATAGGGGTCACTTACCCGAGATTCCATGCTAGTACGTACTTCGAGGCTGTCTCGAGCCCTCGGTGGATGCCAATCGTCGAGCTACACAATTAATTACATTTTCGGGTAAACTTTTCGGTCGAAATTTAATTAAATAAAATATTCCAAATTTAAATCGGGTCAATTTGACCGCTTATCGACTTACCCGAAGCTCGATTGCATCACCGAAATTTTCCCCAATTTTTTCTCTTTTTCCTTTTTTCCTTTTTCTTCCCTTTTTTCTCCTCTTTTTGGCTGAACCGGTCCGGTCCGGTTCAACCCGGTTCGGACCGCCGGTTCGGTCTGGTCCGGTTCGGCCGGTTCTGTCCGGTTCGGCCGGTCCAGGCTCCCTTTGGTCGTGCCGGCGCCGTCCGGCCGGTTCCCAACGCGACTCCGGTGCCAATCGGCACGCAATCGTCTGGGCTCACTAGATCGGGCCTCGGCTGGGTTCGAATCGCCTCCGTCGCCGGCGAATCAGCTCTTCTCCCCCGCGGCTGTTTCCTCCCGATCCGGCGAATTCCGGCGGCTTCGTCGGCCAATACCGGTCTCAAAAGGACCGGCTCCTCCTGGTCACACCGGTACCCGCCGTTCGCCTCCAGCTGCCGTGGATCGCCGGTACCGACCCCATTTTTCCCGCGACCTTTTCTTCCTCCGTTCGGCTTCCTCCGGCGTCGGTAAGCTGCACCGCTGGTACCATCGTGTTCGTCGGGCGTCGCTCTACGTTTTCCGACCTGCAGCTGGGACCATCGGTCGCCGGTGGCTCATCGGGCTCCTCGGGTTGCTCGGCTCCGTTTCTCTGCTTCGATTTCTCTCTCCCCGATAACTTTTCTCTCTCTTTTTTTTTGTTTCAATTCTTTTTTTTTGTTTTATTATCTTATTTAACAATTTATTTTTATTTATTAAAATACACTAAAAATACCAAAATATCCCTTAAAATTATTATTTTTATTTTAATTCAATTTATTTAATTTTATTTAATTTATTTATTATATTTTAACCTCTTTTTCGGGTATAATTTCTCGATTATTTTCGGGATTATTTTTTCGAACTAAAAATCCCGATTAATCCCGATTAATTCCAATAAATTAATATCTTGATCAATTTAATCCGAAATAATTTTATTTCACTTTTATTGACCAAGATTTCTTAAATCCATATTTTTAATTAAATTTTCTTATCGAATTTATACCGGCTTTCGGTCTTTTGACCATTTTGCCCTTACACGTGTTCGGGATTAATTTAACCCGACTTCCTTCATACTTCCTCTATCTTTTCTTATTTAGTTTTCGTATTTTAATTAAATTCGGGTCTTACAATTCTCCCCCACTTAAGGAATTTGGTCCTCCAAATTAGAACCAATTCATATGAGTCCATATACAACTCCGGGTACATCAATCGTATCATGCTCTTAAATTCTTATGTGACCTTCTCCGGAGTGTATTACTACCAAAGGACTTAATTAGGGAGATTATCTTAAACCCCAATACTTTCTCTTTCCTGTTTAATG
The DNA here is from genome assembly GCA_033439115.1 of Firmiana major. NCBI lineage: Eukaryota > Viridiplantae > Streptophyta > Magnoliopsida > Malvales > Malvaceae > Firmiana > Firmiana major. The sequence goes on along the minus strand of CM065898.1, from coordinate 51,189,481 downwards.
CCCGAATCAACTTCTTCAATATACTTGTATTTTCCTCAAACTGAACTTTTGAATCTCATATCCTATCACCTACGCTGGATCTGGATAGTATTTCCGAAGCATCAAAAGCTGGGACACATTGTGGGTGCCTGTTAATTCACGTGATAACATCAACCTACAGGTCTTATCTCCCACTTGTCCAATCTCTCAAGGATTCGATCCAGCTCAACTCAATTTACTTCTTCCAAAAGTTCCGCTATGTCCTTATTCTCTTAGGACGTGTAACTTTCAACCATAATAATTCACCAAGGGTGAATTCCAATATTTGTCTATCTGTTCTGAGGTATTCTTAATCTCTCATCCTTAACTAAACATCCTCAGAGACTTATTATCCAAGGTCAAAAGTGATCGTATCTGTCACCCACTTTTTCTTATCCAAATTTGGGAAACAACCCCTACAGCCATACACGGTCTCATATCTTGTTATCCCGATACTCAATTGCCAATTATCGTTATTGGCGACTTCAATTAGAAATCAACTGATCATTCCAGGAGCTTATAAAATCAATGGCACACGCTTTCATCGGATCCTCCAGAACTTATACAGTCCTCTCTGACTGATCATCTGTCTGAGGATGGAAAGCTGTGCTAATACTCAGTCGGGTTCCCATAGCTTCCTAAAAATATTCTCTGAAGTAGAAGGTGAAGCGGGAATCCCTATATGATACCATGCTCACTGGAACGCTACATAATGTTCCACAATCTTCCTTATACTTGAATCCTCATACACACTCTGAGTATCTGGGGATTTCATAACCAGAAGGTGGGTAGACTACTTAGCGACTATCATTCAAATAGCCTCGTAATTCACCTGGGTCTCTGTAACCCATCATAAATTCATGGAGACTTGCTCTCATTTTCCGTGCCGTGTCGATATAGGTAGGTGCTGCAATAACTTGCAGACTTTTAATACTCTACCTTATTCTGCTGACATACTAGGCACTTTTCACAACCTCTACCATGTGTCTTTCCACATCTGACCACCAATACCCTTATCGAGATTTTGATATATAATCATTACTTTCCGTATGCACTGTATATCCCGAAGAGTGAGCTTCTGACAACATTACTATCTCATCATCTGTGGTCCTGGGGAGCACTTATACTGTCTCTGAATCCTCAGTAACTCATCATCACCCACTGTGAACTCTATCACTGTACCCTTCTGAATCAGATCCAAACTATCGACATCCGGTCGATCATCACGCTAAGCCTGGCAAATCCGGGCACTCTCATCCGGTACTAGTCATCAGGCTAGCCGTCACATAGTCATACCAATCACTGTCATCATCAGAAGGGATCACATCTATACTGAGGCTCACAACTGCATCTAGCAGCTCACGCTCCCTGACCATCATATGTAATACCATCCCAAGGCTCTTTATGCTCAAGGCATCAGTCATCACATTAGCCTTTCTTGGGTGGTACAATTTTCATAAATCAAAATCTCTCAGAAGTTCTAACCCAATATGTATTTTCATATTCGTCTCTTTCTGTGAAAACAGATACTCGGGCTTTATGATCAGTGCATATCCACAATTTCTCACCATGTACTTAATAGTACCATATCCTCGGTACAAATATTGTTGCCAACTTTAAATCATGGGTCAGATAGTTCATTTCGTGATCAAGGAGTTGTCTGACTCCAAAATTGACTATCTTCCCATTATACATCAATACACAGCTCCATCATAATTTTGAGGTATCCATACTCACTGAGAACCCCTTGAGCTGTTGGGTATGGTGAAATTAATCACGGTGGTCAGTTCATACTTCATCACGCCAAATTCACGTCACATCAATCATCTTATTTATCATCTTATTCCAAGATCACGTTTTCTTAATTAAACGTGTCAACCAAATAGACCATATTGAGAATCTCGCAACAATCCATTGTAAAAGCCATCTTCCAATTGTTGCTTATAATTCGCCCTAGGCTTTAACTACACCCAGCATATCACCGATACTGCTGATTACAATTCGGTATAATCCTTGACTTATCTATGCATAAGCGTACAAGATCCTTCGAAATCGCTTACGTTTTCAGGTACTAACCTGCGTCATTTCCTTTTCTTATCTTAACGGCTCTTGTTAAATTTTTACTATGTTAACCTTTATGATTTGTCGAATTTTAATATTCTTATCGTCTTAGTAATGGTATCCTAATGCTAAAGGTATTTATTTCGACGATCGATTTCCCGTTACAGGTTATATATATATTTTTAGACGCTGTCAAGTCTTCAGGCGGGGAGGTATTTTTAAATACCTTTATTGGCCTTCAGACTTAACCACAACTACCGGTTATGGTTATACCCATCTTTATCCTTGGTTATAATTTCTATTCCTTACTAATTGCTTAATCCCAATTACTTCATATCGTAAGGATTTTCTTACCTAGCATACGCTTCTTACTCCAATACGTCTTGTATTTAGAATCTACCTTATCTTAACTCAAAGATTATCTCCTTCGTATATCAATCATGACAAAACTCTTGTCATTATTCATTCCGTGAGTACAATTCTTTACTCCTTTAATTTCAACTGTTGCACCCCTGTTTTCAACTTAAAATCTCTATATCCATATTCCGTTAATTAATCCTCCTCTATTGGGGTACTCATTTATCAGTATTGTACCCAATGATGTAGGCATTCATGCCTTTTTACTCACTTATATGCGAATGAAGGTGGTATAAATAAATATGTGGCACCAGGATCAATGAACATATGTACTTTATTATTCATAACAAGTGTGGTATCTTACACCACATCCATGAAACATCAATAGTGTCCTGGTCCCAGACATCCTTTCGCCTTCGTCCAACAGCCTACTTCCCTTTTTCTTTTCGGCTATGACCTCCCTTTTCGTTACAGCTATATCAACGAAATTTCTCTCTGTCTCTTTATTTTTCTGTGGGGCGATCTCACCCAACTCTGAGCAATCCTAAATCAATGGTCCGTCTTTACCACACTTAACGGCCATTTCCACCAATACCGTATAGGTATAGACCCTCCTTTCGTGGTATCCACCACACATCTCACACTGCTTACAGTGCTCACACTGCTACACTACTTCGTAGCAGGTCGGGGTCCTCCAATCACAATGCCCACAAGAGTGCCCAAAATTAGATGCACTGGGGCCTTACCAATTATATTACTCCATAACTCGTCAAATCTAATCTTTTACCAATTTCCATTTTTCTCATTCAACATCTTTGTCATTTCTCGATTCTCTTTTATGTCTCTATTTCAGCCCTCATTACCTTTCCCAATCTCAGAGGCGTGCAATTCATGTTTTTATTTACTCAACTGTAAATCTGCGCACTGCCTCGGTACCAGTAATATCTCACGGGCCAATCAGACTCTAACTGACAATCTGAGCCCTTCCATAAACTTTTAGACATCTCGACTGTCACTTGTTCATAGTGTCGAGGTAATATTTGCCCAGAATAAAATCGAGTTTCATACTCATAATTAAATCAAATCCTCTGGGTCAGAGTAAGGACTTTAATCCAAAATTTCCTTTAAATCATGTCCGGGATCTCCTGTCACCGGAATATATCTAAGTTATTTCTCATATCAGCTCTTAAGATGGGTCGAGCGGGTTTCCACCAATACTCCGCTGCGCCCTCTGATCTCATTCAAAATCTGAGCAATTAGCTCCTCAAAATAATCTCCACACTCCGTTCCAATCTCGCGAAGCGTGTCTCAATACTGTCCGATCTCTCTGTCGGACTCTGTGAGGCATGCTCAATATTCGCCTCTATTTCAATCTCATCATGATTCTCATAGTCAAATTCAGCACGACTTAGCAGACTCAGGTCTACCTCTGCGACCTCTGCCTCGTGCACTATCTCATCTAACGCGACTCATATTAAGCATTCCTGCATTCTCGACCATTTCTTAGTCAAACCCATCTCGATATACACTATTGTATCTAACTAAGCACAGTAACACGGGGATGTAATTTCCTAATTACTGACACTGACACACATCAGACCAATTGTGCTCTGATACCACCTTTATATGTCACGACCCAAACTACCCAAAAATCAGAGTTAATTTTTCGCGTTTTTATTATTTTCTTACTTTAATTCTTACCTGTCCTCGAATCGTGACCAACACTCCACTACTAATTGGGCTGTGCGTCAATGCCAGTCCCACCATACATCTACCCCAGTACTTATTTCTTCTCCAGTCATTTATAATTGTTATATTATTTATACATCCCCTAAAGTTACTTACAAACATGTTACTGTGCTATGCTTATGTAGATACAATAAGTACAAGTGTATATACCTTATGTTGATGGGCAGCAGCGGATATCCGGAATGCAGTACTGAGTCGCCTCAACTTCAACTGGAGATCATCTGTGGGAGAAAATGAAAGGGGTGAGCACATCAAGCTCAGTAAGGCAATCCTACGAACAAGTAGGTAACCATACTACCTACATGAACGTGGTGCCATGCATAAACCACCCTTTCTCCACACATTTTAAAACATATGATATGATGTTGTGATGTTATGTAAATCCAGTTGCACGGAAAACTCAACATGCAATTATTTTAAATCATTTCTTTCTCTTTAAAAATTTCACAATGAAGTCAGGACTCGACCCCTCCTTCGGGTGATCCTGACTCACACAAAACCATGGAAATAGAATTTCTCAAAAGCATCGGTATCGAAAACATACGTATATATATACAAGATACGAGACTAGGCAATACTGTATATCGGTAATAACCAGGACTGGCCAATATGTCCTCGTGAGTCCTCTAGCTTCACGGATCCCAGTGTGCGAGGTCTCACCCTGATCGGGAACTGCCCAGGAGGTGGGTCAATCCAACCCGTCAGTCTTATCCGATCTCACGCATCCGTCGATGCCGTATCCGAAGATACCCCGTATCACGAAGATACCGTATCACAAAGATACCCCGTATCACAAAGATACCGTATCCGAAGATACTCTGTATCACAAAGATACCGCATCCGAAGATACCCCACGGTACATCGTACTCCATGCTACTTGCACGGTACATCGTACTCCATGGACCCATATCACTCTAGGTACTCCAGCCCAATTGGCCTGCTTCCCACAAAGGTTTTCATAACTCAATACTCGTTGCCATGTCTCAAAACGCACGTGCGAGCCTATTAAATCTGTGACACACAGTCTACCCGATGCTCCAAGCACGGCTCATTGTATGTTCTCTTAAGAATCAGTGCGAGCGATGCTCAGCACTCTCATCAAATCAAGTAAACTTGGCAGAGCCCGCTTTACATCTCCACAAGGCCGCCAACCTCATCCCTCACTCTCACCCTACTTAAGAGGTCTATTGAGCCTGTTGGGCCTTTTGGCTGACTCCAAGGGCAGACAGCGCTACTCCACAAATCCAGTAAAACTAGTGCGAGCTATGCTCAGCACTCTGTATATAAATCATATGAAAATCTTATAAAGTCTGGTGCGAGTTAAACTTCCGCACCCTGTCATGAAGATCATGTAAAATCTGGTGCGAGTTAGACTCTAGCACCGTGTCACGCAAAAGCATGTGAAATCTGGTGCGAGTTATACTCTAGCACCTATGCATGTAAAACTCTAGTGCGAGCTTTCGCTCTAGCACTAATGCATGCATCACACAAGTCAAACATCGTGCGAGCTGAGCTCTAGCACGTCACATGTAAATAAAAACATGTAGGCGGCTCGGTTATTTCCAAATAGTTTTCACAGAAATCACATCAGTTAAGATATGCAATGCTATGCATTTTCTTTCAAGGTGAGCCAGCCTACTCATGCATGCGTTGAAATACCTCCAGAACGAGCAGGAACCTCTTGTTCTTGCTCCTCCCAATTTTTCCTAAATTTTTAGAATTTTACCCTTAGCAAGGGTATTTTAGTAATTTTGCCCATACGGGGCACTAAAATTGTTCTTCGACCTCTAGACCCTTCAATTAGTTTTAAAAGACTGCATATGAATTTAAAATTGCGTACTGTTACCTCTAGCAGTTCGCAGAATTCCCTTACCTCGATTCTCGTCGAGTCTGACCTTTTTCTTTTCCAATGTAGTCCCATCGCGCAGTCCGATATGCTTCCAATCCAATGCCCGGAACTGCGTATTAACATTCCTCAGGTCAGATAACATATAATTTAATTGTACTTAATCTTTTCTGGGCTTAATTTAAATCGCTGGGCCCATTTACCCCTATTGGGCCCGATTGTACCTTAATGGGCCTTAATCGGCCTTAAGCCCGTTTTTCACTAAATTCCCACTTATCGAGGCCTATTGGGCTCATTGGGCCCACCAATAATTTATCGGGCCTCGTTCTAATTCTCGAATATCTAAATTCACTATTTACGACAATTTATCTAAATTTTCATAAATTAATTCAAATAATTGCGGGAATTAAATCAATATCACGCAATACAAGGTAATTGTCGTAAATAGGGGTCACTTACCCGAGATTCCATGCTAGTACGTACTTCGAGGCTGTCTCGAGCCCTCGGTGGATGCCAATCGTCGAGCTACACAATTAATTACATTTTCGGGTAAACTTTTCGGTCGAAATTTAATTAAATAAAATATTCCAAATTTAAATCGGGTCAATTTGACCGCTTATCGACTTACCCGAAGCTCGATTGCATCATCGGAATTTTCCCCAATTTTTTCTCTTTTTCCTTTTTTCCTTTTTCTTCCCTTTTTTCTCCTCTTTTTGGCTGAACCGGTCCGGTCCGGTTCAACCCGGTTCGGACCGCCGGTTCGGTCTGGTCCGGTTCGGCCGGTTCTGTCCGGTTCGGCCGGTCCAGGCTCCCTTTGGTCGTGCCGGCGCCGTCCGGCCGGTTCCCAACGCGATTCCGGTGCCAATCGGCGCGCAATCGTCTGGGCTCACTAGATCGGGCCTCGGCTGGGTTCGAATCGCCTCCGTCGCCGGCGAATCAGCTCTTCTCCCCCGCGGCTGTTTCCTCCCGATCCGGCGGATTCCGGCGGCTTCGTCGGCCAATACCGGTCTCAAAAGGACCGGCTCCTCCTCCTGGTCACACCGGTACCCGCCGTTCGCCTCCAGCTGCCGTGGATCGCCGGTACCGACCCCATTTTTCCCGCGACCTTTTCTTCCTCCGTTCGGCTTCCTCCGGCGTCGGTAAGCTGCACCGCTGGTACCATCGTGTTCGTCGGGCGTCGCTCTACGTTTTCCGACCTGCAGCTGGGACCATCGGTCGCCGGTGGCTCATCGGGCTCCTCGGGTTACTCGGCTCCGTTTCTCTGCTTCGATTTCTCTCTCCCCGATAACTTTTCTCTCTCTTTTTTTTTTGTTTCAATTCTTTTTTTTTTTGTTTTATTATCTTATTTAACAATTTATTTTTATTTATTAAAATACACTAAAAATACCAAAATATCCCTTAAAATTATTATTTTTATTTTAATTCAATTTATTTAATTTTATTTAATTTATTTATTATATTTTAACCTCTTTTTCGGGTATAATTTCTCGATTATTTTCGGGATTATTTTTCCGAACTAAAAATCCCGATTAATCCCGATTAATTCCAATAAATTAATATCTTGATCAATTTAATCCGAAATAATTTTATTTCACTTTTATTGACCAAGATTTCTTAAATCCATATTTTTAATTAAATTTCCTTATCGAATTTATACCGGCTTTCGGTCTTTTGACCATTTTGCCCTTACACGTGTTCGGGATTAATTTAACCCGACTTCCTTCATACTTCCTCTATCTTTTCTTATTTAGTTTTCGTATTTTAATTAAATTTGGGTCTTACAGAAACTCATCATGCGTAAATCAAAATCAAGGCATGGTAAATCATCATGCAAAGTGCACTTGTAAAGCATTTCCAATTCTTAACATAAGCTCATAAAAAATCATCTCTCATCATGACTCAGCCCCTCCCATGGACTGTCCTGACCCACAAAACACATTTCAAAACATGGATTTATCATCCAACAATAGACATATGAGATAGGCATACAATATCAATAAGGGTAATAACTAGGACTATGACTATATCCTCTATGATCCCAGGCTACACAGATCCTAGTGTGTGGGGTATCACCTCTATCTGCCTTTGCACAGGAGGTGGGTCACGTCTAACCTGTCAGTCCATAGCAGAATCCATCATCCGAAGACGACGTATATATAATATCACACATGGTACAACGTACTCCATGCTACTTACACGTTACAACGTACTCTGTGAAACCATATAATCACAATATATCCTGCCACATCTCAATACTTACGTGCGAGCCTATTTAATTGGCATGGTATACAGCCTACCCGAAGCTCCCAGCACGACTCCTGACATGTCATAAAATCACATGCGAGTAATCTCAAACACGACAACAAGTATAATGGACATCTAGTGCGAGCTATGCTCCAGCACCATATCAAAACTCGTATGAAAACTAGTGCGAGCTAGGCTCCAACACAATGTCATAAAATCCATGTGAAAACTAGTGCGAGCTAAGCTCCAGCACTCATGCATGTAAAACTCTAGTGCAAGCATCGCTCCAGCACTAATGCACCTATAAAACACGTCAAATCTTATGTGAGCAGCGCTCTAGCACGTTTCATTTCGACAAAACTCATGTAGGTGGCTCATTCTTTGCAAAGCATGGTTATGAAACCAAATCAAACTACTCTTTGTGCAAATCATTTCAAATGCTAGCCAACCTACCAATCACATGCTAAAAAGCAATGAAAAGATTTCAAAGCATCATGCTCTTGCTTTTAATGCACATTTCTCAAAAACTCAATTCTTTGCCCTTCAAACATCCATTTCATCCTATGACCCTTAGATACGTTAAAAATCACCCATGCTCCTGAAAGGTATACAGATATTCCTAGGGCTAACACAATTTTCTTACCTCGATTCTCTTGGAAGCAACTCTTCCTTCCTTTCCCACTTTTCACGATTTGGCTCAACTTGCTCCGGGTTTATCCTCGGTAGCTGCACATATTCATAAATCATATGAGTCAATATCGATAACTCATATGTAGACTTCAACTAATCGACATATCTCATCGAGCCTATTTTATCGAGTTTGACTTATTATCACATTTGGCCATCATTATGCCATTTCTAGTCAATTTAACTAGTAACACACTTGGTTACTTATGAAACACTTGGCGTAAATGTTTATCATAACCTTCCATCACTTATGCATTCTCTACAACATCATTTATGCACATTTTTATCACTTGACTAATCTCACAATGTGGCTTCATCTAATTATCTCAAAATCATGCACATTACCTCACTAACAACTTGATATTATCCCTTTTATCACCTAATCAACCACATTCTATTTTCTCACACTAACTTATTCTAGGTTATGCTTGTTTCATTACATTCTAGGTAGTTTCATTCATCAATACATACATCGATCTACTCACAATAACCACTAGATAAATATACTTAGGGTTGGTGTATTGGAAACTCACCTAGCTTGACTTTCTTCTTTTCCAAATTTAGAAGACTCTTTAGCTCCTTCAATCCAATGAGTTGAACGTTGGCTCTAAGCTATTTTGTTCTCCTCCTCAAAATAAATAACTTTGACTCTAATAGCTTTTTCCTAATTCTTTTTGGAAGAGGATGTATTCTAAAGAGAGAAAGCTTGGTATTTTGGGTAAAAATATAAGAGGTGTCTTGTTTTGTTAAAGAAAAAGGTTTTTTCGTGGTGTATTTATAGATTGAGAGTGATGAGATCGATCTACTAGGGTGAAGAGATCGATCTTCCTTTGGTTTTAGCCATCGAATTCTTTGGTTTAAAATGGGAGAGATCGATCTACTCATTGGGGAGAGATCGATCTGCTCTTGACAGAATCAAATGGAGATCTATCTACACTTAAGGAGTGATCGATCTGGGCATGGCAGAAGCTAATGCAAATCGATCTGCTCATTGGGGAGATCGATCTACTCATTGGGGAGATCGATCTGACCTTGGAAGATTCACTTGGAATTGCTCAGCTTTCACAAGGGAGTGATCTGCCTTCGATAAGAGATCGATCTGGCCTTCATCTAGGGCATTTCCTGTTGTAATTTTCTAGATTTTTCAAGGGTAAATTCCTATTTCATTGCTCTAATACTCATTTTGCATTTTAATCCCACTTATAATATGAAAACACTCATTTCCTATGATTCACATACAATACGAATTGTGTGCATTGCTTGAATTCATAAAGAATGCATAGAATTCATAGTCCATGCATTATTAATTCATCTCTTTGTTCCTTATCTTCAATCCAAATTCTTAATGTTCCTTTCGTTTATTTTGTGGCCACTTCGACCCTTGTTTATCCTTTATTTGTATCTTGACACTCATTCATCCCATTGCAAATTCACTCACATTCACATGATCCAAAATCATTTGTCTTATAATTCCATTAACATATATTACAAAGTTATACATACTTGGGGTCTCATAAGGAAAACTTTTAAAAGAAAAGAAAATAGACTTTAGTTGATCCATTCTGATGTATTTAGTCCCATAACAGTAGTCATCGATTGATAATAGATATTTTGTTACTTTTATTGATGATACTTCATAAAAAACTTCAGTGTATATGTTGAGAAACAAAAGCCAGGTACTGTAGTAATTTCAAAATTTCATTCCAAGGTGGAAAGGATGATAGGATTGTCCTTAAAGTATATTTGTATAAATAATGCTGCAGAGTACATATCGAAAGACTTTAAAACTTACTGTTCAAATCACGGGAAGAGGCATGAGAGGGTAGAACCTAGGACACATTAACATAATGGTATAGTAAAAAGAAGTCAATGCAACCATGCTATCTAATCAATAGATCACCATTTGTACCATTAGGCTTTGACATTCCAAAAAAAGGTATGATAGGGAAAGTTTAATACTTTCATTTGAATGTATTTGGCTGTAAAGCTTTTGTGCATGTACGAAAGAAACGAAGGTCAAAATTAGATAGCAAGGTTACTCCATGTGTTTTTTTTACTATAGTGATGAGGAATACGACTATAAGCTATGGGATTAAGAGAGGAAAAAGACAATTAGAAGCAGAGATGTGGTTTTCCTTGAAAATGAGTTCATTATAGACATTGTGAAAAGTCAGAAGATTATACGTATTGTGGTTGAATATGATGACTTGACACCAGCAGTGGTTCCACCTAAAGATGCCATAGATGTTGGGATACAGATGAGCCAGTTACAATTGGTGATTAGTTAGGTACCGGTATTGACATTGCACAACCATATTAGTGGGTTTTGAGGAAGAGAAGCAATCCTCTCAACTAGAGAATGTTCAGCAGGGGGAACAACCCTTGAGATAGATGAGTGCAGGGTTTTAGGTTAAGAGATCTATCAAGGTGCATCAACCATCTATTAGGTAACCTAGTTCAAAATTTATTTTGCTCACTACTAACGAGGAGTCAGAGAGCTTTTAAAATATGCATGATACTAAGGATATAGAGTGTTGGTTAAAGGGAAAGAAAGAGTAAATCAATTCATTGTAGAAAAATTACACTCATGACCTTGTTGAACTTTCGAAAAGGAAAAGACCATTGAAGAACAAAAACATGTTTAAGTTGTAAAGTGATAGTGACAGGCTATTGAGGTACAAAGCTCAATTGGTGGTGAAGGGCTTTGGTTAGAAACCAGACATTGATTTTGATGAGATATTCTTTCCTGTTGTGAAGATGAGTTCCATTTAAGTAGTATTAGGATTAACAGCTAGTTTGAATCTTGAGTTTGAGTAACTTAATCTGAAGACTACATTCTTGCATGGTGATTTGCAAAAGGAGATTTATATGGATTAAGTTGAGGGTTTTGAAATGTGACGCCTCGAAAACGCAGAAAAGGGAGTACCTTGTTTTTTATATATATCCTTTACTTAAGTTGTATTCCTATCAGTACCAATTTCTTAATCTTTCGTTAATATACAGAAACACAGTTTATAATCGCAACCAGTCGATCTCAATTTCTTTCCTCTACTTATCAGTACATCTATGTTGAGTTAATGTATTTTGAAATGACAAAACAAGTAAATTCGATAATATAAAGATGATACAAAAACATGTTTAGAGGTTATCAGTACCAGAACTTAAAGTTCTGTTAATGAGAGATCGATCTGGGTTATGAGAGATCAATCTCCTGGGTTTTCTATAGATGAGAGATCGATCTGGGTTATGAGAGATCGATCTCCTGGGTTTTTCTTAGATGAGAGATCGATCTCAGGAAGACATGAGATCGATCTGCCAAGCTTTGAACCTATACAAAGGTATTGAGGAAAAGAGAGATCGATCTATAAGGGTTATGAGATCGATCTGCCTAATTCTGGAATTGTGGAGATCGATCTGATCTTGGAAGAGATCGATCTCCCTTAAAGCAAAGACTGTAGATCGATCTGTAAGATCGATCCACACTCAAACAGAGAGCTTGTGAGATCGATCTGGTAAGAAAGAGATCGATCTCCTCAAAGTCAGAGAGCTAAGGAGATCGATCTGGGTTATTGAGAGATCGATCTCCCCTCTACGAGATTACATGGCAGATCGATCTGTAGATCGATCTTGCCTTAAACAGAGAGATTGGAAGATCGATCTGCCTATTTGACAGATCGATCTCCCCTATCATTTTCAAATTAACAGATCGATCTGCTAACCTATGAGATCGATCTCCTTGTGTTATTGTGCTTTGATCTTGCAGGATTTATAACTAAGAGATCGATCCGGCCAATATGGCAGATCGATCTGGCACTCTACTGGAGGTACCCAACGGCTAGTTCTACAAAAATCTCAACGGGAAGAACAGCATTTAATGCTCCAACCACCAATCCTTCAGTATTTAACCAAGCATTGAAGACAATGAGAACAGAGATACTATTGCTGCACATTTCTTACATTCTCAAGAGTTTAATACTTTCATTCCTTGTGTCTTCATTCCTCATTTATTGAGTTTGTTGTATAAGCTTAAGTGCAAAAGCTGTAATTGTCCTACCCACATTAAAAGCTTGATTCTGTATTCATCCTTACCTTAAAAGAGAAGAGGATTGTTCCTCAGTGAGATAAAATTGTAAAAGGGGTGAATACATCTTTGTATTGCAAAGGGTAGAGAGGTTATTCCTTAACCTGAAAAAGGAAGATTGTAACTTCTGTTGAAGGAGAGAAAGAAAGCACTTGACAAAAGGGTCAAGGAGAGAGGACGGAGGCAAGAGTTTGGGCGAACCTCTATTAGCGATTGTGTTTGTTTTTCTCTTCCCTATCTTGCATTAAATTGTTTAATTTTATTATATTGCTCACTATCATTTGCTAATTAAATTAGGATTAATTTAAAATTTGCCATTAACATTAGAAAACTGATTCACCCCCCCTCTCGGTAGAGCCAACAATTGGTATCAGAGCTAGGACTCTTTAATCACATAGGAACAACTTCCTAAGAGTTAGAAACGATCAAATGGCTCATAACAATGTAGCAACTAGTTTGGTAGGAGAGCGGCACTCTACGGTTAGACCTCCTATGTTCAATGGAGAACATTATGCGTATTGGAAGACTAGGATGATGTTATTCATTCAAGCAAATGATTATGAAGTGTGGAGAATTATAATTAAAGGACCTCAAATCCCTACAAAGAGAATAGAGGGAAGAGATATCCCTAAAGAAGAAGATGAATGGGATTCAAATGATATTAAATGTGCTCAGCTAAATGCTAAAGCTATGCACACATTATTTTGTGCCGTAGGTCCAAATGAATATAATAGAGTCTCCGGGTGTGATAATGCCAAACAAATTTGGGACAAATTGGCAATAACTCATGAGGGTACAACCCAAGTGAAGGAGACTAAGGTAGGAATGCTCACACATGATTATGAGCTTTTTAGGATGAAGGAAGGAGAATCAATTAGTGATATGTTCACTAGATTCACAGATGTAATTAATGGACTAAAGTTCTTAGGAAAAATATATTCTAATATTGAAATGGTCAAGAAAATATTAAATAGCTTACCTAAATCATGGGAAGCTAAAGTGACTGCAATTGAGGAATCTAAGGATCCTCACACATTGTCTTTAGATGAATTAATAGGATCTCTACTCACTTATGAGATGAAATTAAGAAGAAATGAAGAGCCACCCAAGAAAGTGGGAGTTGCTCTAAAATCCACTGCTCAAGAGGAGATTAAGAATGAGAGTGGTAGTGAAGAGGACCTTGAGATGGCAATGTTTGCCAAAAGATTTAACAAGTTTATGAGGATGAGAGCTAGTGGTAGTAATAGGAGAAACAATAAGAGAGATCAAGAAGAAGTAGGTAGAAAAGATTCAACTGTGTGTTATGAATGTAAAAAACCAGGACACATAAAATTTAACTGCCCTCTTCTTAAAAGGTCCAATGATAGGTTCCATAAAAAGAAGGCAATGGTGGCAACATGGAGCGACAATGACTGCTCCAATGATGAATCAAATGAGGACATTGCTAACTTGTGCTTCATGGCTATTGAGGATGAAAAGGTAACTTCAAGCCTCAATGAATATTCTTTTGATGAATTGCAAGATGCCTTTGATGATCTTGCATTAGAGTATGAATGCATGAGTATGAAATATAAAAAGATAATATCCAAATTGAAAAAAGAAAATGAGATAATGCAAAGGGATAAATTAGAATGTGAAAAGAAACTAGAGATTTCAAATCTAGAAATTTGTGACCTTAAAGAGAAAAATAGCAATCTACATAATTCCTTTAATAGGTTTCACATGGGTCAACAAAAGTTAGATAGCATGCTAGAGACCCAAAGGGCATTCTTTCACAAAAATGGCTTAGGATATAATGCAAAGAGTAGAGAGACTCATCTTAAAAGTTTTATTGCTAGGAAGAGCATGAATAAACCTTCAATTACTTGTTCATATTGTAATAGAAAGGGACATGCATCACATAATTGCAATATAAAGATGAGGACTCTAAAAGGAATAATAGTAAAAAGAATATGGGTTCCAAAAGAAGTCATTGACTCAAAGGATTGTAATGCATTAGCAAAATGGATCCCAAAGGGATCAAGAATTGCATTCACTAACCTCAAAGGACCCAAGAAAATTTGGGTACCTAAGACTTGAGTTTAAATCTTCTTGTAGGTGATTGAGCATGGCCACAAAGCTAAAACAAAGGAAGCATGGTACTTGGATAGTGGATGCTCAAGGCACATGACGGGAGATAGAAGCCACTTCAACTCTTTTAAATCAAAGCTTGGTGGAGAGGTCACATTTGGGGACAACTCCAAAGGCCAAGTAGAAGGAAGTGGCTCAATAGGTAATGATTACTTCTCTTTAGAAAAAGTATTACTTGTTAGGGGTCTAAAGCATAAATTACTAAGCATAAGTCAACTTTGTGACAAAGGTTACAAAGTAATTTTTGATTGCATGAAATGTAATGTGGTAGATCCTAAGTCAAACAAAGTTCTTTTTCTAGGTCATAGGCAAGGTAATATATATATTGTCTATCTTAATGAACTCAAAAATGAAAATATATGCCTAATGGTAGACAATAAAAAGGAATCTTGGTTATGGCATAGAAGACTAGGTCATGCTAGCATGCATGTGCTATCTAAGTTAGCTAGAAAGGATCTAGTCATAGGTTTACCTAAGCTATCCTTTGATTATGAAGAAATATGTGAAGCTTGTGTTAAAGGAAAACACAAAAGGACAACATTTAAGCCTAAGAATATTGTATCCACCACTAGGCCTCTTCAATTGCTTCACTTAGATTTATTTGGACCAACTAGAACAACTAGCCTAGGTGGGAAACACTATGGATTTGTAATAGTTGATGATTACACTAGGTTTACTTCGGTGTTCTATTTAAGAGTAAAAAATGAAGCCTTAGAAAAATTCATAGCCTATACAAAAATTACTCAAAATGAAAAAGGGTATACAATAACTAGCATTAGAAGTGATCATGGCAAGGAATTCAAAAACATAGGATTTGATTAGTATTGCAATGATCAAGGAATTAGTCATAATTTTTCAGCTCCTAGGACACCTCAACAAAATGGAGTAGTTGAGAGAAGAAATAGAACCTTGGAAGAAATGGCTAGAACTATGTTGTGTGAGAATAATTTACCAAAGTATTTTTGGGCTGAAGCTATAAACACATCTTGCTATATAATTAATAGAGCTATGATTAGACCCATGCTAAAGAAAACTCCTTATGAGCTTTACAAGGGTAAGAAGCCTAATATTAGTTATTTTCATCCTTTTGGTTGCAAATGTTTTGTCTTAAATAATGGTAAAGATAATTTAGGAAAGTTTGATGCCAAAAGTGATGAAGGAATCTTTCTAGGGTACTCATTGAATTCAAAGGCTTATAGAGTATATAACAAAAGAACATTAATGGTTGAAGAATCTATTCATGTTATATTTGATGAGTCAAATGATGTATCTAAAGATTCAACCAATGATGAGGATGTTGGAATATTTGATGAAAACTTGGAGGAAATTCCAAACTTAGAAGATGATTTATTAGAAAAACTTAACTTGAATAAAGAAGATGAAGAAGAAATAGAGATATTAGAGAGAGAGTCTAGAGCACCAAGAGAGTTAGGATATGTAAAAGATTGTGAAATAGTAGGAGATCCAACTCTTGGAGTTAGAACTAGATCATCTCTAAGAAATATGTGTCAATATATAGTCTTTGTATCTCAAATAGAACCTAGGAATGTTAATGAAGCTTTAGATGACAATAATTGGTTCCTAGCAATGCAAGAAGAATTAAATCAATTTGAGAGAAGCAAAGTATGGAAACTAGTTCCTAGGCCTAGTGATCACTCTATATTTGGAACTAAATGGATATTCAAGAACAAGATGGATGAAAATAGTGTGATCATAAGGAACAAGGCTTGGTTAGTTGCACAAGGATATAGACAAGAGGAAGGTATAGATTATGACGAAACCTATGCACCGGTAGCTAGATTAGAGGCAATAAGAATGTTACTTGCCTTTGCATGCTATAAAAACTTCAAGTTATATCAAATGGATGTAAAAGGTGCATTCTTAAATGGTTTCATTAATGAAGAAGTCTATGTTGAACAACCTCCTGGCTTTGAAAATCATGAATTTCCTGAACATGTTTTTAAATTATCTAAGGCACTCTATGGCTTGAAACAAGCTCCTAGAGCTTGGTATGAAAGGTTGTCAAAATTCTTAATAGAAAAGGGATTTTCAAGAGGAAAAGTGGATACCACCTTATTCATCAAAAATAAAAATAAAGATTTACTAGTTGTACAAGTGTATGTGGATGATATTATTTTTGGTTCAACTAATGAGTCTTTATGTCAAGAGTTTGCTAAAATCATGCAAGGAGAATTTGAAATGAGCATGATGGGAGAACTCACATTCTTCTTGGGACTTCAAGTAAAGCAAACAAAAGATGGAACCTTCATCAATCAAGCAAAGTATACTAAGGATTTGCTCAAGCGATTTGGAATGGACAATTGTAAACCTCAAGCAACTCCAATGGGCACCAACATCAAGCTTGATAAGGATGAAAGTGGTAAGTGTGTAGACACTAAACTCTATAGGTCTATGATTGGCTCATTGCTTTATTTAACTGCAAGTAGACCAGATATTTTGTTTAGTGTATGCCTTTGTGCTAGATTTCAATCCTCTCCTAGGGAATCACATTTATTAGCCACTAAAAGGATCTTTAGATACCTTAAGGACACTCCCTCTCTAGGACTTTGGTACCCCAAGGACTCTACCTTTGCACTTCATGCATTTTTAGATGCAGATTTTGGGGGATGCAAAATAGATAGGAAAAGTACTTCAGGTACTTGCCAATTCTTAGGAAATAGATTAATCTCTTGGTTCTCCAAGAAACAAAACAGTGTGGCTCAGTCCACAACTGAAGCTGAATACATAGCAGCAGGTAGTTGTAGTGCTCAAGTGTTGTGGATTAAACAACAAATGAAAGATTATGGTATTGACATGAAACAAGTCTCAATTAAATGTGATAATACCAGTGCCATTAATCTATCTAAAAATCCTATTCAACACTCTAGAACCAAGCACATAGAGATTAGGCATCACTTCCTTAGAGACCATGTGCAAAAGGGGGATATAATTCTAGAGTACATTGACACTTTACATCAAATAGCTGATATATTCACCAAACCCCTTGATAGAGATAGGTTTTGTATCCTTAGAGGTGAATTAGGACTCATGAATATCCCTTAAGATATTTATGCTTCAAAATCTTGGTTTTAAGTTGATTTTAAAAGAGTTTTACAAAGATTTTTTTGGGCAACAAGGATGAGAGATCGATCTCCCATCAATATAGATCGATCTCCTTACGCCTCTGTTAAACAGCAGATCGATCTGTGCATACGACAGATCGATCTCTTCAAGTCTCTGTTTTCTGAAGATCGATCTATGCATTTGGCAAATCGATCTCCCTAAGCCTCTGTCAAACAGCAGATCGATCTGTGCATACGACAGATCGATCTCCTTAAGCCTCTGTTAGCCAACAGATCGATCTGTGCATACGATAGATCGATCTCTTTGGGCTTCTGGAAATGACAGATCGATCTGTCGTCTCGACAGATCGATCTTCTGTGCCCTGCACTATAAAATCTGGCAAAAAATCCCCAAATTTCAAAACTCCAATTCTCAAATCCCTAAAGCTTCTGTCGCACATCCTCTCTCAATTCTCCCTCTAGATCGATCTTCGGTAAGAATCTTGCCTAAATCTCTCATCAATCAGGGTCAAGTAACCTACATTGGTAAATTTTTCTTCAAAATTTGTCCAGTTTTTGTGTAATCTTAGTTAGGGCAATTTTTACACTGTTTCATTGGATAGGTATCTAGAGAACTAGCTTTAAGATTCAAACTAGTGTCTAGAACCATGCCTCGACTTAAGAGAGTAGGCTAAAAACCTCCCCGATCTAATGTAGAACCTGGGTCATCCTCTCAATCCATTCCTCCCTCTTCCGTTGCTACCTTCAACAGGTGTTTTAAAACACCTGCGAAAAGGAAGCGCTTTGAAGAATATTTTTCTACCATGCCAATTAAACATTGGCGAACAATCGATTTCTCTTTCCTAAACCGCATTGATTTCCCGTATATGTCCAAATTTGAAGACTTTGGATGGATGTCTTTCCTAAAAATCAATACTCCCGTACCTCCAAATATCGTTCGCGCATTCTTTTCCAATACCGAACTCAACTATGATCCCAACGACACTTGTAACATTCTCGGATTTACTACGTATGTCATAGGTAAATCCATTGTCGTCGACACTGAAGTCCTTGCCAAAGCGTTTGACATACGCGATGAAGGCTTGACAAACGAAGATGAGGAAGTTCCTTTGGAGTTTGATATTCCCGGGGATAAGGCGAGTGACCTCCTAATGCACCCTCGGTTACTCCACCTCATCATTTCTTGGAATCTTCATCCTTTTGGTACCCGTCACTCCACTGTTAGACGGTTAGATAGGTTCTGGCTTCACCATATTCATTCCACCAGTCAAAAACCCAACCTCATCCACTTTATCTATCAAGACTGGTTGAAGATTGTACGAGGTCAAGCCACAACGATCGTGTTTCTGCAACCACTGGCGTACTTTCTCCACCGACTCGAAATAGATAGCAGTTGCGAAACCTGCGAAATGCCCTCTCCGAAGAGCATCCTCAACATTGGGACACTCCATCACATGGGCTACTACAAAGACTTTCGGGGCGACTGGAAGAAGAAACGGGAACAGCCTTCTGCAGCAGCTATGGAGGAAGATCCCTTCGATGAGCCTGTCAATCCACCGGCTGCACCGACTGCGCGTCCACCATCTCCACCTGCTCAGCCCACTGCACCTGCACCCTCACCTGCTGGCATGGAGCTCATTATGACGATGATGAGTGACCTCAACAGAAAAATCGATGAAGGCTTTGCAAACCTTCATGCAACTCAGCAGCGGATGTTCAAGGAACTGAACCGCAAAGTGGATAATGGTCTTGCAAATCTTCATGAGGCTCAAGAGGCGATGTTTGATGAGCTTCAAGACACTCGCACTCACGATGAGGATCTCATGAATCGATTTCCTCCTCCACCATAGGACTTAGTTACTAGATCTAGTTTAGTTATATGTTTTCATTACTCTTTGTTATTTGAACTCAATTTGCTTGAATGAACTGCCATTTGTCTTCTTGTTGACTGAGTTTTAATGAAAATGTTAATTTGAAATGACATGAATATTATTTCTTTCTTGCCATTGATATGACAAAAAGGGGGAGAAGAAAAGAGAACATATGGTTAATTAAAAGATGTGTAAATGGCTTTAAGAAACATCTCTAAAGTTTTAAAAGAATGATTAAAATGAGGGGGAGTTAAGATAGTAACAAGGTCAAAAGCTAAAAGAAAGGGGGAGCTCACAAAAAGGGGAAGCTTCTGCAAATTAACTAAACATGTTGATTGAATAAGTTTTGTCATATCAAAAAGGGGGAGATTGTTGAGTTAATGTATTTTGAAATGACAAAACAAGTAAATTCAATAATATAAAGATGATACAAAAACATGTTTAGAGGTTATCAGTACCAGAACTTAAAGTTCTGTTGATGAGAGATCGATCTGGGTTATGAGAGATCGATCTCCTGGGTTTTCTATAGATGAGAGATCGATCTGGGTTATGAGAGATCGATCTCCTGGGTTTTTCTTAGATGAGAGATCGATCTCAGGAAGACATGAGATTGATCTGCCAAGCTTTGAACCTATACAAAGGTATTGAGGAAAAGAGAGATCGATCTATAAGGGTTATGAGATCGATCTGCCTAACTCTGGAATTGTGGAGATCGATCTGATCTTGGAAGAGATCGATCTCCCTTAAAGCAAAGACTGTAGATCGATCTGTAAGATCGATCCACACTCAAACAGAGAGCTTGTGAGATCGATCTGGTAAGAAAGAGATCGATCTCCTCAAAGTCAGAGAGCTAAGGAGATCGATCTGGGTTATTGAGAGATCGATCTCCCCTCTACGAGATTACATGGCAGATCGATCTGTAGATCGATCTTGCCTTAAACAGAGAGATTGGAAGATCGATCTGCCTATTCGACAGATCGATCTCCCATATCATTTTCAAATTAACAGATCGATCTGCTAACCTATGAGATCGATCTCCTTGTGTTATTGTGCTTTGATCTTGCAGGATTTATAACTAAGAGATCGATCTGGCCAAGATGGCAGATCGATCTGGCACTCTACTGGAGGTACCCAACGGGTAGTTCTGTAAAAATCTCAACGGGAAGAACAACATTTAATGCTCCAACAACCAATCCTTCAGTATTTAACCAAGCATTGAAGACAATGAGAACAGAGATACTATTGCTGCACATTTCTTACATTCTCAAGAGTTTAATACTTTCATTCCTTGTGTCTTCATTCCTCATTTATTGAGTTTGTTGTATAAGCTTAAGTGCAAAAGCTGTAATTATCCTACCCACATTAAAAGCTTGATTCTGTATTCATCCTTACCTTAAAAGAGAAGAGGATTGTTCCTCAGTGAGATAAACTTGTAAAAGGGGTGAATACATCTTTGTATTGCAAAGGGTAGAGAGGTTATTCCTTAACCTGAAAAAGGAAGATTGTAACTTCTGTTGAAGGAGAGAAAGAAAGCACTTGACAAGAGGGTCAAGGAGAGAGGACGTAGGCAAGAGTTTGGCCGAACCTCTATAAGCGATTGTGTTTGTTTCTCTCTTCCCTATCTTGCATTAAATTGTTTAATTTTATTATATTGCTCACTATCATTTGCTAATTAAATTAGGATTAATTTAAAATTTACCATTAACATTAGAAAACCGATTCACCCCCCCTCTTAGTAGAGCCAACAATCTATTCTCATTCCCACACTTTACATATCCAGAATATACAGTAAGGTTTAAACTGCATTACTACAACTTTAGTTACATTCATATTTCTTATTTTACATCCCAAAACATTATTACAATATTGTCTATGCTTTACAGGAAGTCTGGTAGATAAAGTAAAAATATACCTTACTAGTACTGAGGATAGCCTGGAAAAAGCTGAATTCGCCTGTCCACGACTATTGTACGGCAAGTAGGGTGATAATTTGCTTAAGATTATCTGTGAGGAAAAAAAATAAAGGGGTGAGCTCTTCAAGCCCACTAAGACATGCATTTAAAGCAGTCTTAGCATTAAAACATGGGAATGCAAAATATTGTGATATAAGCTTATAAAATATCATGCACCTGAATGTTAACTAAAACATATTTAGTTTCGAAAGTCAAGTCAAACACTTGTGATATCATGACTAATAGCATGTAATTTGTAAATCATGCATGTTATAAATCACGTGGCATGTAAATCATGTAACAAATATCCCGTAGGAATTCATTTCGCATAGCATATATCACATAGCTCATTTAAAGAGCAAATCAAGTCAGAGTACATAATATTTAAATCATAAAACTTAATACTCTTTCTTTCAAATAATACTGATTCTTTTCATGGAGACTAGGCAGCATTTTCATTACGACAAAAGTCGTATTCATGTATGCATTTCACATAGGAAATTTGCATAGATGCTTCACTTATACATAGTACTGATGGTCAGGGTAAGGGACTGTAGACTAGATCAGGGTCTTACAGAGCCCCTCGCCACTAAACATATATTTCCTTTAATAGAGACTGCTGTAAACATCGCACCGAGTGGTACAAATACCTGTCGCAGTTCAACATGCACCACAAGGGACTAAACATACACCAGGTGGTATGAGGCATGTTCCACGATGGTCCAGACCCCACACGGCAATTTAAGATAGCTCTCATAGCTTACATATAGCCTCAATCTCAAAACATTTTCTTGAAATCATTTCTCGGGTCCGTTCACCCGTAAAATCATAGAAAATCATATCTCGGGTCCGTACACCCGTAAATTCATAGAAATCATATTTTTAATCATTTCTCGGGTCTGTTCACTGGTAAACTCGTAGAAATAATGATTTAATCATATTTCGGGTCCGTTCACCCGTAAACTCGTAGAAATCATATTTTTAATCATAATTCGGGTCCTTTCACCCGTAAACTCGTAGAAATCATATTTTTAATCATATTTCGGGTCCTTTCACCCGTAAACTTGTAGAAATCATATTTCAAGTCCTTTCACCCGTAAATTCATAGAAATCATATTTTTAATCATAATTCGGGTCCTTTCACCAGTAAACTTGTAGAAATCATATTTTTAATCATATTTCGGGTCCTTTCACCCGTAAACTCGTAGAAATCATATTCATTTTCACATAACAAATTTTATTTAAAATATGTCACAGATATCAGAAGTATATTTTTGAGGAGCTCGA
Source organism: Firmiana major (assembly GCA_033439115.1). Taxonomy (NCBI): domain Eukaryota; kingdom Viridiplantae; phylum Streptophyta; class Magnoliopsida; order Malvales; family Malvaceae; genus Firmiana; species Firmiana major. The sequence goes on along the minus strand of CM065898.1, from coordinate 51,166,115 downwards.
AAAATAGTGCTTTTCTTTCAGTTTTCTTGATTTTTGAGTGCATAATAACTTTTCTGGGTTCAAAAATATTATTCGTAAAAACAAATATATGCAATACATTTTTTAAGCTAAAGTAAGGTATTTGAATACCAATACTACTTTAAATCACATCCCTTACCCCGTAGATCGTAGGGCAGCGTAAACTTGTCGGGTCTCGGGATTGCCTCGATTAGCGTGTTAAATTCCTAAACTACCCAAAACGATAGTAATTCATCATATATTGCTCAATTTCATCTTAACATACTCAATTTTGATTTATCTTCTTGAAGTTTGATCAATTTTGACTTTTCGATCCACTTTTTTTATTTTATCAGTTTTTCCAATTTAGTGCCATTTTTGACCAATTTCATTATTCTAATTTCTCATTTCATTACTTCATTAACCTTATGACTCATTTAAGTTCATAAATCATACTAGTCACTTTGCCAAATTTTTAATTCTTTCACTTTTCATTTTTATACTGAGTTAAGCTAAAAATTGGGCTTTCTCGGTATAAATTTAACCGTTAACAACCTTAGATCCATCAAATTTTCATCAGAAACACATCATAACCTTGCTTTCCAGAACTCAAATAATCCATAGAAATTAAATCATCCAATTCCACTTAACTAAAAACCTTCTAAAAACACCAAACAACAACATATATGAACTTCATCATCATCCATCAACTTTACCTCGGGTTTGACCAAGGTTGACCCCATTTTTCTTCCTCAAAATTGATCCTAAACTGTAATTTAACATGTATAGAGCTTAGAATCATCAAAAAAAAAAATAAGAAAATCCAACCAAAGAATAAAAACTCCAAGTTCTTCCCTTACCAAAAATATGGCAGATCTGTCCACTTTATTTCTTTCGAGTTTTTCACCTAGTAAATAAAATTCTTTGTGGCAAAATTTTTTATATGTTATAGAATACTAGATAATGAAGATTTTATCCTTATTGGCAAACACCTGAATCGAGCCGGAAGGTCACCCGAATAATAGCGCAATGAGGGGAAAGGGAGAACGCCTGTGGAAATAAAGGGGAGGGGATTTCTCTCGGTTGGAAAGTCCAACTAGGTTGATTTTTATGACTCCTGAAAGATTAAGAAGTATAATATCAGACATGAAAAATTGGGTTCAAATTGATAACCATAAGGTCTTCAAAATTGACAAAAATGATAGCTTAGTCGGCAGACTGAAGAGGACAGATTTCTGTCCTGCTTTGAAAAAATTCCAAAAAAATATTTTAGTCCACTTTTCTCCAAATTTCCACTTCTCAAGTGTTATACTATGTCTCTATTGTTGTCCATAAAAATTTTAGGTAACTTGTTTAAGAAAAATTCCCTGATTGATTTGGTTAATACCGAGCAAAATGGCTCAAAGTTTTCAATTTACCTTAAGAATAAATTTGATCTCCGAAACCTCCATATTTCCACTTGATTTTGATTTATCAAGTAAATTTCACCTTATATTAATTTTCTATGGCCTTAAAATAATTTTTAGGAATTTCTAGAATTTAATCTGAATCTATTCTCTTTTTCGAGCTCATTTGCTCGGTTTAGTGCAAAACCCGAACATTACTAACTTTTTCACTTTCAATCCCTCAGTTTTCATTTCTAAACATTATTTCATACTCAAACATGTAATTCTTAAGTAATTATCAGGCTTAGAGCCTTACCTCGATTTATGTGCCAATGGGCTCCAGGCCACTAACCCGAGTGCTTCGATAGTTTCGGGCCTGCACAATATTATTTTGAGTTCTTAATTACTTCTTAGTTTTTCAAATAATAAATAAAGTGGAAAAATTTTGGGTTTCACATTTCTCCCCACCTTTTAGGAATTCGGTCCTTCGAATTCAAACCGGTCCATCGAATAACTGCAGGTACTTCTCTCTCATGTGGCTCTCTAGCTCCTACGTAGCTTCTTTTATCGATTGGTGTTACTAGAGAACCTTTACCAGTGGGATCGTCTTAGATCGAAGTACCTTTTCTTTTCTGTCGAGGATCTGGATCGGTTGTTCAATATAACTTATGTCTTCATGAATCTCCAATGGTTTGTACTCTATGACATGAGAAGGGTCCAGATAATACTTCCTCAACATGAAAACGTGAAAGACATCATGTATACTTGACAACTGTGGGGGTAGTGCAAGTCGGTATGCAACATCTCCCACTTTCTCTAATATTTCAAATGGACCAATGAAGCGAGGACTGAGCTTCCCTTTCTTCCCAAACCTTTCATCGGAGACACCTTTACAAATACAGAGTCCCCAACTTGAAATTTCAAAGGACATCTTCACACATCTGCATAACTCTTTTGTCTACTTTGTGCTGTCCTCAATCTATCACAGATTAACTGAACACCTTTAGCTGCCTGTTTAACTAGTTCGGGAGCAAGTATTTTCTTATCACCCACTTCTTCCCATGTAATCGGGGACCTACATCTCCTGCCATATAGAGCTTCATAAGGAGCCATACCAATGCTAGCATGATAACTATTATTATAAGCAAATTTAGCGAGAGGAAAATGATCATCCCATGAGCCCTTAAAATCTAGTGCACATGCCTTTAACATATCCTCTAAGGTCTGAATAGTCCGCTCGGACTGACCGTCTGTCTGAGGATGATAGTCGGTGCTCAAATTCAGTCGAGATCCCATGGCTTCCTGAAAATGAGTCCAGAACCTCGAAGTGAACCGGGAATCTCTATCAGAAGTAATACTCACAGGGGCTCCATGTAATCTTGCCACCTCTCAGACATACAGTTCTGCTAGCTTATCCAGACAATCAGTGCTCTTAATGGCAAGAAAGTGGGTACTCTTTGTCAGTCTGTCCACAATCACCCAGACTGTATCATGACCTCTCTGGGTCCTGGGTAACCCCATAATAAAATCCATAGTAATATGCTCTCATTTAAAAGTATGCACTGATAAAGACTTAAGCAGTCCTGCTGGCTTCTGGTGCTCAGCCTTAATCTGTTGGCAAACTAAACGTCTAGCCATAAAATCGGCCATATCTTTCTTCATTCCTGTCCACCAATACAATTTTCAGAGATCATGGTACATCTTAGTACTACCTGGGTACATGGTGAATCGAGAACAATGAAACTCTTTCAAAATACTCTGTCTCAGGGTGTCATCATAGGGTACATAAATACGACCTCGAAATCTCAACAACCCATCATCACTAACCAAGAATTTTGACTGTAATCTCTCATCAGCTTGACTAACCATATCCAGTAATTTCTGATCATTCCTCTTGTAAGACCCGTATTTTGGATGTAAACTCTATGAAATCATGAATATGGTGATGTATTTGCAATGTAAAGCATAAGTGATGTAAGTCCATGGATTCGATGTACATATTTGTAATATGAGTTTGTAATGTACACACAAGTTTCATTATATACAAATATGGAGAAATGAACTTTTATGAATGATGAATGTGATTAGAGGTCAAAATGAGTAGTGCAGCAAATGGAATGAAGTTACATGAATTGCATGAATAATTGAACTTCCATTTAGCTATGAATTGTATACCTTTGGTTATACAAAGTATGCACACAAGTTTTAATATGTATAAGGTATGAATGGATGCCAATTACAAGCTTCAAAGGTGGATGATTAAGAAAATGACTATGGCAGCAAAGTGTATGAAGTTGGGTATGAGTTGCTGCAGAACTCTGCAGAAAAATCTGGAAATATGAAGGCCAGATCGATCTCATAGGATGAGAGATCGATCTAGAAGAGCCAAAAAATGCTTTTATTCGAGCGATGGAATAAGAGAGATGGATCTCCAATAAAGCCAGATCGATTTGCTAAACATTCTGTAATGAGAAGATCAATTTTTATGCAAACAGATCAATTTCCTTAGCTCTTGGGTTGGAGCAGATCGATCTCCTTTGGAAGCAGATCGATCTCCTTAAGCTACTACCTGAGACAGATCGATTCAAGCTTTCGACAAATCGATCTCATGCATTCAAATTAGCGTGAAAATAAAGGATTTAAGAGGACCAAATCGATTTCATGATTCAACAGACCGATCTCATTAAGCTATTTCTATAAAAGGAGTAGTTGAAATCTGCATATCACGAATTTTAACCTTTCCTTTCCATTTTTCCACCCAAAGCCTAGATTTACCTCTCTAAAATCAGCCCATTTTCAGTAAGAATTAAGGGGAAGCTATTAGATATAAAGTTTTTCAAATCCAAGAGGAGAACAACATAGTTTGAAATCAAAACCTCATTGGTTGGATTAAAGGAGAAAATGGGCGTTTTCATTGGAGCAAGAAGAGAAACTAGATTTGGTAAGTTTCTAACACTTCAGCCAAGTACATTGTCTATTTACTGATTTTGGAGTAGATTGGTGTGAATATTTAGTATAGAAACCATCTAGAAAATAATGGAACACTTATAACCTAGATTATGTCTAGTGTGAGAAAATGTGGTTTGGAGGAGTTGATGAATTATGAGTTAACTAAGTTGTTGTTGAAGTAATGTGAATGATTTAAGATGATTAAATGAAGCCACATTATAAGTTTAGAGAAATTATGAAAATGGGTATGTAAGATGTTTAATAAGAGGCCATAGTGAAGAAATTGATGAAATAGGAACATTATGAGCTTAATATCGATTTGATATCGATTGAGTATGAATCAATAGGCCTAAAAGTGTCTTTCAACTCGAGATATGAATAGAACAACAAAACGAAACCTTATAAGGATTAATAGAGGCTATAGGTTGAATTAACCATAGCAAACACATGAGTTGTGTTGTATAGACTAAATTAATGTGATAAACGACTTTGTGCAGTTCCAGAGAGTTCATTGGAGACTAATCGAACCGTACAAGTAAGCAGCTCTAAGGAAGTGGAATCACGTGATGCGATTCCAGGTAAGGGAATTCTGTAAGTATATAGTGGTAGCTACTCGTATTTTGTGGGTGGATATAGCCCGTTTATGAAATGCATGACTATTGAGAAAATGAATGACGATGTATATGAATATCTACGAGTATGTATGAGTTTTTGGTTTCGAAACGATTATTTTAAAAAGGGATAGTAAGGCTAATAAATGCATGAATCCTGTGTTTGAAATGTTTCCACATAACTCGATGCTTGGTTTTGAACAAACTAATGGATAGGCTGGCTGGTGTCGTAATGATGTGGAAAAATATTTGTGAGGTGCTAAACCTAGTTGTTGGGATTATTTTGATTGTGTATGAGCTGCCTATCGTATTTGTGTGATGTAAATCGCGTTGGAGCCTCGCTCGCGCTAGATTTTATGCTTTCTCTTGTATGAACAGTGCTGGAGCTTAGTTCGCACCTTGATTTGATTTACGAGAATGTTTTATAAACCGTACTGGAGCTTTTGCTCGTACGCAGATTTCAAGTGGTTTTCTTATGCATATAACTGTACTGAAGCTATGCTCGTACATGGTTTTTCTCATGTTTTATGCATAAATGTTGTACTAGAGTGCTGCTCGTACGAGGTGGTTTAGTTATGATGCATGAACCATGCTAGAGCTTAGCTTGCACAAGCTTTCGTACTATGGTACGTATGATGCCGTGGAAGTTGGTTAGATCCTCGAGCCCTACATCCTCAAGCCAGAGAGGGCGGGGAGGCTTTGTTCGGTGGGGAGGCTCTCTTACGGTAAGATCCTTAAGCCCAACATCCTCAAGCCAGCGAGGGCAGGGAAGCTCTCTTACGGAAGGATCCTTAAGCCAACATCCTTAAGCCCTAGAGGGGTAAGGAGGCTCTGTTCGGCAGGGAGGCTCTCCTACACAGGTACAAAAAACTCTTAGTATGGGATAAATAAGACCTAAGATTGGCACCCCAACCACGATATAGGTTCGCAGAGTATGATGTACAATGTATATCACATGGAGTACGATGTACCGTGTGAGGTTATGTGATGAGAAAGCCTTGCGAAGAACTAACCCATCTTTGTGTCAGCATGATACCCCGCACACCTAGATGCGTATGGTCTGGGATGATTTATGACATAGTTGAACAACATAGTCTTTGTGATATAGTGACATGTCTCACTTGATTTACATAGTACCACATGTTTTGATATATAAGTGTGATTACGACTGTCCAGGGTAGACCCGAGGGAGGGGTCAAGCCTTGTGGGATTTTTTTATTGAGAAATGATAATGATGTTTGTGATTGTGAAATGATTTTGATGTATTGAGAATGAGATAAATCAATGAGGATGTTTCAAATTGAATTTCCCTTTTATTATGAGATTTGACAATGATGAGCATGAGATGAGTTGTACATGATTATCTTACCATGTTTTATATGCCAACTACCATTATTTAAATACATGATATATGTATATGCATATGGCATAGTTTTGTTTTCCTCATGCTCCGATTATAAATGATTTATGCGTAACATTATCAGCATATAAATAGAGTAGTTATCTACCATGCTTGCATTATTGCCTTACTGAACATGTGGTTGCTCATCCCTCTCTATTTCCCCCTCTTCAGAGCGTGCATAGTGGCCCAGTGAGGACTAAGGAGTTTTGTTGAGACATCCGTTGCATCTCCATTAACCAGAGGTATATACACAAAGATTCTTTTTGTATCTAAACAATGTAAAAGCACAGTGATCATTGAAATTGTAATATGGGAGATGTAAATGTTAGAAAGTGTGTCGTGTATGAACATGTGTCTTAACTCTTAAATGTATGACATTTCTTTTGATTAATTGGAAAAAGGAGGGGTAAGAATGATTATTACTGCCTCACAGCCCAACTGTGTATTGGTGAGGACGTTCACCACCAGGTAAGGAAAAAGGAAAACGCGAAAAATTGGCAGTGATTTTTAGACGAATTGGACAAAAAGGGTCGTGACACCTCTGTCCTGCTCTAATGATCCAATATAGTGAGCTCTATTTGTAGGCTAGCCATAAACCCATCCTTAACCTTATCAACACTGATTCTGAGCTCGATGAACTGTTCTAACAAGTCCCATTCTCTAATCATCATATAGGACACCATACCATTTCTACTGAGGGCATCTGCTACCATATTCGCCTTACCCGGATAGTACAAAATCTCACAGTCATAATTCTTCAGGAGCTCTATCCATCTCTGTTGTCTCATATTCAGCTCCTTCTGATAAAAAACATACTTGAGACTCTTATGGCGGGTGAAAATCTGAAATTTTTCACCGTATAAGTAATGTCGCCATACCTTCAGTGCAAACATTACTGCGACCAATTCCAAGTCATGAGTGGGATAGCTACGCTCATGATCCTTTAGCTGGTGAGAACCATAAGCAACCACTCTACCATTCTGCATTAGCACACAGCCCAAACCCTGGTAGGAGGCATCACTGTAAACTGCAAATCCTCCTTAACCGTTCGGAGTGGTCAAGACTAGTGTTGTGGTCAACCACATTTGAGCTCTTGAAAACTCCACTCACATTGATCAGACCACTCAAATGGGACATTCTTACGGGTCAATTTAGATAGTTGAGCTGCAATCCGAAAAAATCCTTCGATAAACCTTCGGCAGTATCCTACTAATCTCAGGAAACTCCGACCCTCTGTCATTGTTCTTGGTCTCTCCCATTTTAATATTGTATCCACCTTGGACGGATCCATAAACACCTCATCCTTAGATACTATGTGTCCGAGGAAGGCAATTTGTTCCAACCAGAATACACATTTACTGAATTTTCCATGCAGTCTCTTCTCACGAAGAGTCTGGAGCACAATTCTCAAATGCTACTTGTGCTTCTCCCGAGACTTAGAATAAATCAATATGTCATCAATGAATACAATCACAAACTTATCCAAATATTCTCGAAAAACATCATTCATCAAATTCATAAAGGCAGCAGGGGCGTTAGTCAGTCCAAAGGGCATCACCAAAAATTCATAGTGCCCATATCGGGTCTGAAAGGCTGTTTTCGGTACATCAGCCTCGTCAATCCTTAACTGATGATAACTTGATCTCAGATCTATTTTGGAGAACACTGAGGCCCTTCTTAATTGATCTAACAAGGCATCTATCATTGGTAGAGGGTATTTATTCTTTATCGTTGCCTTATTCAATAGTCTATAATCAATACACAAACAAAGACTACCATCTTTCTTTCTGACAAGTAGTACCAGAGCACCCCATGGAGACACACTCGGCCTAATAAATCCCTAATCGAGCAATTCTTGTAATTGTTTTTTCAATTCCTCTAATTCGACTAATGCCATTCGATGAGGTGGCTTGGAAATAGGTTGAGTGTCGGGCACCAGATCAATTACAAATTCAATTTCTCTCTCTGGTGGTCGCCCCGGTAAATCTTCTGGAAAGACATTGAGAAACTCACATACAATCGAAACATCTTGAATACTTGGCTGTTCCCGACTGTTGTCAGAAATAAAGGCAATATAACCTTCATATGAATCATACTGTTAGCAACTTTTTCATTTAGTAACCAATATCTTTGTAAAATTTAACACCATGTACTTTATTTATTCTTAACAAAACATACATCAATTTTTCGGGTAAGGAGAAAGTCAGGGTCTTAGTGTAGCAGTCTAAACTTACACGATTAGCAGCTAGCCAATCCATACCCAAAATTACATCAAAACTCGACATATTCAATAAAATTAGATCTGCTAACAGCTTTCTACCTCCTACCACGATTTCACAATTTTTACATATCATATTCTTCAATTGAGATTCATGCATAGGTGTACTGATACGTAACATGTGATTTAAGGACTCAGGTTCTAAATACAATTTACATGCAAATTGTGGGGAGATAAAAGAGTGTGTAGCACATGAATCAAATAAAACATATGCGTAGAAATTACAGACCATAGCGTACCTCTTATAGTATCGGAGGAGATGTCAGTTGTCTCTCCGTCTATCTCTCGCACATGTCTTTGTGCAATGGGCCTCTTACCCTTCTCTGCAGCTGTTGCTTTCCGTTGCGAGACCTGTCTCGGGGCAATTTGTACTTACCTCTCAGGTTGTTTTGGTTGTTCCCGAGATTCATTAAGGTCTCATTAATGGGCAATCCTTAAACATGTGCCCTGCCTCTCCACACCTGAAACATACATTAGTAGCCCAACGACATTCACCAATATGTATCTTTCCACAGTTCTTGCACCGCGGCACTATTGTCCCAGTGCTTCGAGCAGTGGCAGCACAACCCATAGGGATCTTGGGCTTCCCATCCCCTGTCTGAGACTCATCTATTTTGTGCTTCTTCGACTGGCTCTTTCTCATATCAAATCGAGATGTTTGTATCCCCTTTCCTTTATTTCGATCCTTAGCTTTGTACCCATGCTCAGCTCGGGTCACATCTACGCCCATTTTAACTTCTTGAGCCCGACCTAGAGCATCCTTAAAATCCACAAATCGAAATCCTAATAATCTGTCCTGGATCCCTAATCTCGGACCTGCCAAGAATCTCTCAATTCAGTGCCCTGGATCCCTAAAGGTGTCAGGATCATATCTCAAAAGGGTAGTGAATCGATTTTCATACTGATCAATAGTCGAACTGCCCTAAGTCAAATTCAAAAATTCCACCTACATCTTCTTTTATGTTGTAAGTAGAATATACTAGGCCCTAAATGCATCTAGAAATGCCTCCCATGTAATATCTACTTGTGACACCCCGAAAGCGCGAAAAATATGGCAAATTTGAAATTTATTTACATCAATACACAATTCTGGGTTCATTCCTATGTCGTGTCATGCATCATGAAATATAAATTATAAAACTTTCACCACACGATCTCATCATCTCTGTGAGACCCCGTATATGTATAGCTGTATATAGGAACATGGGACTGTAAATAAAATCATAAGTGTAATGATACATTTGTAATGTGAAGTATATACCGTGTAAGTTCATAAGACTATGTACGCACTTGTAATAAGAATCGTGATTATACGTACAAATTGCATTATAAATGAGTAGGAAGAAATGAACTTAAACACGAGAAGAATGTGATTGAAATGGTATATGAGTAGTGTAGTAAAATGGAATGAAAGATTTTTATAAGTTGTACACTTCCATTCGGGAAATATCGTGAAAATTTAGTTGTACAAAGATTTCCCACAAGTTTTAATATATACTAAGTGTGATTGGATGACATTTTCAAGTCTCAAGGAGCGATGAATGAGGAAAGGACTATGGAGGTAAATTGAGGAAGTTTTGAAGGGAGTTGTTGCAGAAAAACTACAGAAAATCTGGAAATATGGAGGCCAGATCGATCTCATAGGATGAGAGATCGATCTGGGAGAGCCAGAATGCTCTTATGTGAGTAATGGAAGGAAACAGATCGATCTCCAAAGGGATCAGATCGATCTCCTTAGCTCTCGGGTTAGAAGCAGATCGATCTCCCCTAAGACCAGATCGATCTCCTTAAGCTTCTGTTCGACAGCAGATCGATCTCCAGTCTCGACAGATCGATCTCCTGCCTTTAAAATGTCTTAGAAAATAGGGAATTTTAGAGGACCAGATCGATCTCCACCCAAGGAAGATCGATCTCATCAAGTCAAAACTATAAATGGGAGCAGTTGGATCTGCAGATTTTCGGGATAACCATTTCCTTTCACTTCAACTCAAAGAAAACTAGCTTTCTCACTCCCAAATCTAGCCATTTTCAGTAAGATTTGAGAAAAAGCTATTAGAGACAAAGTTGTTCACATCAAAGAGAAGAACAACATAGTTGGGAGGCATTTTCTCCATTTGTTGGATTTAAGCAACAAGGTGTATTTCCATTGGAGCAATGAGGAAATCAAGCTAGGTGAGTTTCTAATGCAAATACCCAAGTACATTTGTTTGGATATTGATATGGGAAATGATTAGTATGCATAGATATGATAGAAACTACCTAGAAAGTAAAGAACCCACCATAACCTAGAAATGGTCTAGTGTGAGAAAGTGGAATGTAGAAGTGTTAATGATGAATGAGATATCTTGAGAGGATGATTATGTTGTGGGCATGGTTTGGGCATGTTGATATTGGGATAAAATTGTGAGAGTTACCACAAGGGGTAAAATGTATATTTAAGGCATTGGATAAATGCTTAGTTGAACAAGAGTTAGAAACGTTAACTCGAGTGTTTGATGGATGAATTTCAGTTTCGGATGATACGCCAGAGCAAGTCGAGAGGAGAACGCGAGAAGCATAAAGGCGGATAGTTGCACACAAGTAAAGCGAGGTAAGGGACTGTGTGTTAGCTATAGAGATGTTCGTGCGTATTTTACAGCAATTTCGTAGATATATTGCTAGAACTAGTACGATATTATAGTTCTATGAAATGATATGGAAGCATAAAAAGTACTATGATGTATATATGTATTGAGAAATGGGATAGGGTAAGGAAATAGCATGATATGCATGTTTTCAATGTTTTTCTCTAATTTACATTGATCTTGATGATTAAGAAATGTTGATGATAGGTTGGCTAATTTTACATGTTTTAGCATGAAGAGGCATGCTGTATGAATAAACATGTTTTGAGTTTTAAAAAGAGAAAATAGCCATCTATCAGTTTTGAGATGAGATCTGGTGTTGAAGCGCTAGCTCACACCTGTTTTAATGCCTTGATGTACCGTGCGGGAGTTTTAACTCGCGCGAGGGTTTTGAGAAAGTGCGGGAACTTTGCTCGCACTTGTTTTGTTGAGTTGAGGTAAACCTGGGGGTCTGGGACCCAAGGGGATACCAGCCGGTGGCCATTTGAACGGGCTGGGCCTTAACGATAGATCATACCGCGCTGGAGCTTTGTGTTGACTGTGTGTCACGCTGCTTGCTCGCCTGGTATATGAGACATGGTTTAGGATGAAAAGTCCATCGGAGTTGGAGTATGGACTTGGGTCCACGGTCGTACGTAGAACAGTGTAGTTATCCGTTGGTATACTATGTACCGTGTTGGGTGCACGTGAGTACAAGTATCAAGTAGATGACACACGACGTATCTTCACCGTGAGTATACGAGGAGATGAGGTGGATTAAGATGAGCCGGAGGGCAGGACTGACCTATTCCCCTTCAGGTGAAGTGATGCCCTGTGCACACCTGATCAGTGAGGCCTGTGATCACTGACTATGACCATATGTCGTGGATATTTGATTGCCAAAAATTCCATGCCTGTCTCAGAGATTCGAGAAACAGAGATAATCTCAGAAAAGAAAGGGATTTGTAGAAAAAGTGAATTAAGAAAAGAAAGAGATTTTGTGTTTTGATAAATCTCTAATTTCCCATTCGTGCCGTGAGGGCACTATTTATGAGCATGTTTTAAATGGAAGTTTGATATTTGATTTACACGAAAATGCTATTGAGAAATATATGTTTAAATGCATTTTTCGTATGATATTTCCATTTATAACAAAAAACATGGTTTTGGTTTATGCATGCATGGGCTATGTAGGTAGTACGATATCTACCTGCTAGCATACATTTCTTTACTGAGCTGTGGTTTGCTCATCCCACTATTTTCCCCCTCCAGGTACTGAGAAGTAAGAGAGCGGTGGTCTCTAGGTCTTTTGTGTTGAACAGCTCCCACAATTCCATAAAGGTATAAGATTTGTCTACAAGAGTATTTTGTATCTAATTTATCGTATCGCACAGTTATTTCTTGGAATTGTAAACAGTATTATGGGGATGATATGTAAGCACATGGTATTTATACAATTGATTTTGTATATCTACACACACACACCTGGGAGTGTGAATTAAGATTTAAATCTTCTGCTGTAAATGAATGAAATTTTAGTAATTGCATCTTCTCACAGCCCAACCGTAGTAGAGAATGTATGGATAGAAGGGTTTCCAGAAGTGGGGTGTGACAGGTTTGGTATCAGAGCATGGTTGGTCTGATGTGAGTTGATGTTTAGGACTAAGAAAACATACATCCCCAAGTTACTGTGCGATATTTAGATACAAATGTGTGTACGGAGCTGGTAGTAAATTAAATGTTTGTTATAACGCAGGAAAGTTATCAGGCTAGTGAGTTATGCCTGAGAGACACCGCAAGAGGGGAGAGAGCTCGAGAGCTCTAGGGCGAAATGACAGGACTGAGAGGCACAGTAGATCATCCTATAGTCATGAGCCCCAGGAACAGATAAAGGCTTCTGATCCTCAAATAACTCGATTGGAGGAAGACATGCGCACGATGATGACCATGATGGGTCAGATCATGGCTAGGTTTGAGGGTACACCTGGTACAGCGGGACAGGCTGCACCGAATCCCCCTGCAGCTGCACCTGAACCTGAGAATGTTGCACCTGCGCAAGCTGAACTGGTTAGGCCACGGGAACCTCATATTCGACCCGTACCTCCTCTGGTTGCCCCACAGCAGTATGATGATGATTTGGGGTATGGATATGACTGTGATATGGAAAGATTGAGGCATTTAATGGACTTTAAGCCTCCTTCGTTTAGCGGGGTAAAGGATCCGATAGTGGCTGAGGACTGGATCAGTCAGATGGAGAAGTTATTCGACTTCTGTAGATGTTCAGCTACGGAGAGAGTAGCGCTTGCGGCCTTTGTATTGAGAGGCGAAGCAGAGCACTGGTGGAAGTCCACCAGGCCGATGTTGAGAGCTCAAGGTATGACTATCACGTGGGATATGTTCTTGGGTGTTTTCAGAGAGCAATACATCCCAGATACTGCTCGACGGAGACTACAGATGGAATTTTTGAATCTGACTCAAGGGAATCGAACAGTTGATGAGTACGAGTCACGATTCACTTCACTGGGTCGATATGATCCGGACTCGATCAGGAGTGAAGCTATCAGAGTCCGTAGATTTGTAGATGGACTGAGGCCTTCAATCCGAGCGAAGTTGGCCCCATTTGATGTCGCTACATATAGAGAGGCTGTGCGACAGGCCCAGTTATGTGAGCAAGATTATGACTTGCAGACTTCTGAGTTTAGTTGGGGTAAAGACAAGGGTCCGAGGAAGCTGGGAGATGGCAAGAGTGCCAAATTTGGTTGAAAATTCATGAGTAAGCGTCGGAGAGAGATAGATGAGTTCCAGAAAAAGGTTGCTAGACCTTTTATGCCTCCGACTCAGACACCAGCCAGGGGTATAGTGATTGGTGGACCCCGACCGACTACAGATCAGTGTAGACTATGCGGTCGATACCATGGTGGTAGGCCATGTCATCTTCAGGGTACTCGATGCTTCAGATGTGGTAAATTTGGACATTATGCCAGAGAGTGCCTGAAGATAGTTGAGGCAATTCCACAGAGGGGTAAAAAGCCAGAGAGGGTTCCTACAGTTGCACCTCCTGCAAGAAAGAAAGCCTCGGCTGAAGAAAAAGGAAAACAAGTTGTGGGTCAAGGCAGGGTGTATGCGATAGACCAGGCATCGGTTGATACCTCTTCTGAAGTGATAAAAGGTACAATCTTGATTTTCAATCTGGAGGTTATAGCTTTGTTTGATTCTGGTGCTACGCATTCCTTCATATCACCTGCATGTGCATCTAAGTTAAAAGGTTTTGTAGAACCCACATACTTGAGTAGGACTTTACTAATAAGTACTCCGATGAGAGTTAGCCAATTAGTTGAGCAAGTGTATAAAGATTGTAAAGTGAGGGTAGGAGATAAGTGCATGACAGCCAACTTGATTTTATTGAATATGTATGACATTGATGTAATTTTAGGAATGGATTGGTTAGCCACCAATCATGCTGTCATAAACTGTCGTTCTAAGTCCATTAAGTTTTCTCTACCTGAACAATGTGTTGTAAGATTTTAAGAGAGGAAATGAAATCTTAAATTTTGTGTTAAGTAAAGTACTTTGGTATAAATGACTGGAGTGTTGTTTTGAAGGTTTTGTTGCTTATGTGGTGGATTTAAACAAAGTACATCCGAATATGGAGGACATCCCAGTGGTCAGAGAATTCCCTGATGTCTTTCCAGACGATCTACCAGGATTGCTACCTGATAGAGAAACAGAATTCGGTATAGACTTAACGCCTGGAACCGAACCAATATCCAAGTCACCATATAGGATGGCTCCAGTTGAGTTAGAGGAATTAAGGAAACAGCTGCCAGAGTTGTTAGAGAAGGGGTTCATAAGACCGAGCGTCTCACCATGGGGAGCCCCGGTATTATTTGTGAAGAAGAGAGATGGGAGCCTCAGGTTGTGCATCGACTATTGGATGTTGAATAAGGCTACCATCAAGAATAAGTACCCCTTGCCACGCATTGACGATTTATTGGATCAGCTTTGGGAGCACAGATCTTTTTCAAGATAGATTTGAGGTCTGGGTATCATCAATTGAAGATTCGAAAGGAGGATGTACCCAAGACAGCATTTCGTACCCGCTATGGCCATTACGAATTCTTAGTGATGCCTTTTGGGTTGACCAATGCGCCGGCAGCTTTTATGGCTCTAATGAACGAAGTATTCAAGCTATACCTAGGCTAGTTCGTAATTGTGTTCATTGATGATATATTGGTGTATTCAAGGTCCAGAGAAGAGCATGAGCAGCACTTAAGGATTATTTTACAAACCCTCCGAGAGAGAAGGTTATATGCCAAACTTAACAAATGTGACTTTTGGATAGAACAGATTTCTTTTCTAGGCCATGTTATATCGAAGGATGGGGTGTCAGTAGATCCGTCCAAGATTGAGGCCGTTGTTCAGTGGGAACAACCTAGGACAGTCACAGAGATCAGAAGTTTTCTGGGTTTGGCTGGTTACTATAGGAGATTTGTAGAGGGTTTCTCTAGATTAGCTGCTCCATTGACACGTCTTACGAGGAAGAGTGTGGAGTTTTCATGGGATGAAGCTTGTGAGAGAAGTTTTCAGGAACTTAAGCACAGATTAACCACCGCGCTAGCTCTTATCATCCCTAACAGTTCAGGGAATTACTCGGTGTATACAGATGCTTCGCATCAAGGACTAGGCTGTGTTTTGATGCAAGATGGAAGGGTAGTAGCTTATGGGTCTAGACAACTAAAAGATCATGAGAAGAACTACCCCACTCACGATTTGGAGTTAGCGGCCGTAGTGTTTGCGTTGAAGATATGGCGCCACTACTTATATGGTGAGAGATTTCAGATCCTTACGGATCATAAGAGTCTGAAATATCTATTCTCACAGAAGGAGTTAAACATGAGACAGAGGAAGTGGTTGGAACTCCTCAAGTACTATGATTGTGAGATCTTATACCACCCGGGGAAGGCAAATGTGGTTACCGATGCATTGAGTCGGAAGAGTCTCGGGTTGGTATCACATATGATGGTTAGAGAGCATGAGTTGTTGGAATAATTCATAAACCTTAGTCTGGATATGACCCTACCTGAGATTGACAACTATGGGATTATTGCTAGCTTGAGATTAGAACCGGAGTTGATTGAGAAAATCCGATAAGCTCAGCAAATTGATCAATGGTGTATTGACATGATTAGCCAAATTCGGAAAGGGAAGGGTGCCGATTTTATATTCAGTTCAGATGGAATACTAAGGTTTGGAGATAGAATATGTGTTCCTAAGGATTTAGAGCTGAGGAAGCTGATCTTATCAGAGGCTCACTCGTCAAGATATACGATACACCCGGGGAGTAGTAAGATGTATCAAAATCTCCGAAAGGCATATTGGTGGTCTGGGATGAAGAGAGACATAGTTGAGTATGTCGGTAGATGTCTCATTTTTCAGCAAGTAAAAGTCGAACATCAGAAACCAGGAGGATTATTACAACCTCTACCGATACCAACATGGAAGTGGGAGCATGTCACCATGGATTTTGTGATGGGGTTACCGAGAACCCGTAAGAACCATGATGCGATATGGGTGATAGTAGATCGGTTAACAAAATCGGCACATTTCTTAGCCATGAGATCTACAGATATATTGAGTGCACTGGCGAACCTGTATGTGCGGGAAATAGTGAGATTGCATGGAGTCCCAGTGAGTGTTGTTTCTGATCGGGATGTCCGCTTCACTTCCCACTTTTGGGGACATTTTCAGGAAGTGATGGGGACCCAATTGAGTTTTAGCACCGCTTTTCATCCTCAAACAGATGGTCAGTCAGAGAGGACAATACAGACCCTGGAGGATATGTTGAGAGTGTGTGTGCTGGATTTTAGAGGCTCATGGGACGATCACTTACCATTGATTGAGTTCGCCTACAATAACAGTTATCACTCAAGTATTGGTATGGCCCCTTATGAGGCACTATACGGTCGTAGATGTCGATCGCCCATTGGTTGGGAAGAAGTTGGTGACAGACAGTTGCTCGCTCCCGATTTGGTTAAGCAAGCCTCCGAGGATGTTCAGATAATATGCGAGAGGCTGCGAATAGCTCAAAGTCGACAAAAGAGCTACGCTGACAGGAGACGGAGACCACTTGAGTTTGATGTTGGCGAGTCTGTATTTTTGAAAGTATCTCCTTCTAAGGGAATAACGAGGTTTGGAAAGAAAGGAAAATTAAGTCCTCGTTACATTGGTCCCTTCGAGATTTTGGATAGAGTGGGAGATGGAGCATATAGGCTAGCCTTGCCACCTAAGCTAGCAGAAGTCCACAATGTCTTCCACGTTTCTATGCTTCGGAAGTACTACCCGGATCCGACACATGTAATTAGCTATAAGCCGTTGGAGCTCAAGGAGGACATGTCATATGTCGAGAGACCGATCAAGGTGTTGGACAGAAAAGAGAAGGTGTTGCGGAATAAGACGATTTCATTGGTTAAGGTTTTGTGGCAACATCACACTGTGGAAGAGGCCACATGGGAACTAGAAAGTTTGATGCGGGAAAAGTATCCCGAGTTATTCACAAATTGAATTGGTTATAATTTGGAGGACCAAATTCTCTAAGTGGGGGAGAATGTGAGACCCTGTATATGTATAGCTGTATATAGGAACATGGGAATGTAAATAAAATCATAAGTGTAATGATACATTTGTAATGTGAAGTATATACCGTGTAAGTTCATAAGACTATGTACACACTTGTAATAAGAATCGTGATTATATGTACAAATTGCATTATAAATGAGTAGGAAGAAATGAACTTAAACACGAGAAGAATGTGATTGAAATGGTATATGAGTAGTGTAGTAAAATGGAAGGAAAGATTTTTATAAGTTGTACACTTCCATTCGGGAAATATCATGAAAATTTGGTTGTACAAAGATTTCTCACAAGTTTTAATATATACTAAGTGTGATTGGATGACATTTTCAAGTCTCAAGGAGCGATGAATGAGGAAAGGACTATGGAGGTAAATTGAGGAAGTTTTGAAGGGAGTTGTTGCAGAAAAACTGCAGAAAATCTGGAAATATGAAGGCCAGATCGATCTCATAGGATGAGAGATCGATCTGGGAGAGCCAGAATGCTCTTATGTGAGTAATGGAAGGAAACAGATCGATCTCCAAAGGGATCAGATCGATCTCCTTAGCTCTCGGGTTGGAAGCAGATCGATCTCCCCTAAGACCAGATCGATCTCCTTAAGCTTCTGTTCGACAGCAGATCGATCTCCAGTCTCGACAGATCGATCTCCTACCTTTAAAATGTCTTAGAAAAAAGCAAATTTTAGAGGACCAGATCGATCTCCACCCAAGGAAGATCGATCTCATCAAGTCAAAACTATAAATGGGAGCAGTTGGATCTGCAGATTTTCGGGATAACCATTTCCTTTCACTTCAACTCAAAGAAAACTAGCTTTCTCACTCCCAAATCTAGCCATTTTCAGTAAGATTTGAGGAAAAGCTATTAGAGACAAAGTTGTTCACATCAAAGAGAAGAACAACATAGTTGGGAGGCATTTTCTCCATTTGTTGGATTTAAGCAACAAGGTGTATTTCCATTGGAGCAATGAGGAAATCAAGCTAGGTGAGTTTCTAATGCAAATACCCAAGTACATTTGTTTGGATATTGATATGGGAAATGATTAGTATGCATAGATATGATAGAAACTACCTAGAAAGTAAAGAACCCACTATAACCTAGAAATGGTCTAGTGTGAGAAAGTGGAATGTAGAAGTGTTAATGATGAATGAGATATCTTGAGAGGATGATTATGTTGTGGGCATGGTTTGGGCATGTTGATATTGGGATAAAATTGTGAGAGTTACCACAAGGGGTAAAATGTATATTTAAGGCATTGGATAAATGCTTAGTTGAACAAGAGTTAGAAACGTTAACTCGAGTGTTTGATGGATGAATTTCAGTTTCGGATGATACGCCGGAGCAAGTCGAGAGGAGAACGCGAGAAGCATAAAGGCGGATAGTTGCACACAAGTAAAGCGAAGTAAGGGACTGTGTGTTAGCTATAGAGATGTTCGTGCGTATTTTACAGCAATTTCGTAGATATATTGCTAGAACTAGTACGATATTATAATTCTATGAAATGATATGGAAGCATGAAAAGTACTATGATGTATATATGTATTGAGAAAGGGGATAGTGTAAGGAAATAGCATGATATGCATGTTTTCAATGTCTTTCTCTAATTTACATTGATCTTGATGATTGAGAAATGTTGATGATAGGTTGGCTAATTTTACATGTTTTAGCATGAAGAGGCATGCTGTATGAATAAACATGTTTTGAGTTTTAAAAAGAGAAAATAGCCATCTATCAGTTTTGAGATGAGATTTAGTGTTGAAGCGCTAGCTCACACCCGTTTTAATGCCTTGATGTACCGTGCGGGAGTTTTAACTCGCACGAGGGTTTTGAGAAAGTGCGGGAACTTTG
Source organism: Firmiana major (assembly GCA_033439115.1). NCBI lineage: Eukaryota > Viridiplantae > Streptophyta > Magnoliopsida > Malvales > Malvaceae > Firmiana > Firmiana major. The sequence continues at coordinate 51,146,415 of CM065898.1, read as the reverse complement.
CTCACACATGTTTTGTTGAGTTGAGGTAAACCTGGGGGTCTGGGACCCAAGGGGATACCAGCCGATGGCCATTTGAACGGGTTGGGCCTTAACGATAGATCGTACTGCGCTGGAGCTTTGCGTTGACTATGTGTCATGCTGCTTGCTCGCCTGGTATATGAGACATGGTTTAGGATGAAAAGTCTATCGGAGTTGGAGTATGGACTTGGGTCCATGGTCGTACGTAGAACAGTGTAGTTATCCATTGGTATACTATGTACCTGGATGGGTGCACGTGAGTACGAGTATCGCGTAGATGACACACGACGTATCTTCACCGTGAGTATACGAGGAGATGAGGTGGATTGAGATGAGCCGGAGGGCAGGACTGACCCATTCCCCTTCAGGAGCAGTGATGCCCTGTGCACACCTGATCAGTGAGGCCTGGGATCACTGACTATGGCCATATGTCGTGAATATTTGATTGCCAAAAATTCCATGCCGTCTCAGAGATTCGAGAAACAGAGATAATCTCAGAAAAGAAAGGGATTTGCAAAAAAAGTGAATTAAGAAAAGAAAGAGATTTTGTGTTTTGATAAATCTCTAATTTCTCATTCGTGCCGTAAGGGCACTATTTATGAGCATGTTTTAAATGGAAGTTTGATATTTGATTTACACGAAAATGCTATTGAGAAATATATGTTTAAATGCATTTTTCGTATGATATTTCCATTTATAACAAAAAACATGGTTTTGGTTTATGCATGGATGGGCTATGTAGGTAGTACGATATCTACCTACTAGCATACATTTTCTTACTGAGCCGTGGTTTGCTCATCCCACTATTTTCCCCCTCTAGGTACTGAGAAGTAAGAGAGCGATGGTCTCTAGGTCTTTTGTGTTGAACAGCTCCCACAATTCTATAAAGGTATAAGATTTGTCTACAAGAGTATTTTGTATCTAATTTATTGTATCGTACAGTTATATCTTGGAATTGTAAACAGTATTATGGGGATGATATGTAAGCACATGGTATTTATACAATTGATTTTGTATATCTACACACACACTTGGGAGTGTGAATTAAGATTTAAATCTTCCGCTGTAAATGAATGAAATTTTAGTAATTGCATCTTCTCACAGCCCAACCGTAGTAGAGAATGTATGGATAGAAGGGTTTCCAGAAGTGGGGTGTGACAATCTCAAATTCATATATCATACCAATATACATTCCTCAATACAGAGTTAAATAATCCAAATACATCCCATACATCATTGTTTATCAAATGTCGGTAAATACAACTTAGTCTGGGTACATGAAATATTAAAATATACCTCAAAACACAATATATGGCATCGAGCTCAAGTCCTCCACTAGCCACTACACCGTACGCCACCGGAAACTCTCTTCACTTGAAGAAATCTGGGGGGATATAAAAATAGGTTGAGCTTCTAAATCGCTCAGTAAGGGGGTAAGGGACTTATTAATAAAATCCTCAATTTCACAGCACAATCATTTTTATATGTAGGTGAAACTCAATAAACTCAGTAGAAAGTGTAGCATGAAATCATTAAAACATCATTATCATCTCATTTCTCTAAAATCATGTAGAAACATGAGAGTATATGGCTCAACATAACACCATAGTTACAAGCATATGGAAATAAGGATGCGATAATGGCTTTTCTCATAAAAATGTCATAAAAATCACCTCAGTAATGATGCATGTAGCACAGCTACAAAACACAATCTCGTGTGTAAAACGGAGACTAGGTAAATAAAACTCAGATGAAAACATCTGTCATTACACATCAAAATAATCTCCTCTGGGTGTACATCCCAGGCATCCTCAAAGAGGGAACGTCGACAATATGGTCGTGTACATGGTGAATTGGTCTTACATGTTACCAGAACAAGGCCCGGACTTACATGCTACCAGAGCAAGGCCTCTCCTCATGCACACTATTGATTTTACATGCTACAAAGCAAGGCCCGGACTTATATGCTACCAAAGCAAGGACACGCAGCGCTACCAGAGCGGGGGTCATCTCACGTTATCAGAACGGAGGCATCTCTCATTACCAAAACGGAGGAATATCAAATTTACATGCTACCAAAGCAAGGCCCAGACTTACATGCTACCAGAGCAAGGCCCGATGTGTTATCACATGACACGCTTAAGTCTCAAAATTAACCATTATCATAGAAAACTGTTTTGCCTTCACGTAAAGCTTATAATGGTTTCTCTCATAAAACTCATCTGAAAACGTTATTGTGCTCATTACAAAACATGTCAAAATCGAGCTCAAGCCGGCAAAACCACGCACACATTTCTCAAATCTCAGTACTCCTTAAAGTTGAACCCAAATCTCGTTTCACATTTTACACTCAAACGGTTTGTAAGAGAATTTCACACTTTGTTTACAACTCATAAAAATTAGGCCCCAACTGGCTATAAAATCGTGCGCAATAAATCAATCACAACTCGTAAAACATGCTTGTTTCTCAAAACGTTTCATGCTACAATTATCATCACAAAATCACATACACAATGAGTTTTAAGTTTTCCCTTACCTCGTTGCACCTTGTATAGTGCAATCGTTCCCCCGAATGATGGACTAGCCTCGCATTCCTCTCTGGAACTCCTGGGCTGTCCAACCGATGTAAAAACATCATCAATACATCATCACTTTTGCTCTAATCTCAACATCGAGCATAATTTCTCATATTCTCATAATTTCTCAATACCTCAATGATTCTAACAACCCTAACCATTTTCAGTCTACTCATCACAATATCTACAGCCACAATCACATAAATCTACTTCCAAATCAAAAATTAAAGCTTAGAAATTTACCCAAAACTTATGGAGTGCTCAATTCACGCCTCAGCTCAAATCGTCCTTCGATATCCAAGTATGTTGTTCTCCTTTTGATGAGGACCAACTTTCCCTCTTGCCACAACTTCTGATTCAAACGAAAATGAGTGTTTTGAAAGAGAGAGAAAGCTAGGGATTTTGATTTTCCAGAGAAAGGAGATGAGTTCCAGCAAAAACATAGGGGGTCCTTATATAGGCGAAAGGCGGGAGATCGATCTGCCTTTAAATTTTGGAACGTTTTAGGCACTTTTTATGCCTACCAGATTGATCTGTTGTGGGGGCAAATCGATCTCATAAACTTGAGGAGATCGATCTGCTCCTTGTGAGGAGATCAATCTGCGTTTTACAGAAGCATTTGGAGATTGATATGCTCTTATAGGAGATCGATCCATTTGAGGCAGAATTATAAGGAGATAGATCCGCCTTCCTTGGAGATCGATTTGCTCGTTTAGATTTTCCATTCCTTGTCACTTTGGCCTACCAGATCAATCCCCTCTTCTCAAAGATCGATTTGGCCTCATAGTTTCACCCATTGGTTGCACACTTGACATAAAATCTCTTTAGAGAATTGCCATAGTTTGCTCCATTGATTATTTCTCATTCAATACTCATTCATCACTTAGAAATTTCATTCCTTACCACCTTAATATATGAGTACATCACATTTAACTTAATCAATTACACTTCATGTTCACATTACAAATTTAGGTGTGTACAGAATTCTCAGGTCTCACATCCTCCCTACCTTAAAAGAATTTGGTCATCCAAATTCAATTCGACTCATCAAACAAATGGTGGTACTTCTCCTTCATGAGGCTTTCCAATTTGATAATTCTTTGAAAATAGAATTATTTGTGCTTAATTTTCTAATTAATTAATTAAATCCCCAATTTATTTTGTTAATTATCCCCTTTATTTAATAAAAATTCTTTAATGTGCAGGTAAATTAAATCCAGATGAAACTCAGTCGTTTCAGTAAAAAATGGGCTGAAAACAAGCTCAAGGAGACTGGACCACTTCCAATTGGCAGACCGAATCACCAGTCATCTGGACACGTGGGATGCCGGGTGTTAGTATTTTATTCGCTTCGAAATGATAAGATCAACGAACATCGTGCCAACCTTTTGGAAGACACACGTCGGGCCACATTGCACAGTCAAGTGTAATAGAAAGCGGGTGACGTGGAAATATCTACTTTGTAGCAAGTAAAATGAAGACAAGTGGCCAAAGAATGCCAACTCATCTAGGATGGAAAATTACCACTGTACCCCTAAGTGTGTGTATAAATAAGACATGATAGCAATTGAAAAAAAAAAACTAAGTAGTGTTAGTGTAAAACTAGTTAAGGTAGCATAGGAAGAATAGTCTTAGATTTTTTTTTTGTTTTTAGAAGCTTTACCGATTAGATTTTTTTTAGCCATCATTTTATTTTATTTTCCATAGTTACTGTTCATACAATTTCTATGTTGATGAAAAGCTTTTGTTTATTTCTAATTCTTTGATATTTTCACATGAATGAATAGTAACTATTTTCCATTTCTCTTCTTCTCGGCATTGTTGAAGTTCCATTTCTTTGTTTTTATGCGGGGGTTTTTATGAAAAGCTTATATGTTTTTATAGTTGCTAATCTCGGGTTGCTTAGTAAGTTAGTTTTATTCCTTTGATTTTCTATAGTTATTCAGGTTAGTGGGTTCTTGGTACAACCGAATGGCATGAAGAAGTAGTAGATTTAGATGTGTTGGCTGCTGAAGCTGGTTAGTTTATTACTGTTCGGGTTCAAGTTATAGCAAAGCTGAACGGGGCAGAATTGCCACTGATTCTAGAGCCAGGAACGACGTGGGTGGTAAGTTGACCGAACCCATCTGATTTTCTTTCGGATTTCATTTTTTACTTCATGTGTTTTTGCTTCCTTTTGCATTTTATATTTATTATTTTGTTCTAGTATTTCTTCAAATCACATCATTTCTCCTCTGTTCTCCCGTGTTCTTTGTTTTCATTCACTGTTCACCTTCATTTTCTAGTTGAAGGAGTTGCTGCTTATGTCTGACCGACTGCAGTGATCAGTATCTACTGGGCAAAGAGATGGTCAATTGTTGTACGTGCTGATTATGGTAGCTAGAGCAAGAGAGATTGGAGAGGTAACTTCAGTGCATGGGTGCTGCATTATTGTAATGTGTTGAAGAAGTGCAGAGTTGGTATCTGTTGGGATGTTGCAAGTGGTGCTGAATTCCCCTGTATTGTGGTGTAATATTGCTGATCAGGTATTCAGCTGCTGTTACTAGAATTGATGAGGAAGTTACAGCATTGCAGTGTAGTACAAGAGTCGGATAACGTCGGATGCAGAAGCCACAGACAACACCCAAACCTAGAAATGGAGAAGAAGTAGGAGCAGGACGTGTGTAGGGAGTAGGATGTATAGAAGAGGGATTTAACAAAGAGAGTTCAAGATCAGGAAGTGAAGTTTAATGTTATCAAATCTCTAAGATTCCTTGATGACTCTCATGATTGTTTTAGGATGGATTTAGTCTGTAAAGACATCACTGAGGAGTTTGCTAAGACTCATCCTTTGAACCCTCTAGAAACCTCCTTAGTGAAATCTGTTGAGCTTAAAGAATACAGTGAAGATGATAATGAGGTCTATGAAGCTTTACAATTATTAGAGGTCACTCATTTTTTAGGAAATTGCCCAATTCGAGATGTTAAACCCTTCATCTATTTCAACTTCAAATATTTGTCCATCCACCAGTGATCCTCCAGCATTAGAGCTCAAACCTTTACCCTCACACCTTATTTATGCTTACTTAGGTAAATCCTTCACTCGATCGGTAATAGTGTCTGCTGCTCTCTCCAGTGATCAGGAAGAGAAATTACTACAAGTTTTAAGAGAGCATTAGAAGGCTATAGGTTGGTCTATCTCTGATCTTAAGGATATTAGTCCCTCTATCTGTATGCATAAGATACTACTGGAGGAGGGGTATAGGTCATTCGTAGAGCACCAACATTGATTGAACCCTATAATGAAAGAAGTTGTCAAGAAGGAGATCATTAAGTGGTTAGATGCAGGGATCATCTATCCCATTTTCGACAGTGCCTGGGTGAGCCCATTACAATGTGTCCCTAAGAAAGGAGGGATGACAGTGATTGAAAATGAGAATAACGAGCTCATCCCCACTAGGATTGTCATTGGTTGGCGAGTATGCATGGATTATAGGAAACTCAACAAAGCCACCAAAAAAGACCACTTCCCTTTTACCCTTCATTGACCAAATGTTAGATCGATTAGCTGGTCACGAATTTTATTGCTTGCTAGATGGATATTCTGGGTACAATCAGATAGCTATAGCCTAGAAGACCAAGAAAAGACTACCTTCACATGTCCCAATGGGACATTTGCTTTTAAGATAATGCCTTTTAGCCTGTGCAATGCACCCGCTACCTTCCAGCGTTGCATGATGGCCATATTTCATGATATGGTGGAGGATTTTCTTGAAGTTTTCATGGACGCTTTTTTTGTATTCGAGGATAGCTTTGAATTGTGTTTGCATAATTTGGCATTAGTATTGAGAAGGTGTGAAGAAACGAATTTAGTGCTTAATTGGGAGAAATGCCACTTTATGATGAAAGAAGGTATAGTGCTTGGGCACAAAATTTCTGCTAGGGGGATAGAAGTGGATAAAGCTAAGGTGGAAATTATTGAGAAGTTACCTCCCCCTACCTCTGTTAAAGGAATCAGAAGTTTCCTGGGCCATGCAGGATTTTACAGAAGGTTCATTAAGGATTTTTCTCAGATATCTAAGCTTTTATGTAATCTCCTAGAAAAAGACACTACATTTTTCTTTGATGAACGATGCTTAGGAGCATTTAAGACTTTGAAGGAAAATTAGTTACAGCCCCTGTAATCATAGCTCCGGATTGGAGTTTACCCTTTGAGCTTATGTGTGATGTAAGTGATTATGCTGTTGGGGTTGTACTAAGACAAAGAAAAAGAAGAGTCTTTATGTTATCTATTATGCAAACAAAACTCTGAATGAGGCCCAGTTGAATTATGCTACTACCAAGAAGGAGTTGTTAGCTGTAGTATTTGCTTTTGATAAGTTCTGTTCCTATCTCATTGGTACTAAGGTAATAGTTTATACTGATCATGCTGCCATTAAGTACTTTGTCTCCAAGAAGGATGTAAAGCCTCGACTGATTAGATAGATCCTTTTACTATAGGATTTTGACTTGGAGATTAGGGACATGAAAGGAATGGAGAATCAGGTTGCTGACCATTTATCTAGATTGGAGAGTGGACTCAAAGAAGATGGTACAACTCTTAATGATTCCTTTCCTGATGAGCAGTTATTTACTTTCGGGCATTCCAAATTGCCCTGGTACGCTGATTTTGTGAATTACCTGGTGAGCAATGTGATGACACCTGATTTGACTGCCCAACAAAAGAAAAAGTTTTTGAGTGATGTTAAGTATTATGTTTGGGATAAACCCTTCCTGTACAAACAATGTAAAGCCCAAATTTTAAGGAGGTGTGTCCCCATGGAAGAAGTAGAAGATATATTTAGACATTGCTATTCTTCTGATTATGGAGGGCACTTTAGAGGAGAAAGGACAACTGCCAATGTTTTGCAATCTGGATATTACTGGCCCACGTTGTTTAAAGATGCCCATTACTTTGTATTGAAATGTGATAGATGTCAGAGGGTAGGCAATATTTCCAAAAGAAATGAGATGCCTCTAACTAATATTTTAGAAGTAGAGCTCTTTGATGTGTGGGGAATTGACTTCATGGGACCTTTTGTTCCTTCATATGGCAATCTCTATATTCTAGTAGTTGTAGACTATGTGTCGAAATGGGTTGAAGCAATGGCTTTACCGACTAATGATGCCAAGGTGGTGATAAGGTTTTTGAAGAAGAATATTTTCACAAGATTTGGCACACCTAGGGCTATCATTAGTGATGGAGGATCCCACTTTTGCAATGGGAGTTTTGATGGGCTTTTAAAGAAATATGGGGTTAAACATAATATTGCCACTGCTTATCACCCACAGACGAGTGGCCAAGTAGAGTTGTCTAATATGGAAATTAAGGGGATATTGGAGAAAACAGTGAACCCAAATGGGAAGGACTGGTCCATTAGGTTAGATGATGCCTATAGGACAGCCATCAAAACACCTTTAGGAATGTCCCCTTATCAGCTTGTTTATGGTAAGGCCTGTCATTTACCAGTGGAGCTTGAGCACAAGGCTTATTGAGCCCTTAAAAACCTGAATTTCAATTTAGATGCAACAGGAGAGAAGAGGCTGCTACAGCTCAATCAGTTTGATGAGTTCAGGTTGCAGGCTTATGAGAATGCCAAGCTCTACAAGGAAAAGACAAAGTGATGGCATGATAGGAAAATCAAGGAGAGACACTTCGAGCCTGGTCAACAAGTTCTGTTATTTAATTCATGCTTGAAGTTGTTTCCAGGAAAGCTTAAGTCTAGATGGTTAGGACCCTTTACCATTACACAAGTATTCCCACATGGAGCCATTGAAATTATGGATGAGACTCTGAAGCAGCCCTTTAAGGTTAATGGAGGCAGACTGAAACATTATTTCGGGGGAGGATTTGATCGACAGAACTCTGTGACAACTTTAGCTGACCCTCCTACTTCTGATCCTGCAACTTAGCTTCATTTTGCTTTGCACTTTTTGTAGAGTTTTTTCTCTTTTCTGTTGTTTCTTTATTTATTTTACAGATTGCTTTTACAGTATTATGTCCTCAATCAAGCTTCAATTGTTCATCATCATCAGAAAGGGGAGTACTCTGTCCTTGAGCTTAAATTCTTATATTATCTGCACACTGAGGACACTGTGCACTTTAAGTTTGGGGGAGGGGATATCACTTGATCAATTTTTGGAAATATTGGAAAAAATTTCAATATTTTTTTGAAAATCTAAGAAATAATTTTCAAATTTTTTTCGAATTTATGAGCTTAAATTGTTTGATTTTGGGATGATTTAGTGCTTAGCATGTAGTTTCTCATATTCCAATGATATGACCCCATGATTTAGTCTGACTTTGATTGAATAAGAAGCATGATTATAGGAAAAACATGAAGTTAAATTCTTGAATTTGTCTTAATTCTGATTGTGATTGCCTCATCTTATGCATATGTCATGTCATGAATCGGTATATTTATTTAGAGTAAGCTTATGTGTACATAGGATTGCATTTGTTAAGTTGATTTTGTGCATCATATTCTAGAATTTGTTTGATCTGATCTAGAGGTGAAATATTAGATCACACTTAATTAAGGAGACGATTTAGGCCATCTTTGGATCGTTTGAGCCTTTCTAGCCATCCTTGTACATATTCTACCCCTAGTCACGTATTTGGGCCAAATACGCTTTTCTCTGTAAATACACTTCCTTATTTTTTTTTCCTTAGCTTAAATACTCTGTTCCTATCCCTTACCTCAAAAGCATGAAAAGTCATTGGGATATATTATGAGCTATATACATATGGGTATTAAGTGTTAGTGAAGGAGTATATATAAAAATATTAAAAAATTAAAAATAAAAAAATAAAAAAGAAAGAAAAAGAAAAAGAAAAGAAGAAAGAAGAAAAATACAAAAATAGAATAAAAAGTTTAGTGAAATAAATAAGTTTGGGGGAAATGATTTGAGCTCTTACATTAAGATCCTAGAAGTAATGCATGTTAAGAGGTAATTAAACCTAAATCGACTTTATCATACCTTAGCCTCAGCCTTACATTACAAGCTTAATGAAGTCCATTGATCTTTGGTTAAGTGTTGTTGGCTCTACCGAGAGGGGGGTGAATCGGTTTTCTAACAATTACGATAAATTTTAATTTAATCCTACTTCAATCAGAAAATAGAATTGAGCAATAATGAAATTAAACAATTTAAATGCAAGATAGGGAAAGAGAAACAAACACAGTCACTTATAAAGGTTCGGCCAAACTCTTGCCTACGTCCTCTCTCCTTGACCTTCTTGTCAAGTGCTTTCTTTCTCTCTCTCAATAGAGCTTACAATGTTCCTTTTGCAGGTTAAGGAATAACCTCTCTACCTTTAGCAATACAAAAATGTATTCACCCTTTTACAATGTCTCTCACTGAGGAACAATCCTCTTTTCTTTTTGGGTATGGATGAATACAGAATAAGGCTTTACAATGGGTAGTACTAACAAAGCTTGTTGCATTTAAGCTTGTACAATGAATTTCAATTAATGAGCAATAGGGACACAAAGAATGAATGAATTAAAGCTTGAGAATGTTTGGAATGTTCAGCAATAGTGTCTCTATTCTCTTTGTCTTCAATGCTTGGTTAAATACTGAAGGATCGGTAGTTGGAGCATTAAATGCTATTTTTCCCGTTGTGATTTGCAGAAACTACCCATTGGGTACCTCCAGTAGAGTGCCAGATCGATCTGCCTTCTTGGCTAGATCGATCTCTTAGTTATAAATCCTGCAAGATTGAAGCACAAATACACAAGGAGATCGATCTCATAGGTTAGCAGATCGATCTGTTAGTTTAAAAATAAAGAGGCAGATCGATCTGTCGAATAGCCAGATCGATCTTCTAATCTCTCTGTTTGAGGCAAGATCGATCTCCAGATCGATCTGCCATGCACTCTCGTAGAGAGGAGATCGATCTCTCAACAACACAGATCGATCTCTTTAGCTCTCTGACTTTGAGGAGATCGATCTCTTCCTTACCAGATCGATCTCATAAGTTCTCTGTTTGAATGTGGATCGATCTCTCAGATCAATCTATAGTCTTAAGCTCTTAAGGGAGATCGATCTCTTCCTAGACCAGATCGATCTCTCAACTCTAGCTTTAGCCAGATCGATCTCTTAACCCTTGCAGATCGATCTCATTCTACCTAAGTCCCTTTGTAAAGGTTTAAGGCTTGCCAGATCGATCTCTTCCATTATGAGATTGATCTCTCATCAAGTAAAAACCCAGGAGATCGATCTCTCATCAGCCAGATCGATCTCTCATCAACAGAACTCTAAGTTCTGGTACTAATAACCTCTAAACATGTTTCTATATCATCTTAATGTTGTAGAATTAACTTGTTTTGTCATTTCAAAATACATTAACTCAACAATCTCCCCCTTTTTAATATGACAAAACATAAAACAAACATGTTTAGTGAATTTTTGCAAAAGCTCCCCCTTTTTGTGAGCTCCCCCTTTCTTTTAGCTTTTTGGTTTTGTTACTTGCTTAACTCCCCCTCAATTTAATCATTCTTGGACACCTTTATGTATCTTAACACAATCACATGTGTCTTCTCCCCCTTTTTGTCATATCAAGAACACAAGAATAGAATAGTCATCATTTCAAAATGAACTTTCTCATTAACACAACCAATGACATTTCATTAACACAAGTCAATCAACATTTCATTCAAGCAAATTCCTCACAGATAACATCAAGTAGCTTAAAATGTTGTAACTACACTAAATCAAAACACCTAAGGCCTATTGTGAGGGAGGATCACGATCCAAAAGATGCTCAACATGCGTGCGTGTTACTTGGAGCTCATCGAACATCGCCTCTTGAGCCTCTTGAATCTTATCCACTCTTTGGTTTAAATATGCAAATCCGTCATCGATTTTTTGAGTGAGGTCACTCAGCATCTTCATAAAGATCTCCCTTTCTCCCGGTGGGGCTGCCGGTGCAGTGGGCGGAGCCATTGAGGACGATGGTTTCGGAGCTGGGGCAGCAGATGGGGCCACTGGCTCATTGGAGGGGTCCTCCTCCATAGCCTCAGCAGGTTGTTGGTCCCTCTTTTTCGTCCACTCTCCCCAGAAGTCTTTGTAGTACCCCATATGATGGAGGGTCCCAATGTTAAGCACGCTCTTGGGAGAGGGGAGTTCGCCAGTCTCACCGCTGCAGTCGATACCAAGGCGGTGGAGAAGATAAGCTACCGGTTGTGGAAAAACGATCGTGGTAGCTTGTCCACGCACAATCTTCAGCCAATCTTCGTATATAAAGTGAGGAAGATTAGGTTTTTGGCTTGTGGTGTGAATGTGATGGAGCCAAAAAGGATCTAAGCGCCTAACGGTAGAATGACGAGTACCGAAAGGGCGGAGGTTCCAAGAGATTATGAGATGGAATAACTGAGGATGCATCGGCAGGTCACTCGCCTTGTCCCCAGGGAGATCAAACTCCAAGGAGACTTCCTCATCCTCATTTGTTAAGCCTTCATCGCGTATATCAAACGCTTTGGCTAGAACTTCAGTGTCTATTATAATGGGTTTACCCATGACATATGTTTTGAAACCGACAATTTTGCAAGTGTCATTTGGGTCAAAAAGTAATTCGGCATTGGAAAAGAATGCACGAACTAGATTTGGAGGGATGGGAGTGTTGATTTTTAAGAAATTCATCCAACCAAATTCCTCAAACTTTGACACGTAAGGAAAATCTATACGATTGAGGAAGGAAAAATCGATAGTACGCCAATGCTTGATTGGCATGGTTGAGAAGTATTCCTCATATCGCTTTCTTTTTGCTGGTGTTTTAAAACACCGATTGAAGGAAGCGATAGGAGGTGGAGGAACGGGTTGTGATGAGGAACCGGCCTCTACAGTAGTCCTACGGGGTTTGTGTCCTACTGTCTTAAGCCTAGGCATTATTCTAGACTCTAGATTTGCGCTAAACAGATTCAACAATGAGAAAAGTAATGAAACAGTACCTAGGTTTGCCCTAGAATTAAAATGAACACAAATTGAAGAAAAATTTTGAGAAAATCAGTAAGGAATGTTGGTTACTATACCGGAATTTGACACCAAGACTCAAGGAGGTCCGTACGGAGATCGATCTGAGGAGGAATCGAAGGAAAGGATGCGAGGGAAATTTGGGAATTTTGAAAATTGGGTTTGTGAATTTTGGGAATTTTACGCGGGTATTTATACTCCAGGGCACAGGAGATCGATCTGTCGAGGCGACAGATCGATCTGTCATTTCCAGAATCCAATAGAGATCGATCTGTCGTAAGGCCAGATCGATCTGGTCGCAAACAGAGGCTTAAGGAGATCGATCTGTTACACACAGATCGATCTGTCGTTTAACAGAGGCTTAGGCAGATCGATCTGCCCAATGCAAAGATCGATCTGCAGAATGCGGAAGCTTGAAGAGATCGATCTGTCGTGTGGATAGATCGATCTGCTCTTTAACAGAGGCGTAAGGAGATCGATCTTATGGTTAGAAGATCGATCTGCTTAGCTTAACCTTGATGATTTAGGCTTGTTGGAAGTGAGGAGATCGATCTATATTGCAAGGAGATCGATCTCTCATCCTCATTGCCAGAAAATCTTTGCAAAAACTCTTTTAAAAACAACTTGAAACCAAGATTTTTGAAACACATAAAGCTTAAGAGATATTCATGAGTCCTAATTCACCTCTAAGGATACAAAACCTATCTCTATCAAGGGGTTTGGTGAATATATCAGCTATTTGATGTAGAGTGTCAATGTACTCTAAAATTATATCTCCTTTTTGTACATGGTCTCTAAGGAAGTGATGTCTAATTTCTATGTGCTTAGTTCTGGAGTGTTGAATAGGATTCTTAGACAGATTAATGGCACTGGTATTATCACATTTAATAGTGACTTGCTTCATGTCAATACCATAATCTCTCATTTGTTGTTTAATCCACAACACTTGAGCACTACAACTACCAGTTGCTATATATTCAGCTTCAGTTGTGGACTGAGCCACACTGTTTTGTTTCTTGGAGAACCAAGAAATTAACCTATTTCCTAAGAATTGGCAAGTACCTGAAGTACTTTTCCTATCTATTTTGCATCCTCCAAAATCAGCATCTGAAAATGCATGAAGGGCAAAAGTGGAGTCTTTGGGGTACCAAAGTCCTAGTGAGGGAGTGTCTTTGAGGTATCTAAAGATTCTCTTAGTTGCCAATAGATGTGATTCCTTAGGAGAGGATTGAAATCTAGCACAAAGGCATACACTAAACAAAATATCTGGTCTACTTGCAGTTAAATAAAGCAATGAGCCTATCATAGACCTATAGAGTTTAGTGTCTACACACTTACCACTTTCATCTTTATCAAGCTTGATGTTGGTGCCCATTAGAGTCGCTTGAGGTTTGCAATTGTCCATTCCAAATCGCTTGAGCAAGTCCTTGGTATACTTTGCTTGATTGATGAAGGTTCCATCCTTTGTTTGCTTCACTTGAAGTCCCAAGAAGAATGTGAGTTCTCCCATCATGCTCATCTCAAATTCTCCTTGCATGATCTTAGCAAACTCTTGGCATAAAGACTCATTAGTTGAACCAAAAATAATATCATCTACATACACTTGTACAACTAATAAATCCTTATTTTTATTCTTAATGAATAAGGTGGTATCCACTTTTCCTCTTGAAAATCCCTTTTCTATTAAGAATTTTGACAACCTTTCATACCAAGCTCTAGGAGCTTGTTTTAACCCATAAAGTGCCTTTGATAATTTAAAAACATGTTCAGGAAATTCATGATTTTCAAATCCGGGTTTGCTCAACATATACTTCTTCATTAATAAAACCATTTAAGAATGCACTCTTTACATCCATTTGATATAACTTGAAGTTTTTATAACATGCAAAGGCAAGTAACATTCTTATTGCCTCTAATCTAGCTACCAGTGCATATGTTTCATCATAGTCTATGCCTTCCTCTTGTCTATAGCCTTGAGCAACTAGCCTAGCCTTATTCCTTGCGATCACACTATTTTCATCCATTTTGTTCTTGAATATCCATTTAGTTCCAATTATTGAGTGATCACTAGGCCTAGGAACTAGTTTCCATACTTTGCTTCTCTCAAATTGATTTAATTCTTCTTGCATTGCTAGGAACCAATTATTATCTTCTAAGGCTTCATTGACATTCCTAGGCTCAATTTGAGATACAAAGGCTATATATTGGCACATATTCCTTAGGGATGATCTAGTTCTAACTCCAAGAGTTGGATCTCCTACTATTTCACAATCTTTTACATATCCTAACTCTCTTGGTGCTCTAAGTTCTCTTTCTAAAACCTCTATTTCTTCTTCATCTTCTTTATTCAAGTCAAGCTTTTCTAGAAAGTCATCTTCTAAGTTTTCATCAAATATTCCAACATTCTCATCATTGGCTAAATCTTTTGATATATTATTTGACTCATCAAATATAACATGAATAGACTCTTCAACCATTAATGTTCTTTTGTTATATATTCTATAAGCCTTTGAATTCAATGAATATCCTAGAAATATTCCCTCATCACTCTTGGCATCAAATTTTCCTAAATTATCTTTTCCATTATTTAGAACAAAGCATTTGCAGCCAAAAGGATGGAAGTAACTAATGTTAGGCTTCTTACCTTTGTAGAGCTCATAGGGAGTTTTCTTTAGCATGGGTCTTATCATAGCTCTATTAATTACATATCATGATGTGTTTATAGCTTCGGCCCAAAAATACTTTGGTAAGTTATTCTCACATAACATAGTTCTAGCCATTTCTTCCAAAGTTCTATTTCTTCTCTCAACTACACCATTTTGTTGTGGTGTCCTAGGGGCTGAAAAATTATGGCTAATTTCTTGATCATTGCAATACTCATCAAATCCTATATTTTCAAATTCTTTGCCATGATCACTTCTAATGCTTGTTATTGTGTATCCTTTTTCATTTTGAGTCACCTTTGAGTAGGCTATGAATTTCTCTAAGGCTTCATTTTTTACTCTCAAAAAGAACACCCAAGTGTACCTAGTGTAATCATCAACTATTACAAATCCATAGTGTTTCCCACCTAGGCTAGTGGTTCTAGTTGGTCCAAATAAGTCTAAATGCAGTAATTGAAGAGGCCTAGTGGTGGATACACTATTCTTAGGCTTAAAAGTTGTTCTCTTGTGTTTTCCTTTAACACAAGCTTCACATATTTCTTCATGATCAAAAGGTATTTTGGGTAAACCTATTACTAGATCCTTTCTAGCTAGCTTGGATAGCACACTCATGCTTGCATGGCCTAGCCTTCTATGCCATAACCAAGATTCCTTTTTGTTGTCTACCATTAAGCATATGTTTTCATTTTTGAGTTCATTAAGATAGACAATATATATGTTACCTTGCCTATGACCTAGAAAAAGAATTTTATTTGACTTAGGATCTATAACATTACACTTCATGCAATCAAAAATTACTTTGTAACCTTTGTCACAAAGTTGACTAATGCTTAACAAGTTATGCTTAAGACCCCTAACAAGTAATACTTTTTCTAAAGAGAAATGATCATTACCTATTGAGCCACTTCCTTCCACTTGGCCTTTGGAGTTGTCCCCAAAAGTGACTTCTCCACCAATTTTTGATTTGAAAGAATTGAAATGGCTTTTATCACCCGTCATGTGCCTTGAGCATCCACTATCTAAGTACCAAGCATCTTTTGTTTTAGCTTTGTGGCTATGCTCAATCACCTACAAAAAATCAAACTCAAGTCTTAGGTACCCAAATTTTCTTGGGTCCTTGGAGGTTAGTAAATGCAATTCTTGATCCCATTGGGATCCATTTTGCTAATGCATTACAGTCCTTGGAAAGAATTACCTCTTTTGGAATCCATAACCTTTTTACTCTTTTTCCTTTAAGATTCCTCATCTTTATATTGCAATAATGTGACTTATGTCCCTTTCTATTACAATATGAACAAGTAACTGCAGGTTTATTCATGCTCTTCCTAGCAACAAAACTCTTAAGATGGGTCTCCCTACTTTGTGCATTATATCCTAAGCCATTTTTGTCAAAAAATGCCCTTTGGGTTTCTAGCATGCTATCTAGCTTTTGTTGCCCTATGTGAAATCTATTAAAGGAGTTATGTAGATTGTTATTTTTCTCCTTAAGGTCACAAATTTCTAGATTTGAAATCTCTAGTTTCTTTTCACATTCTAATTTATCTTTTAACATTATCTCATTTTCCTTTTTTAATTTAGATATTAACTTTTTATACTTCATGCTCATACATTCATACTCTAATGCAAGATCATCAAATGCATCTTGCAATTCATCAAATGAGTATTCATTGAGATTAGAGGTTACCTTTTCATCATCATCAATAGCCATGAAGCATAAGTTGGCAATGTCCTCATTTGATTCATCATCGGAGCAGTCGCTGTCGCTCCATGTTGCCACCATTGCCTTCTTTTTATGGAACCTATCATTTGACCTTTTAAGAAGAAGGCAGTTAAATTTTATGTGTCCAGGTTTTTTACATTCATAACATACAATAGAGTCTTTTCTACCTACTTCCTCTTGTTCTCTCCTATTGTTTCTCCTATTACTACTACTAGCTTTCATCCTCATGAACTTATTAAATCTTTTGGCAAACATTGCCATCTCAATATCCTCCTCACTACCACTCTCATTTTTAATCTCCTCTTGAGCAGTGGATTTTAGAGCAACTCCCACTTTCTTGGGTGGCTCTTCATTTCTTTTAAGTTTCATCTCATAAGTGAGCAAAGATCCTATCAATTCATCTAGGCACAATGTGTGAGGATCCTTAGATTCCTCAATTGTCGTCACTTTAGCATCCCATGATTTAGGTAAGCTGTTTAAAATTTTCTTTACCATTTCAATATTAGAATAAATTTTTCCTAGGGATTTTAAGCCATTAATTACATCAGTGAATCTTGTGAACATATCACTAATAGATTCTCCTTCCTTCATCCTAAAAAGCTCATAGTCATGTGTGAGCATACCTACTTTTGTCTCCTTCACTTGGGTTGTACCCTCATGAGTTATTGCCAATTTATCCCATATTTGCTTGGCATTATCACACCCGAAGACTCTATTGTATTCATTAGGACCTAAAGCACAAAATAATGTGTGCATAGCTTTAGCATTTAGCTGTGCACATTTAATGTCATTAGAATCCCATTCATCTTCTTCTTTGGGGATATCTCTTCCCTCTATTCTCTTTGTAGGGATTTGAGGTCCCTTAACTATTATTCTCCACACTTCATAATCATTTGCTTGAATGAATAACATCATCCTAGTCCTCCAATACGAATAATGTTCACCATTGAACATGGGAGGTCTAACCGTAGAGTGCCCCTCTCCTACCAAACTAGTTGCTACATTGTTAAGAGCCATTTGATCGTTTCTAACTCTTAGGAAGTTGTTCCTATGTGATTAAAGAGTCCTAGCTCTGATACCAATTGTTGGCTCTACCGAGAGGGGGGGTGAATCGGTTTTCTAACAATTACGACAAATTTTAATTTAATCCTACTTCAATCAGAAAATAGAATTGAGCAATAATGAAATTAAACAATTTAAATGCAAGATAGGGAAAGAGAAACAAACACAGTCACTTATAGAGGTTCGGCCAAACTCTTGCCTACGTCCTCTCTCCTTGACCTTCTTGTCAAGTGCTTTCTTTCTCTCTCTCAATAGAGCTTACAATGTTCCTTTTGCAGGTTAAGGAATAACCTCTCTACCTTTAGCAATACAGAAATGTATTCACCCTTTTACAATGTCTCTCACTGAGGAACAATCCTCTTTTCTTTTTGGGTATGGATGAATACAGAATAAGGCTTTACAATGGGTAGTACTAATAAAGCTTGTTGCACTTAAGCTTGTACAATGAATTTCAATTAATGAGCAATAGGGACACAAAGAATGAATGAATTAAAGCTTGAGAATGTTTGGAATGTTCAGCAATAGTGTCTCTATTCTCTTTGTCTTCAATGCTTGGTTAAATACTGAAGGATTGGTAGTTGGAGCATTAAATGCTATTTTTCCCGTTGTGATTTGCAGAAACTAGCCGTTGGGTACCTCCAGTAGAGTGCCAGATCGATCTCTTAGTTATAAATCCTGCAAGATTGAAGCACAAATACACAAGGAGATCGATCTCATAGGTTAGCAGATCGATCTATTAGTTTAAAAATAAAGAGGCAGATCGATCTGTCGAATAGCCAGATCGATCTCCTAATCTCTCTGTTTGAGGCAAGATCGATCTCCAGATCGATCTGCCATGCACTCTCGTAGAGAGGAGATCGATCTCTCAACAACACAGATCGATCTCTTTAGCTCTCTGACTTTGAGGAGATCGATCTCTTCCTTACCAGATCGATCTCATAAGTTCTCTGTTTGAATGTGGATCGATCTCTCAACTCTAGCTTTAGCCAGATCGATCTCTTAACCCTTGCAGATCGATCTCATTCTACCTAAGTCCCTTTGTAAAGGTTTAAGGCTTGCCAGATCGATCTCTTCCATTATGAGATCGATCTCTCATCAAGTAAAAACCCAGGAGATCGATCTCTCATCAGCCAGATCGATCTCTCATCAACAGAACTCTAAGTTCTGGTACTAATAACCTCTAAACATGTTTTTATATCATCTTAATGTTGTAGAATTAACTTGTTTTGTCATTTCAAAATACATTAACTCAACAAGTGTGACTACATTAGTGGAGAGAGAAGTGAAAAACAAACTTATGGGAATGATCACTTGTGATTGACTTTGCATTTACTGTGTTTGCATAATCTGATACGGGTAATGTACTGAGTAGTGGCTTTGACATTTTCACACACACACGAGGAATCCAATTTGGGTTAGGACTTATGATTGAATGATTCTGAATGTTGGACTTGGAATTGTGAGTCTTTAAGATCATAGTCTGTACTTTTTCTTTGAGGATAATATTGGGGAAATTATTATGTTGGTACTTGTCATTCCTGCATGAATTTTGTTTTGCTTGAGGACAAGCAAAAGGTCAAGTTTGGGGTGTGATAATTCTATGAAAATAGAATTATTTGTGCTTAATTTCTTAATTAATTAATTAAATCTCCAATTTATTTTTTTAATTATCCCCTTTATTTAATTAAAATTCTTTAATGTGCAGGTAAATTAAATCCAGATGAAACTCAGTCGTTTCAGTCAAAAATGGGCTGAAAACGAGCAAAAGGAGACTGGACCACTTTCAATTTGCAGACCGAGTCACCAGTCGTCTGGACATGTGGGATGCCGAGTGTTAGTATTTTATCCGCTTCAAAACGATAAGATCGACGGACACCGTGCCAACCTTCTGGAAGACACACGCCAGGCCACATCGCATAGTCAAGTGTACTAGAAAGCGAGTGACGTGGAAATATCTACTCTTCAGCAAATAAAATGAAGACAAGTGGCCAAACAATGCCAACTCATCTAGGATGGAAAATTACCATTGTACCCCTAAGTGTGTGTATAAATAAGACATGATAGCAATTTAAAAAAAAAAACTAAGTAGTGTTAGTATAAAACTAGTTAAGGTAGCATAGGAAGAATAGTCTTAGATTTTTTTGTTTTTAGAAGCTTTACCGATTAGATTTTTTTTAGCCATCATTTTATTTTATTTTATTTTCCATAGTTACTGTTCATACAATTTCTATGTTGATGAAAAGCTTTTGTTTATTTCTAGTTCTTTGATATTTTCACATGAATGAATAGTAATTATTTTTCATTTCTCTTCTTCTCGGCATTGTTGAAGTTCCATTTCTTTGTTTTTATGAGGGGGTTTTTATGAAAAGCTTATATGTTTTTATAGTTGCTAATCTCGGGTTGCTTAGTAAGTTAGTTTTATTCCTTTGATTTTCTATAGTTATTCGGGTTAGTGGGTTCTTGGTACAACCGAATGGCATGAAGAAGTAGTAGATTTAGATGTGTTGGCTGCTGAAGTTGGTTAGTTTATTACTATTCGGGTTCAAGTTATAGCAAAGCTGTACGAGGTAGAATTGTCATTGATTCTAGTGCTAGGAACGATGCGGGTGGCAAGGAGACCGAACCCATCTGATTTTCTTTCGAATTTCATTTTCTGCTTCATGTGTTTTTGCTTCCTTTTGCATTTTATATTTATTCTTTTGTTCTAGTATTTCTTCAAATCACATCATTTCTCCTCTATTCTCCCCTGTTCTATTTTTTCATTCACTGTTCACCTTCATTTTCTGGTTGAAGGAGTTGCTGCTTATGTGTGACCGACTGCAGTGATCAGTATCTACGGGAAGAGAGATGGCCAGTTGCTGTACGTGCTGATTATGGCAGCTGGAGCAAGGGAAATTGGAGAGTTAACTTAAGTGCATGGTTGCTACATTATTATAACGTGTTGAAGAAGTGCAGAGTTGGTATCTGCAGGGATGTTGCAAGTGGTACTGAATCCGCCTGTATTGTGGTGTAATATTGCTGATCGGGTATTCAGCTGCTGTTACTGGAATTGATGAGGAAGTTGCAGCATTGCAGTACAATACAGGAGCTGGATAACACCGGATGCAGAAGCCACGGACAGCACCCAAACCTGGAAATGGAGAAGAAGCAGAAGCAGGACGTGTGCGGGGAGCAGGTCTGGCCAGAAAAATGAAGCTTGAAGCAGTTGGAAACGTGCTGTGTTGAGTTGCAGGGAAGGATGCTGTACACGGAACCGAGAGCAGGGTCGGTGGAAGTTGCAAAGCAAGAGCTGGATAATACCTGCAGATATGGAAATGAAAATGGGGCATGTACAATACCACTGTACACAGGACCGAGGCAGCTGGACATTCAATCAAGTCCATGTTTGGCCCTTAGAATTAACCCAAATTATTATATGCTTTTATATTGTTTTGATTAATGGTTTTTTTACTTTTTAATTTTTGTTAGTTTAGGTATACATTAAATAACATAATAGTTTAATTTTCTTAGTTTATTAGTTTAAGGTTTAGTTTAATTTTATTAGTTTCTAATTTGTGACTATATTAGGATTTAGGAATTAGATGTTGCATTTAGGATTAAATTAGAGGACTATTATTTTATGCATTTTTTAAGTTTTCATTTTAAATTGAAAAATCCAAAATATCTTTCATGCATTAATTAAATTTTGTTTTAGTGTTAGTAATTAGTTAAAGTTAGATTTAATTTAGGATTATTTTATAGGTAATTATTTTCTTAGTTTGATGTAAGAATTTCTTTAGGATTAATTGAAGTTTTATTTTATTAGACTTTAGGTTAGCTTGATTTGCATTTTTATTAAGTAGTTTAATTACATGCGTATTTTATTTTAAGTTTGTTTAATTTTAGTTTAATTAATTTGTGTCTTTATTTTCATATTTGCATTCTAGTTTAATTGCATTTTAGTTAATTAATTTCAACTGTTTTCATTTTCTTTTGTAGGTTGTTATTCTTAATTACTCGAAGCTCTATAAGTAAATTTTAGCTCGATTTTATTGTCTTTAGTTTATAGTTTTTATTATTTACAATATTTATAGCCTTGTAGATAACCCACAATAATTTGCTAGGATATACTTAGAGTCAGATTAACCGATAGTTAATTAGGTTAATTACTTCTTTATGGGACGATAATTCGGGACTCAAATCATATTATTACTTGTACGACTCGTGCACTTACAGATAATATGTTTAGTTCGTATCACAATTCCCAAGTTGCCTCTTCCATGGAGTGATGTTTCCATAAAACTTTCACTAATGGGATGCTTTTAGTCCGAAGCACCTTCTCTTTCCTATCAAGGATTCGGACGGGTTCTTCTGTGTAGCTCATGTCCTCTTGTATGTTCATCTCTTCATACTCTATGACATGAGAAGGGTCCGGGTGGTACTTCCTCAACGTAGATACATGGAAGATGTTGTGTATCCCAGATATCTATAGGGGTAATGCCAACCATAGGCTACCATTCCCACTCTCTCAAGAATCTCGAATGGTCCAATGTATCGAGGACTCAATTTTCCTTTCTTTCTAAATCTCATAATACCCTTACTTGGTGATATCTTCAAAAATACTGCATCACCAACATCAAACTCGAGTGGCCGTCTACGCACATCCTCGTAGCTTTTCTGTCTACTCTGTACAGCCCGTAATCTCTCACATATGAGTTTCACACTCTGTACAGCCTGTTTAACAAGTTCAGGAGCATTTATTTTTCTGTCACTCACTACTTCCCCAGCTACAGGGGATCTACACCTCCTACCATATAGAGCCTCAAAAGGTGTCATTTCAATACTCGTATGATAGCTATTATTGTACGTAAACTCTGCTAGGGGCAAGTGATCATCCATGATCCCTTAAAATCCATCGTACACGCCCTTAACATATCCTCCAGGGTCTGAATAGTCCTCTCTGACTGACCATCTTTTTTAGGATGATATGCGGTACTAAAACTCAATCGAGATCCCATAGACTCCTGAAAATAGGTCCAAAATCTGAGGTAAATCGAGAATCTCTGTCAGAAGTAATGCTCACTAGAGCCCTATGTAATCTATCTATCTCGCCGACATATAACTCAGCTAAGGCATCCACAGTATCGGTGCTCTTGATGGCAAGGAAATGGGCACTTTTTGTTAGTCTATCCACTATAACCCATATAGCGTCATGACCTCTTCGAGTCCTTGGTAAACCCATAATAAAGTTCATGGTGACATGCTCCCATTTCCATGTTGGCACAAGTAAAGGCTGAAATAATCCTCCGGGCTTTTGATGCTCAGCTTTCACTTGCTAGCACAGTAAACATCTGGCTACATAATCTGTCACGTCTCGTTTCATACCACTCCACCAGTACTTCTTTCTCAAATCTTGGTACATCTTAGTACTCCCTAGGTACATGGTGTATCACAAGTAGTGAGATTCTCTCAGTATCTGTCTCTTTAAGGTATTGTCGTTTGGTACACAAATTCGTCCTCTAAATCTCAACAATCCATCCTCACTGACTATGAGAACCGACTACGAAGTCTGTTCAGCTTGGCTAACCATATCAATCAACCTCTGATCATCACATTGCCCAGTTCTAATCCGATCCATAATCTTGGGCTCTATCCGTAGGCTAGCCAAAAATCCAGTCTCTACCTCTTTAACTCTGATCCGGAGTTCAACGAACTGCTTCAATAAATCTCATTCCCTGATCATCATTGCAGATATCATACTCTTCCTGCTTAGGGCATTCGCAACTACGTTCACCTTCCCCGGGTGGTACAGAATCTCGCAGTCATAATCCTTAAGGAGTTCCATCCATCGCCTTTGTCTCATATTTAACTCTTTCTGATCAAACAGATACCTCAAACTCTTTTGGTCAATGAAGATCCAGAATCTTTCCCCATATAAGTAGTGCCGCCAGATCTTCAATGCAAATACCATAGCGGCTAACTCCAAATCATGCGTGGGGTAGTTCTACTCATGATCTTTCAACTGTCGCGATCCATAGGCGACCACTTTTCTGTGCTGCATGAGAACACACCCCAATCCTTGATAGGATGCATCACTATACACAGAAAATCCTACTGATCCCTCAGAAATAGTCAACATAAGTGTCGCTGTTAATCTCCTCTTTAACTCTTGAAAATTGAGCTCACATTGATCAGTCCATATGATCGAGTCTCCTTGCGCGTGAGCTTGGTCAAAGAGCTGCAATCCTGAAAAATTCCTCAATAAATCTTCTATAATACCCTACCAAACCAAGAAAAGTTTGTACCTCTGAACTGTCATTGGTCTTTCCCAATTAAGCACAGCCTCCACTTTAATTGGATCAACTGATACTCCTTCCTCTGAAACTATATGACCAAGGAAAGCTATCTGATCCAGCCAAAACTCACACTTACTAAGCTTTCCATATAATTGCTTATCTCGGAGTATCTAAAGTACTAGCCACAATTGCTGCGCGTGTTCCTCATAAGACCGAGAGTACACCAAAATATCATCAATAAAGACTATCACAAACTTATCAAGATAGTCTCTGAACACCTCATTTATTAATCTCATAATGGCTGCAGGGGCATTCGTCAATCCAAAGGGCATCACTAGAAATTCATAATGGCCATACCTTGACCTGAAGGCTGTCTTCGAAATATCTTCCTCCTTAATCCTCAATTGGTGATAGCCCATTCTTAAATCAATCTTAGAGAAGACTGAGGCCCCTCTCAGTTGATCAAGCAGATCATCAATCCTCAGCAATGGGTATTTATTCTTCACCGTGGCTTTATTCAATAGTCGGTAGTCTATGCATAATCATAGATTACCATCCTTCTTCCTTACGAATAACACGGTGCTCCCCACGGTGAGACACTGGGTCTAATAAATCCCTAATTCAATAACTCCTGTAGTTATTTATTCAATTCTTCTAGTTCCACTAATGCCATCCTATACAGAGGTCTAGAGATAGGCTGAGTATCTGGTACCAAATCAATGGTAAACTCCAGCTCTCTCTCTGGTGGTAAACCGAGTAACTCATTTGGAAAAACATCCAAAAATTCACACACCACGAGTATATCCTCAATCCTTGGATGTTCTCGATTATCATCCGAAATAAGCGCTTCATAACCTTCACATCAAAAGCAAGTTTAACACTATCAAAAGGTAATATCATAAATTTCAAATTGCTTACAAAAATTTCACACCTTTATTTCCTCAATATTTTAAACGTACACTGTAAGGTTCAGGTAGGGAGAAAGTTATAATCTTAGTGTAGCTGTCTAGACTCACTCGATTGGTTGCCAGCCAATCCATTCCCAAAATCACATCGAACCCATGTATATTTAACATCATTAGATCTGCTAACATTACTCTATCTCCCACCGTCATTTCACATCCTCTACAAATCATATCTATTCTCTGGGACTCACGCATATGGGTATTTACATGTAGTTTATACTCTAGAGGCTCAAACTTCAAATTTAAGCTACATGTAAAATGCTCATAAATAAATGAATGTGTGGATCCTAGATCAATCAATACATGAGCCTTATGATTACAAACAAAGAGTGTTGCTCTTATAGTTTCTGCAGAAGTATCTGTTATTTCCTTATCCAAAGTGAAAACACGTCCTACTATGACAGGCTTTTTTCCTTTCTCTGTAGCAGTAGCCCATCTCAAAGGATTCACTTTCTGAGGCTGCTATCTGGTAGGCTCCGGAGCATGTGGTCTCTGAGGTTGAGGACAGTCTTTCACTCTGTGACCCATGTCTCCACATCTAAAACATCCATGGATCAACCCAGTACAACTTCCCTCATGCGGTCGGCCACAGTCTCTACAAATCCTTATCTCAAGCCTGACATCTCGAGGGGTCTCCCTAATGATGAGATAAGCTCTAGGTCTCTCCAATCTGCCCTTCTGTACTTTAATCCTTCCTCTTCTGAAGGAACCTCTTCGAACATCTGTCTGGGAAACCACTGGCCTCTTGCCCTTATCCCTAGTCACTATTCTGAACTCATACTGGGATTGTACCATTTCGATTCCCCTCTCAATCTCTTGTGCTCATCTCAGAGCTTCTCCAAACTTAGTAATACACAGCCCTATCAATCGATCTCTAATGATGGGCTTCAGTCTATAGACAAATCTCTCAGTGTGGAGCTCTTCATCTTTAAAGGTCTTTGGATCATATTTCAGTAGAGTGGTAAATTGACTATCACAATCATCGACAGACATATCACCTTGTACCAAACTTGAAAACTCAGCCTGCATCCTTCTCTGGGCAGCTCGTGGTACATATTAGGCTCTAAAGACCTTCTGAAACTCTTTCCAGCTAATCACATCCTGTTGGGACATCAGAATACCCTGGGTAGTATCCCACCAATCTCGGGCTCCCCTTTTCAACATATAAGCACCCATATTGACCCTCTCAGCATCAGTGCAACCCAAATAGTCAAATATGACTCTAAACTCAGTCAGTCACTCCTCAGCCTCTACGGGATCCTCTCTCCCCTTGAATGTGGGTGGATTCATTTCCAAAAAGCCCCTCAATCGGACCATACTTCTGCCATCGGGCTGAGTTGTGGGAGGCACCGAGTCCATCTGTACTGGGGGCGCGGGAGGTCCTTATGGTGGTGTAGGAGTGGTACCCGAGGTATTTAGTCCAAAATGTTACGCAAATAACATTGCCTTATGCTCAAAACCCTGCTGTACATCTTGCTCAACCCGATTAATTTGAGAGTTAGGATTCTCCGGTTGTGGGGCAGGTGGCGGAGGTGGCTCTACCTTCCTCCTCGAATGACCTTGTCGTCCACTCATTTTTCAATCTCAATACGTTCCTGCTCGTACACATCAAACTTGATTGAAATTTCAATCCTCAATTTCAGTTCATGACCAGACTTATACAGACACTTGGGATGTATTCTATTTCACTTAACCGACACTAACAGTACTAAACACCTTACGCTCTTATACAAAATAAAGTTTGTGACGACCCGGAAGCACGAAAAATAGGGCAAATTTGAAATTTATTTACATCAATACACAATTCTAGGTGCCATCCTGTGCAGTGTCATGCATCATGATATATAAATTATAAAACTTTCACCACAAGATCTCATTATCTCTAATTCATATATCATACCAATATACATTCCTCAATACAGAGTTAATTAATCCTAATACATCCCATACATCATTGTTCATCAAGTGTCTGTAAATACAACTTTAGTTTGGGTACATGAAATGTTAAAATATACCTCAAAACACAATATATGGCTTGGAGCTCAAGTTCTCCACTAACCACTACACCGTACGCCGGAGGAAACTCTCTTCACTTGAAGAAATCTGGGGGCATATAAAATAGGGTGAGCTTCTAAATCGCTCAGTAAGGAGGTAAGGGACTCATTAATAAAATCCTCAAATTTCACAGCACAATCATTTTTATTTGTAGGTGAAACTCAATAAACTCAGTAGAAAGCGTTGCATGAAATCATTAAAACATCATTATCATCTCATTTCTCAAAAATCATGTAGAAGCATAAGAGTAAATGACTCAACATAACACCATAGTTACAAGCATATGGAAAAAAGGATGTGATAATGACTTTTCTCATAAAAACGTGATAGAAATCACCTCAGTAATGATGCACGTGGCACAGCCACAAAACACAATCTCGTGTGTAAAATAGAGACTAGGCAAATAAAACTCAGATAAAAACATATTTCATGGCACATCAAAATAATCTCCTCTAGGTGCGTATCCCAGACATCCTCAAAGAGGGAACGTTGACAATAAGGTCGTGTACATGGTGTATTGGTCTTACGTGTTACCAGAACAAGGCCCAGACTTACATGCTACCAGAGCAAGGCCTCTCCTCATGTACACTATCGGTTTGACATGCTACTAAAGTAAGGCCCGGACTTACAAGCTACTAAAGCAAGGACACCCAGCACTACCAGAGAAGGGGTCATCTCACGTTACCATAACAGAGGCATCTCTCATTACCAAAACGGAGGAATATCGGACTTACATGCTACCAGACCAAGGCCCAAACTTACATGCTACCAGAGCAAGGCCCAGACTTAAATGCTACCAGAGCAAGGCCCGATGTGTTATCACATGACACGCCTAAGTCTCAATATTAGCCATTATCATATAAAACTGTTTTGCCTTCATGTAAAGCTCATAATGGTTTCTCTCATAAAACTCATCTGAAAATGTTTTTGTACTCATTACAAAACATGTCAAAATCGAGCTCAAACCAGCAAAACCATGTACACATTTCTCAAATCTCAGTACGCCTTAACGTAGAGCCCAAATCTCGTTTCACATTTTAAACTCAAACGGTTTGTAAAACAATTTCACACTTTGTTTACAACTCATAAAAATTGGGCCCCAACCGACTATAAAGTTGTGTGCAATAAATCAATCACAACTCGTAAAACATGCTTGTTTCTCAAAACATTTCATGCTACAATTCTCATCACAAAATCACATACACAATGAGTTTTAAGTTTTCCCTTACCTCCTTGCACCTCGTATAGTGCAATCATTCCCCTGAACGACGGACTAGCCTCGCATTCCTCTCTTGAACTCCCGAGCTATCCAAACGATGTACAAACATCATCAATACGTCAACACATTTTCTCTAATCTCAACATCAAGCATAATTGCTCATACTCTCAGAATTTCTCAATACCTCAATGATTCTAACAACCCTAACCATTTTCAGTCTACTCATCACAACATTTACAGCCACAATTACAGAAATCTACTTCTAAATCAAAGATTAAAACTTAGAAATTTACCAAAAACTTGTGGATTGCTCAATTCACACCTCAGCTCAAATCGTCCTTCGATTTCCAAGTATGTTGTTCTCCTTTTGATGAGGAACAACTTTCCCTCTTGCCACAACTTCTGATTCGAATGAAAATGGGTGTTTTGGAAGAGAGAGAAAGTTAGGGATTTCGATTTTCTAGAGAGAGGAGATGAGTTCAAACAAAAACACAGGGGTCCTTATATAGGCGGAAGGCGGGAGATCGATTTGCTCTTGGGTAGAGATCGATCTGCCTTTGAATTTGGGAACGTTTTGGGCACTTTTATGCCTACCAGATCAATCTGTCGTGTAAGACTCGATTTTATTGTAATAGCAAAAAGGGAATGAATAGAAATTTTCGAGTGCATTTAAAAATGCAAAAGGATTGAAATGGTATTCCCGAACACGTGCAAGGGCAAAACGGTCAAAAGATCGAAAGTCGGTATAAAAAATGGGACAAAAAATTTAATTAAAAATAAGGGATTGAGAAATCTTGATCAATAACGAAGAAATAATTAAATTTTGGATTAAATTAATCAAGATATGAATTTATTGAAATTAATCGAAATTTTCATCTCGAAAAATAATCCCGAAAATAATCGAAAAATATACCGAAAAGGTAAAATCGGACTGATAAATTCGTTTACGGAATAAATGAATAAAATAATAATTTTTTAGATATTTTGGGATTTTAATATTATTTTATTGATTAAAATAATATTAAAAATAAATAATAAAAAATAAGTAAAAAAAAGAAAGAAAAAAGGAAAAAGAAAAAGAGGAAAAATTGGGAAAAGTTCTAGTGATGCAATCGAGCTACGGGTAAGTCGGTAAGCAGTCGAATTGATCGATTTAAATTTCAGAATATTTAAATTGATTAATATTCGATTTTAAATTTACCCGAAAAAATATTAAATTGTGTAGCTCGACAATTGACGTAGAACGAGAGCTCGAGATAGTCTCGATTTGCATACTATCATGGAATCATGGGTAAGTAACCCTTATTTATGACAATTTACATCGTTATGCGTGTTAGAATTTACCACATAAATTACAGATTTAAATTTCGCATTAAGTGAATTATATTCTGAAAATTTAGATAAATTATCGTAAATACTAAATTGAGACATCCGAGAATTTAGAATGAGGCTAAATAAATACTGATGGTCCCAATGAGCCCAATAGGCCTCGATAAAGTGTGGTAAACGGGCTTAAGGCCGATTAAAGCCCATTATAGTGCAATCGAGCCCAATATGGGCAAACGGGCCCAATGATTTAAAATAAGCCTAGAAAATATGAAATACAATTAATTATATTGTATTTGACCTGATGAATATGTATCCGCAGTTTTGGGATATTGGATTTGGCGCAAATCGGACTGCGTGACGAGTCATCAGTGGAAAGGTCAGACTGTACAGAAAAATGAGGTAAGAGAATTGTGTAAGTAGCTAGAGGTAGCTACGCTTTTTTTATAATTTTTGTATACACTGAATATGTATGTATACACTGATATTGTATAAAGGTCCTAAAAGTGGTTTAAATGATTTTAAGGATCGAAATAGGTAAAAAGACTATTTTACCCCTATTGAGGGAAGTTCACCTAAGGATGGTGAAAGCATGAAATGCATGATTTAAAGAATTTTCAGAATTAAAGAATTTGATTGGTTTTAATCAAAGCAAATTGGTAGATTGACCAATAATTGTATAAATTTCACAAGATAACACTACGTAGGTGTTATTTATATTTAAATGAAATTTCTTTGGAAAACGGGTCAACTATCAAGTTTATATGGAAACAGATAGTGTTGGCATATAGTTCGCACTATATCTGCGTTTGTGGAGGTGCATAAATATGCTTGAGCGATTGCTCGCACCGACTTATGTGACATCATATGCATGAAATTTGCTAGAGCAGGGTGCTCACACTGATTTTTATTATTATGAAATGAGAGGTGCTGGAGCCTAGCTCGCACTCTGTTTTGACATGTTTTGACTTATTTTAACTTGGGATGCATAAAAGGTGCTGGAGCGATTGCTCGCACTAGTTTTTATGATTTGATATGCATGAGAGATGCTGGAGCTTAGCTCGCATCTAGTTTTGATATTTAATTGCATAAAGTCGTACTAGAGCCTTGCTCGTACGTGATTTAATCGATTTAATTTCATAGAGCTGTGCTGGAGTGTCTCGTACGAGATTTGTTGTATATATGCATAAAATCGTATTGGAGCGTTGCTCGTACGAAGTTTTGATTTACTTGAGCATTCATTCGTGCTGGATCATTGCTCGCACATGATTTTATATAGATTTATAACTCATTTTAAAGTCGTATTGGAGTGTTACTCGTACGCAGATTTCATTGATATCTATGAAACCATGCTAGAGCTTCGCTCGCACGAGATTTTTTGATATCATGAATATGCTTGGAGTCGTGCTTGAGCTTCGCTCGCACAGGGATTTATATGACATGCATATAGCCGTGTTGGAGCCTCCTGTAGACTGTGTATCATAGTGAGATGATATGCTCACACGTGCATATTAAGACAGAGATGATATGGGTGGATAAGACCTATTGCAGGCACCCCTGATTGAGCTTGGGTTCACGGAGTATGTTGTACCATGTATGTCACGCGGAGTATGATGTACCGTGGGGATTATTGGAGTGGAGTGGCATTAGCCACGAGGTAGCAAGCCTTACCCTCGCAATCCTGGTGTTATGCCGTTCTGGCGGGTAGGACGACCCACCTCCCGTTTCAGGTGTGATACCCCGCACACTAGGTACCGTGTTGCCAGAGATCACGAGGTTATAGCCATAGTCATATGTTGTTACTGATAGTCACATACTTCTCTCACATGATATAACTTGTGGTCTGGTAGACCAGGGTAGACCCGAGGGAGGGGTCAGGCCCCCGATTTTACGATTTTATGATTTTATGATACGTGACCCTGAAAGTAGGGTGGTTTTATAACCGAAGCTTTATAATGAACTTTAATGACTTGTTTTATGAATTTGAGATTTACTTATGAGATAATTGACCCGGATGGGGTTATTTTATTCTGCATTTTAATAAAATGATTTGAATGCAGTAGCATGATGATGTTTTCCATGCTTTCATTTCAAATTCATGATTTGTCGTACATGACATGAAAGAATGCATGATTTTGATTAAATTTATGCTAAGTATGATTTGCTGATGTCACATAAAATGGCATTGATACATAAGTAGTATGAATGATTTATGCACGAACAGTTTTATAAACTAAGTTATTGATGAAATACATGATTTTGTGCTTGAGATTTTAATGAAAAGAAATGGATTTTAAGGGCATGGCATTATGAGCATGTAGATAGTGGAGCTATCTACTTACTTGCATAATTGCCTTACTGAGCGTGTGGTTTGCTCACCCCCCTTATTTTCTCATCTTTTCAGAGCACTCACAGTCATTAGTAAGCGGCTAAGGACTTGCATGCATTGGTATCCGCTGCTTCCCATCGAGAGACAGGTATACATATTTGTATAGTTGTGTATCTAAATATGTAATGCACAGTATTGTAAACGAATATGATGTCGGGGATGTAGAGTTATAAATACCATTGTGTATGTACTTAATTAAAGTTAAAGATAGTAAACTCTGATTTGTGAATGTGATTATGGAAATGGAATGGTAAATAGGTGAGAGGTGACTAAGACCGAATCATAGCCCAACTATTTGTAGGATGGTCACGATGAGAGAAAGGTAAGAATTAAAGAATAAATGAAAAGCGAAAAATTTACTATAATTTTTAGGTAATTTGGGTCGTGACAGGTTTAATGGTATCAGAGCTAAGTTGGACTAATATGAGTCGGTGTTAGTGGTTAAGGATGTTAAATCCCTAAGTACTGTGCATTGTATAGATACAATTGTGTATATCGAGATGGAAGTGCAGCTAAGAATTTGGTTTGAATGCAAGAATATAGACTCATTAACTGATAGTCGCTATGGTAGAAAGGCAAGTACATGAGCTCGAGGTCATAGAGGTAGGCCCGAGAGTCATACTAAGTCGCCACATGAGACTCGAGATGAGATTGACGTGGAGGCTGATGTTGAGTATGCCCTATAGAGTCCGATAGTGAGATTGGACAGAGTCTAATATAGAGATCGGACAATATTGAGACGCGCTTCGCGAGGTTGGAGCGGATTGTGGAGAATATTTTTCGAGCTAATTGCTCAGAGTATACTTGGTATTTGAGGGCCAGTCGGAGCATTGGTGGAAGTCCGCTCGACCCATCTTAAGAGTTAGACATCCAGAATGTATATGAAAAATAATTCTAGATGTATTCCGGTGATAAAATATCCCAGACCCTGTTTAAAAGAAATTACAGATGAAATTCTTTACTCTAACCCAGAGGAGCTAGTTGATTTATGAGTATGAAACTCAGTTTATATTCCTGGGCAGATATGACTCCGACACTATGGACAGTGAGAGTCGAGATGTCTGAAAGTTCATGAAGGGCTTAGATTGTTAATTAGAGTCCGATTAGCCCGTTAGATATCACTACCTATGCCGAGGTAGTGTGCAAACTACAGTTGTATGAGTAAGATCATGAGTTGCACGCCTCTGAGATTGGAAAAGGTAGAAAGGGCCGAAATTGAGACAAAAGAGAATAAAGAATGACAGAGATGTTAGAACGGGAAAAAAGGTAGTTTGGTAAAAACTTAGAGCTGATGATTCACGGGGTAAGATGATTGGTAAGGCCCCATTGTATCTAATTTCAGTACTTTTGAGGGGTATTGTGATTTGAGGACCCCGACCTGCTCCATAGTAGTGTAACAATGTGAGCAGTGTAACAGTGTAAACAGTGTAGAGTGTGTGGGAGTTACCACGAAAATAAGATATTGGACGAGGATGAGTGTATACCTTGGACCAGGACACTACTGATGTTTCATCTGATGTGGTGGAAGATACCACATTGGTGGTGAATAATGAAGAAATTCTTTTAATTGATCTTGGTGCCACGTATATATTCATACCACCTTCATTTGCTTATAAGCTAGTGAAAGATGTGAAGCATGTACCCTTAGACAAGATGATGATGGTTAGATGATTATCACTAACTGAATATGGGTATAGAGATTGTAAGTAGAAAATATGGATGAAAACATCACTGAAAAGCGTATTGTAAGTTTTAACAAGTAATGAAAGAGTTTGTTATAAGTGATATATGAAAGGAGATAAGCTTTGAGAAGTGATAGATCCTAAATACGAGATATATTAGGATAAGAAGTGTATGCAGGGTAAGAATATCTTTGATATGTAAAATAATTTGGATTAAGTGATATGTAGTGAATATGAATTGCGACCAAGGATAAGAGGAGGATATATTCATAACCAGTCTATGTGGTCAAGTCTAAGGGTTAATAAAGGTATTTCAAAATACTTTCCCGCCTGAAGATTTGACATCGTCTGGAAGCGCACACAACCTATAAATTGAAATCGACAGTCGTAATATATACATTTAAAATTAGGGTACGTTTACTGGTACGATAAAGAAATATAGAATTCAATTAATCATGAAGTTTTAAAATTAAAATTTTATAAAAGCCGTTAATATAAGAAAAAGGAAATGACGTGGGTTAGTATCTTGAACGGAAGCGATTTTGAAATGACATTAGACGTTTATGCGTACATAGGTCAAGGATATGGGTGATTGAAATATTTAGTGGAACTCAACTACGATGAGGTATTTAAACCTTACCTAGACTGATTGGTTGTCATCATTAGCGATGATATTTTGATGTATTCGAAGTCCAGGGAAGAGCATGAGTAGCAACAGGAAACTGTCTTACAGACGTTGTTGAGAGTTTCTCAAAATTGGCTGCTCAGTTGAAACATCTCATTCAGAAAAATATTGTATGTCAGTAGGATGATAAGTATGAAAGTAGGTTCGGTGAGTTTTGGTATATTGAAGTAATGAACAGACCACAGTAAGTATTCTCACCATAACCAACAGCTCAAGAGGTTTCAATGTGTATGGATTCATCAAAATAAGGATTGGACTGTGTATTGATGTAAAATGGGAAGATAGTCACTTATGGATCCAGATAGTTCAAGGACCATGAGAGAAACTATTCGACCCATGATTTAGAGTTGGCAGCTATAGCGTTTACACTAAAAGTATGGCGCCACCACTTAAATGGTAAGAAATTTTCGATATGCACTGATCGTAAAAGCCTCGAGTATCTTTTTTCACAAAAAGAGTAGAATATGAGATAACCAAGAAGGTTAGAGCTTCTAAGGATTATGATTGTGAACATTGTACCACCCAAGAAAGGCTAATGTAATGGTTGATACCTTGAACAGAAAGAGTATCGGGATGATATTACATATGATGGTTAGGGAGCGTGAGCTGCTAGAGCAGTTGTGAGCCTCGGTAGTGATGTGATCCCTTCTGATGATGACCGTGATTTTGTGACAGCTAGCCTGAGGTTAGAACCGAATTTGAGTGACCAGATTCGCCAGGCTTAGCGTGATAATCGGCATGGTGTCAATAGTGTGGGTCAGATTCAAAAGGGTATAGTGACAGAGTTCACAGTGAGTGATGATGACTTACAGAGGTTCAGAGATAGTATAAGTGCTCCCCAAGACCACAGAAAATGAGATAGTGTTATTGTCAGAAGCTCACTCTTCAGGATATACAGTGCATCCAGGAAGTAATAAATATATCGAAATCTCTGAAAAAGGATATTAGTGGTCAGATATGAAAAGTGATGTTGTAGAGTTGTAGCAAGTGTCTCGTATGTCAGCAGATTAAGGTAGAGTACTAGAAGTCTGCAGAGTTATTGCAGTCTCTACCTATATTGACACGAAAATGGGAACAAGTTATCATGAATTTCGTGATGGGTTACAGAGGGCTCGGATAAATCACGAGGCTATCTGGGTGATAGTCGATAGATTGATTAAGTCTACCCACCTTCTGATTATGGAAATCCCCAGATACTCTGAGTGTGTAGGCAGATTTATGTGTATGGAAAAATTGTGAAACATTATGTAGCGTTCCAGTGAGCATGATATCAGATAGGGATTCTCGCTTCACTTTCCACTTCTGGGAATATTGTTTTGGAAGCTATGGGAACCCGATTGAGTGTTAGTACAGCTTTCCATCCTCAGACAGATGATCAGTCAAAGAGGACTGTACAAGTTCTAAAGGATATGATGAGAGTGTGTGCCATTGATTTGATAAGCTCCTGGGATGATCAGTTGTTACTAATCGAATTCGCCAATAATGACAGTTGTCACTCGAGTATCGGTATGACATTATATGAGGCATTGTATGGTCGTAGGGAGTTGTTCCCTGACGTAGATAAGAAGAAGTGGGTGACAGATAGAGAATTGCTCTCGCCTTGGTAAGACAAACCTCTGAGGATGTTCAGTTGATTTATGAGAGATTAAGAACACCTCAGAGCAGATAGAAAAACTATGCTGACAAGAGACAGAAACCATTGAAATTCACCAAGGGTGAATCATTATTATTGGCAGTTACTTGTCTTAGGGACATAACGAGATTCAGATAGAGATATTGGACAAGTGGGAGATACGACCTGTAGGTTGGCATTACCACTTGAATTAACAGGCATCCACAATGTGTCCCATATTTTGATGCTTTGGAAATACTATCCGACCCGGCATATGTGATCAGATATGAGCTTCAATCGCTTAGCTCAATGAAAGTATAGCGTATAAAATTGATTCGAGTATTAGACGGAAGGAGAAAGTGTTGAGGTTTAATATGATCTCTCTAGTTAAGTATGTTGGTAATATTACACTCCGAAAAAAGTTACATGAGAATTAAAGAGTATGTAATATGATAGTCGTACTCGGAGTTGTTTAAGGAATCATTTTACTTGGTTCTAATTTGGAGGACCAAATTTCTTAAGTGGGGGAGATTGTAAGGCCCGATTTTATCGTAAGAGCAAAAAGAGAATGAATAGAAATTTTCGAGTGCATTTAAAAATGCAAAAGGATTGAAATGGTATTCTCGAACACGTGCAAGGGCAAAACGGTCAAAAGATCGAAAGTCGATATAAAATCGGGACAAGAAAATTTAATTAAAAATAAGGGATTGAGAAATCTTGATCAATAACGAAGAAATAATTAAATTTTGGATTAAATTGATCAAGATATGAATTTATTGGAATTAACCGAAATTTTCATCTCGAAAAATAATCCCGAAAATAATCGAAAAATATACTGAAAAGGTAAAATCGGACTGATAAATTCATTTACGAAATAAATGAATAAAATAATAATTTTTTTAGATATTTTGGGATTTTAATATTATTTTATTGATTAAAATAATATTAAACTAAATAATAAATAAATAATAATAATTAAAAAAAAAAAGAAAGAAAATTTTAGCAGAAAACGCGAAAGACAAAAACGAAGCCTGAAGAAGACTGAGGCTACCTTCACCGACGGACAACCACCGGCGATTAGCCCAGGCGAGCGGCTAAAGGAGAGACAGCCGAGCCTCGCCGGCGCTGGTGGGCCGAAGAGAAGTGGCGACCAGCGGTGAAAGAGAGAGAAAATCGAGGGAGAGAGAAATCGAGAAGAGAAAGAGAGTTTCTCGGTGATCGGTGCCGATTTGGGCCTGGCCACCGACAGCCAAGGGAAGCCCGACCCCTTGAGAACCCCCAACCACTGGAACACGGGCCCCCAGTCACCGAAAACGCCGTAAACGACGAAAGGAAGAGAAGTCACCGACGGTGAGGAGAGAACAGGCCGGACCGGCCACTTTTCGACGACCTCGGGGAAAACTGAGACCAGATCCGTGCATCGAATGGCCCAGCAGAGCCACTGCCGACGAAAACCGATGGAAAACCGACCGGCAAGGCACTGAACCTGCCGAACCGGACTGAACTGGCGGTCTGAACCGGGTTGAACTGGACCGAACCGATTCAGCCAAAAAGAAAAGGAAAAGAAAAGGGAAAAAAGAAAAAGAGAAAAAATTTGGAAAAATTTCAGTGATACAATCGAGCTACGGGTAAGTCGGTAAGCGGTCAAATTGACCGATTTAAATTTCAGAATGTTTAAATTGATTAATATCCGACTTTAAATTTACCCGAAAAAATATTAAATTGTGTAGCTCAACAATTGACATAGAACGAGAACTCGAGACAGCTTCGATTTGAGTACTATCATGGAATCACGGGTAAGTAACCCTTATTTACAACAATTTACATCGTTATGCGATTTAAAATTTACCGCATAAATTACGGATTTAAATTCCGCATTAAATGAATTATATTCTGAAAATTTAGATAAATTGTCGTAAATACTAAATTGAGACATCTGAGAATTTAGAACGAGGCTAAATAAATACTGATGGGCCCAATGAGCCCAATAGGCCTCGATAAAGTGTGGTAAACGGGCTTAAGGCCTATTATGGTGCAATCAGGCCCAATATGGGTAAACGGGCCCAATGATTTAAAATAAGCCCAGAAAATATGAAATACAATTAATTATATTGTATTTGACCTGATGAATATGTATCCGCGGTTTCGAAGATTGAATTTGGAGCAAATCGGACTGCGTGACGAGTCATCAGTGGAAAGGTCAGACTGTACAAAAAATGAGGTAAGGGAATTGTATGAGTAGCTAGAGATAGCTACGCATATTTTTATAGTTTTGTATACACTGAATATGTATGTATACACTGATATTGTATAAAGGTCCTAAAAGTGGTTTAAATGATTTTAAGGATCGAAATCGGTAAAAAGACTATTTTACCCCTGTTGAGGAAAGTTCACCTAAGAATGGTGAAAGCATGACATACATGAAATGCATGATTTAAGAAATTTTCTGAATTAAAGAATTTATTGGTTTTAATCAAAGCAAATTGGTAGATTGGCCAGTAATTGTATAAATTTCACAAGATAACACTACGTAGGTGTTATTTACATTTAAATGAAATTTATTTGGAAAACAGGCCAACTATCAAGTTTATATGGAAACAGATAGTGCTGGCATATAGTTCGCACTATATCTGCGTTTGTGGAGGTGCATAAATGTGCTTGAGCAGTTGCTCGCACCGACTTGTGTGACATCATATGCATGAAATGTGCTAGAGCAGGGTGCTCGCACTGATTTTTATTATTGTGAAATGAGAGGTGCTGGAGCCTAGCTCGCACTCTGTTTTGACATGTTTTAACTTGTTTTAACTTGGTATGCATAAAAGGTGCTGGAGCGATTGCTTGCACTAGTTTTTATGATTTGATATGCATGAGAGATGCTGGAGCTTACCTCGCATCCAGTTTTGATATTTAATTGCATAAAGCCGTACTGGAGCCTTGCTCGTATGTGATTTAATCGATTTAATTTCATAAAGCCGTGCTGGAGTGTAACTCGTACGAGATTTGTTGTATTTATGCATAAGGTCGTACTGGAGCGTTGCTCATACGAAGTTTTGATTTACTTGAGCATTCATTCGTGCTGGAGCATTGCTCGCACATGATTTTATATAGATTTATAAATCATTTTAAAGTCGTACTGGAGTGTTACTTGTACGCAAATTTCATTGATTTCTATGAAACAGTGCTAAAGCTTCGCTCGCACGAGATTTTCTGATATCATGAATATGCATGGAGCCATGCTTGAGCTTCGCTCGCACAGGGATTTATATGACATGCATATACCCGTGTTGGAGCCTCCTGTAGACTGTGTATCATAGTGAGATGATATGCTCACACGTGCATATTAAGACAGAGATGATATGGGTGGATAAGACCTATTACAGCCACCCCTGATTGAGCTTGGGTTCACGGAGTACGTTATACCGTGTATGTCATGCGGAGTACGCTGTACTGTGGGGATTGTTGGAGTGGAGTGGCATTAGCCACGAGGCAGCAAGCCTTACCCTCTTAATCTTGGTGTTATGTCATTCTGGATGGTAGGATGACCCACCTCCCGTTTCAGGTGTGATACCCCGTACACTAGGTACCGTGTTGCCAGAGATCACGAGGTTATGGCCATAGTCCTATGTTGTTACTGATAGTCACCTACTTGTCTCACATGATATAACTTGTGGTCTGATAGACCAGGGTAGACCCGAGGGAGGGGTCAGGCCGTCGATTTTACGATTTTATGATTTTATGATATGTGACCCTGAAAGAAGGGTGGTTTTATAAACGAAGCTTTATAATGAATTTTAATGACTTGTTTTATGAATTTGAGATTTACTTATAAGATAATTGACCTGGATGGGGTTATTTTATTCTGCATTTTAATAAAATGATTTGAATGCAGTAGCATGATAATGTTTTCCATGCTTTCATTTCAAATTCATGATTTGTCTTACATGACATGAAAGAATGCATGATTTTGATTAAATTCATGCTAAGTATGTTTGTTGATGTCACATAAAATGTCATTGATGCATAAGTAGTATGAATGATATATGCACGAACAGTTTTATAAACAAAGTCATTAATGAAATACATGATTTTGTGCTTGAGATTTTAATGAAAAGAAATGGATTTTAAGGGCATGGAATTATGAGCATGTAGATAGTGGAGCTATCTACTTACTTGCATAATTGCCTTATTGAGTGTGTGGTTTGCTCACCCCCTTATTTTCTCATCTTTTAAGAGCACTCACAGTAATTAGTAAGCGGCTGAGGACTTGGATGCATTGGTATCAGCTGCTTCCCATCGAGAGACAGGTATACACATTTGTATAGTTTTGTATCTAAATATGTAATGCATAGTACTGTAAACGAATATGATGTCAGGGATATAGAGTTATAAATACCAGTGTGTATGTACTTAATTA
This sequence comes from Firmiana major, assembly GCA_033439115.1. NCBI lineage: Eukaryota > Viridiplantae > Streptophyta > Magnoliopsida > Malvales > Malvaceae > Firmiana > Firmiana major. The sequence continues at coordinate 51,105,761 of CM065898.1, read as the reverse complement.
AAGTCAAAGATAGTAAACTCTGATTTGTGAATGTGATTATGGAAATGGAATGGTAAATAGGTGTGAGGTGACTAACACCGAATCATAGCTCAACTGTTTGTAGGATGGTCACGATGAGAGAAAGGTAAGAATTAAAGAATAAATGAAAAGCGAAAAATTTACTCTGATTTTTAGGTAATTTGGGTTATGACATGTCGTGGGGGCAAGATCGATCTCATAAACTTGAGGAGATCGATCTGCTCCTTGTGAGGAGATCAATCTACATTTTACAGAAGCATTTGGAGATCGATATGCTCCTATAGGTGATCGATCCCTTTGAGGCAGAATCATAAGGAGATCAATCTGCCTTCCTTAGAGATCGATTTGCTCGTTTAGATTTTCCATTCCTTGTCACTTTAGCCTACCAAATCGATCCCATCCCCTCTTCTCCAAGATCGATCTGGCCTCATAGTTTCACCCTTTGGTTGCACACTTGACATAAAATCTCTTTATATAATTGCCATAGTTTTCTCCATTGATTATTTCTCATTCAATACTCATTCATTACTTAGAAATTTCATTCTTTACCACCTCAATATACGAGTACATCACATTTAGGTTAATCAATTACACTTCATGTTCACATTACAAGTTTAGGTGTGTACAGAATTCTCAGGTCTTACACTGCTGGATTATCAGCTAAGATTTTATGTGTGGTCCTCCACCAAACTTTGGCCTCTTCCCTGAGCATATAGCTGGCCATAGTCACTTTCTCTTTATCCGTGCACCCCAAATACTGAAATACCTATCAAGGTCTATTAACCATCCCTCAGCCTTAATCGAATCCTTTAACCTTGTAAATTTCGGAGGACTCATTTTTAGGAATTCTCGTAGCCTCTGGGTGTCTCTAATATCTCTAGGCTGTGGAGCTGCAGACTGAGGTGTTGGGGCTGTCGGAGGATTCTGTGGTGCAGGAGGAGGAACTTGTGCTGGTGCTGGAGTGGCATCAGTACCAGAGGTGTTTGCCCCAAACTGTTGGGAAATAATAGCAGTCAAAGCATTTAAGCCTTCCCTCATTCCTTGTATTGTTTCCTCGAGCCTCCTTATTCTCTCAATGGGGCTCTCAAGTTGAGGGGGAGGTGGCGGAGCAGGTTGTTTCCTTGGACGACCTCTCCTACTACTCATAAATTCAGTAATCGTTTACCTGTACATACACCAAAATTTTAGTCATGACTTAACAGATATACTTACTTTACAACCAGACAAGAATAGACAATTTGGGATGTAGTCTGACTTTTCTATTTGACACTGACAGTACTAGACAACTTTTTCTCTGATACCAAGTAAACTGTGATGCCCCGAAAACGCGAAAAACGGGCTAATTTTTTTTTATATATCCTTTACTTAAGTTGTATTCCTATCAGTGCCAATTTCTTAATCTTTCGTTAATATACAGAAACACAATTTATAATTACAACCAATCGATTTCAATTTCTTTCCTCTGCTTATCAGTACATCTATTCTCATTCCCACACTTTACATATCCAGAATATACAATAAGGTTTAAACTGTATTACTACAACTTTAGTTACATTCATATTTCTTATTTTACATCCCAAAACATTATTACAGCATTGTCTATACTTTACAGGAAGTCTGGTAGATAAAGTAAAAATATACCTTACTAGTACTGAGGATAGCCTGGAAAGGGTTGAATCCGCCTGTCCACGACTATTGTACGGCAGGTAGGGTGATAATTTACTTAAAATAATTTGTGAGGTAAAAATAAAGGGGTGAGCTCTTCAAGCCCAGTAAGACATGCATTTAAAGTAGTCTTAGCATTAAAACATGGGAATGCAAAATATTGTGATATAAGCTTATAAAATATCAAGCACATGAATGTTAACCAAAAAATATTTAGTTTCGAAAGTCAAGTCAAACACTTATGATATCATGACTAATAGCATGTAATTTGTAAATCATGCATTTTATAAATCATGTAACAAATATCCCGTAGGAATTCATTTCGCATAGCATATATCGCATAGCTCATTTAAAGAGCAAATCAAGTCAGAGTACATAATATTTAAATCATAAAACTTAGTACTCTTTCTTTCAAATAATACTGATTCTTTTCATGGAGACTGGGCATCATTTTCCTTACGACAAAAGTCATATTCATGTATGCATTTCACATAGGAAATTTGCATAGATGCTTCACTTATACATAGTACCGATGGCCATGGTAAGGGACTGTAGACTGGATCAGGGTCTTACAGAGCCCCTCACCACTAAACATATATTTCCTTTAACGGAAGTGGTGTAAACATCGTACCGAGTGGTACAAATACCCGACGCAGTTCAACATGCACCACAAAAGACTAAACGTACACCAGGTGGTATGAGGTATGTTCCATGACGGTCTAGACCCCACACGGCAATTTAAGATAGCTCTCATAGCTTACATATAGCCTCAGTCTCAAAACATTTCTTTGAAATCATTTCTCGGGTCCGTTCACTCTCAAAATCGTAGAAAATCATATCTCGGGTCTGTACACCCGTAAATTCATAAAAAATCATATCTCGAGTTTGTACACCCGTAAATTCATAAAAGTCATATTTTTAATCATTTCTCGGGTCCGTTCACCCGTAAACTCGTAGAAATAATGATTTAATCATATTTCGGGTCTATTCACTCGTAAACTCGTAGAAATCTTATTTTTAATCATAATTTGAGTCCTTTCACCGTAAACTTGCAGAAATCATATTTTAATCATATTTCGGGTCCTTTCACCTGTAAACTCATAGAAATCATATTTTTAATCATAATTCGGGTCATTTCACTCGTAAACTTGTAGAAATCATATTTTTAATCATATTTCAGGTCTTTTCACCCGTAAACTTGTAGAAATCACATTTTTCTTTTTCACATAACAAATTTTATTTAAAACATGTCACATATATCAAAAGTACATTTTTGAAGAGCTCAAAAATATGGTTTTTCTTTCAGTTTTCTCGATTTTTGAGTGTATAGTAACTTTTCTGGGTTCAGAAATATTATTCGTAAAAACTAATATACTCAATACATTTTTTAAGCTAAAGTAAGGTATTTGAATACCAATACTACTTTAAATCACATCCCTTTCCTCGTAGATCGTAGGGTAGCACAAACTTGTTGGGTCTCGGGATTACCTCGATTAGCGTGTTAAATTCTTGAACTGCCCAAAAAGATAGCAATTCATCATATATTGCTCAATTTTATCTTAACATACTCAATTTTCATTTATCTTCTCAAAGTTAGATCAATTTTGACTAGTCTGTCAACTTTTTCGATTGTCTCGGTTTTACCGATTTAGTGCCTTTTTTGGCCAATTTCATTATTCTAATTTCTCATTTCATTACTTCATTAACCTTATGACTCATTTAACTTCATAATCATACTAGTCACTTTGCTAAATTTTTAATTCTTTCACTTTTCGGTTTTATACTGAGTTAAACTATAAATCGGGCTTTCTCGGTATAAATTTAATCATTAACAATCTTAGATCCATCAAATTTTCATAAAAAACACATCATCACCTTGCTTTACAAAACTCAAATCATCTATAGAAATTAAATCATCCAATTCCACTTAACTAAAAACCTTCTAAAAACACCAAACAACAACATATATGAACTTCATCATCATCCATCAACTTTACCTCGGGTTTGACCAAGGTTGACCACGTTTTACTTCCTCAAAATTGATCCTCAACTGTAATTTAACATGTATTGAGCTTAGAATCATCAAAAACTACAAGCAAATCCAACCAAAGAATCAAAAACTCCAAGTTCAACACTTACCAAAAACATGGCAGATCTATCCACTTTTTTTCTTTTACGTTTTTCACATAGAAAATGACTTACTTGTGGCCAAATTGTTTACATGTTATAGAGGACTGGATGAGGAAGAGTTTATCCTTCTTGTCCGACACCTGAATCTGGTCGAAAGGTCACTGAAAAAATCGCGTAATGAGGGGAAAGGGATAACGCTTGCGAGAATGAAGGGGAGGGGATTTCTCTCGGTTGGGAAGTCCAATTGGGTTGATTTTTATGCCTACTGAAATATTAAGAAGTCTAATTTTGAACTTGAAAATTTGGGTTCAAATTGATTACCCTAAGGTCTTCATATTTGACAAAAATGAGAGTTTGGTCGGCAGACCCAAGAGGACAGATTTCTTCATGCTTTGGAAAAATTCCAAAAAAAATAATTTTAGGACCATTTTCTCCAACTTTCCACTTCTAAAGTGTTACAATATGTCTCTAGTGTTGTCCATAAAAATTTGGAGGTCACTTGTTTAAGAAAAATTCACCGATTGAGCCCATTTTACGTGATTTGGTCAATACCGAGCAAATTGGCTCAAAGTTTTCAGTTTACCTTAAAAATAAATTTGATCTTTGAAACCTCCATATTTCCACTTGATTTTGATTTATCAAGTAAATTTCACCTTATATTAATTTTCTATAGCGTCGAAATAATTTTCAAAAATTTCTAGAATTTAATCCAAATTTATTCTCTTTTCCGAGCCCATTTGCTCGGTTTAGTGCAAAACCCGAACCTTACTAAATTTTCACTTTCAATCCCTTAGTTTTCATTTCTAAACATTATTTCATGCTCAAACATGTAATTCTTAAGTAATTCTCAAGCTTAGAGCCATACCTCAGTTTACGTGCCAACGGGCCCCACGCCACTAACCAGAGTGATTCGGTGGTTTTGGGTCTGCCCAATATTATTCTGAGTTCTTAATTACTTTTTAGTTTTCCAAATAATAAATAAAGTGGAAAAAATTTGGGTTATACATGAAATGAAAAGGAAAGATCACATGGTTTGCAAGTTGAAAAAGAGCTTATATGGCCTAAAACAAGCTCCTAAGTAGTGGTACATGAAGTTTGATTCTTTTATGGTGAGTTAGAACTATAAAAGAATGGTAGCAAACCTTTATGTGTATGTGAGAAAGTTCCCACATTGTAACTTCATGATTCTTTTATTATATGTTGATGATATGTTGGTTGTGAGGCAAGATGTTGGTAAGGTTCGTAGGTTGAAAGATACATTATCTAAGTCCTTTGACATGGAGTACTTAGGTCCAAGAAAGTAGATTTTGCGCATGGATATTATCTATGATAGGAAAACTAGAAAGCTATGGTTGTCGCATGAAAAATATGTTGAGCGGGTACTGGAGAGATTTAACGTGCAGAATTAGTTAGCACGCCTCTTACTAACCATTTTCATTTGAGTAAGAAATCTTATCTAGTGAGGAAAAGAATAATATGTCTACTATTTCTTATTCCTCAACAGTCGGTTCTTTAATGAATCGTATGTTTTGTACACGGCCGACATTGCTTATGATATAGTAAACAAATTTCTTTCCAAGAAAAGTTTATTGGGAAGCAGTCCAAGTGAACTTGATCTTTAAATATTTGAGGGGCATCTCAAAGATGTGTTTGAGTTTTAGGATCGTAGAACCAAGTCTTGAAGGTTTTACTGATGTAGATATGGTGGGTGATCTTGATGGTAGAAAATTTATTTCAGGGTACATATTTACTTTTGTAGGGGGAGCTATATCTTGTTAGTCCTAGTTGCAAAAGTGTGTTGCCTTGTCGACCACGAAGGTTGAATATGTTGCAGCAATCGAAGCTAACAAAAAAATGCTTTGGATGAAAAAGGTTTCTTCTTGAACTTAGGTTAAGCCAGAAAGAGTATGTGGTGTTTTATTATACCAAAGTGCACATTGATGTTTGGTATAATTGGTTGCGCTTAGTGATTGACGAGCAACCGATACAATAGAAGAAGATTCAAACAAATAAAAATACAGTTGATATGTTGGTGGAGATAATTCTTAGAGATAAGCTTGAGTTATATAGTGACTTAGCGGGGATTGACCCTCTAGCCAAGGTGAAGTTCAAATGATAGATCGTGGTGATGGATCTTTTCCTAATGAGATTGGAGGTGGAGATTGTTAGACGCATGAGGTCCAGGCTATTAGTTATAAAGTCATGTGATGGGCTAGAATTAACAAACTTAAGTCAACAAGAAAAAGGTTTATTTAGTTTTCTCTATATAAGGTTTCACATAAACAATTGTAGAATTGTGAGAGAGTTTTAAAAGCTTCGAAATAAAGCACAAGTGTGACAACTAAAGAAGAAAAAGAAAGCTTTAAGCTTTTGTGTGTTTTTCTTATTCCACAAAATGAGAGAGCATGGAGAGAGATAAGCTTGTACAACAATTGAGGTATTCCTTGGTAGGTTATTTTTGCTCCATAAAGAAAGCAAGGGAAGAGATAAGCTTCTACAACAATTGAGGTATTCTTGGTAGCTTGATAAATCATCATTTATTTCTTTTTTGATTTATTTTGTTGATTTATCATGAATATGAAATCTTGTTTGGTGACTAAGAAGGAAAAAAATGGTGTGTCTACTATTCCATACTCAATAGTCAATTCCTTGATAAATCTTATGGTTTATACATAGCATGATATTGCTCATGGTGTATTGATTAGATTTCTTTCCAATATGGGAAAAGTTTTATTGGGAAGCAATCCAAGTAAACTTGATCTTTATATATTTAAGGGATATCTCAAAGATATGTTTGAGTTTCGCAATTACAAAATCAAATCTTGAAGGGTTTACTTATGTAGACGTGGAAGGTGATCTTGATGGTAGGAAATCTATTTCAAGTTACATATTTACTTTTGCACGGTGAGATGTATATTGGTAGTCCAAGTTGCAATAGTGTCTTGCCTTGTCGACCACGAAGTCTGAGTAAGTTGTAGAAATTGAAGTCGGAAAAAAATGCCTTCGATGAAAAGGTTGTTTTGAAACTTAGGTTAAGTCAGAAAGAGTATGTGGTGTTTTATTACAATTAAAGTAGACATTGATGTTCGGTACCATTGGTTGTCCTTAGTGATTGACGAGCACAAATATAGTTGAAGAAGATTCCCACAAATAAGAATACAATTGCTATGTTAATGAAGACAATTCTTAGAGATAAACCCGAGTTATGTATTGACTTGGTCAGGATAGACACTTTAACCAAGTTGAAGCTCAAGTGATAGGCCGTGGTGATGAATCTCTTCCTAATGGGATTGGAGGGGGAGATTATTAAACGTGTAGGGTCCAAGCCATTAGTTATAAAGCATGTGATAGGTTAGGATTAAAGAAACCAAAGTCAACAAGGAGAAGGACTATTAGTTTTTTCTATATAAGGTGTTGCATAAACAATTGTAGAATTGTGAGAAAGTTTTAAAAGCTTTAAAACAGAGCACAAGTGCGACAACCAAGGGAAAGAAAGCTTTAAGCTTTATGTGTTTTTCTTGTTCCATATAGAGAGAGAGAGAGCAAAGCAAGAGATAAACTTGTATAACAATTGGGGTATTCTTTAGGAAGGTTATCTTGAAGAATTTAAGTGAAAACTTTGTCCAATTGTAGAACCCTGGACTTTAGGCAAAAGATTTAGGGTATTAAAACTTTGTAAATTGTTTATTCTCATAATGAATTTTTATGCGGTTTGCTCTGTGATTTTTCTTTTCACATCTGAGAGTTTTTCACATTAAATTTAGTATCGTTTTACTTTTATCGTCTGCGTATTTTTTTTTATTGATTATCTTAAGGCTCGGTAGCTGGATACATATCTTCATCTATTGGATATCTTTATTGTGATATTAGTAGCTTCCACTTGTGTGTCGATTGAGGCCTAGTAAATTGTACCATAATTAATTTTTTAATGAAAACAACTTTTTTGGAGTAAAGAAATTCTTTAGAATAAAGAATTAACACTTAATAATCACAATAAATAATTACAACTTATTTAATTTTTCTGAAATTTTGTGTACATGAAAAAAAATGTATCAGTCTATATATCAAATTGAATCTGAATTTAATATATTTAATTATAACTTTGCAGATCAATCTATGGAGACATTATTTAAATTTTTTCTTATATCTAGACAAAGGATACTGAAACTTGATTTCAAGAAATTGTTAGATATTTTTTTATTGTCCGATTCTCTAGATGGATTACTTTCTCAGTATATATTTTTACCAAATGAATATAAAGTTTGACTAAATCAAGATTACAGAGAAATACGAAGGGATTGAGTAACCTCAGTATAAAATAATATTATTATATATATTTTAAATTTCATGTATAATTTATATCATTCAGTACAAATTTAATTAAATTTAACGATGTACTTTTATTTGTTGTGCACTAAGTTTCAAATCGTTCAGATCTCCATCCAGAATAAAATTTTTTAATCTATATTACCACTAAAATTTTAGAATTGTCAAACAAATAATTAAGTATTTTTGATCTGTTTAAAATTTGACATACAAGACTTACACAAATAAAATACAAAAATTCAAAAAAATAAATTAATAAAATATAAAATGTGTTGACCTTTCTATTATTTATATGCATGATTTATAAGATGCTCTGTAAGTTGTTGAAAACTGTCCTTGAATGGAGACTTGATCTGAGATTTTTGAGATCCAGTCTTCTTAAGGACCTATTAAGCGCATTTGAATATATATATATATATATATATATATATATATATATATATATTTTGTTCGTTCCGTTGAATGACAAAGCGCATAGTGTACGACACTCCAATAAACCAAAAATTAAATTATTAATTTATATGTATAACTGTATCCAGCAACTCTAGTTCTCTGTATACAAGTAGATCAAGTCAGATTCTGCGCATGCCTGCTTTGGCTGCGGGGAAAACATTTCATTACACAATTAGACTTATTAAAACAAAATAAAGACATGTGGAACCGGTCTTTATGGATCCACTCATATTTGGTTGGCCGTCGGTCTCAATGTTTGAGAATTGAATTTTTCCCTTGGGAAAATATATGCGTATAAAATGGCAAAGAGTAGTAGTAGGCCTGGCCAGGATCAAGCTTAAGCACAATTATGTTTGAGCGAGGCAGAGGGATGGAGAAAATGAAGGTTGAAATTCTCTCAAGAAAAACCATCAAACCCTCCATTCCAACCCCTCATCATCTCAGAACTTTCAATCTTTCTCTCTTAGATCAGGATGTTCTTGCAATTCATTACGGCTCTGTTGTATTCTTCTATCCCTCAGACAATTCCACTACCAAAACAAATGTCACTAATGCGAGTATTTCACAGAAGTCTCAGTCCCTCAAAAGCTCCTTGTCTAAAATCCTACTTCATTTCTACCCACTTGCAGGTCAGCTCAAGGATGCGGTAACCATTGACTGCAATGATGAGGGGGCTTGTTTTATAGAAGCTAGTTCTGGGTGCCAACTCAAGTATTTTCTTGCCCATCCTGACCCTGATTTGCTCAAGGAATTGATCCCATCAACTGATCCCAAAACAATCCGATCAACCTTAGCCTGTATACTGCTTGTTCAACTCACCAGTTTTACATGTGGAGGAACAGCTGTTGCAGTCTGCGTCTCACAAAAATTTGGCGATGCAGCATCTTTTTGTACCTTCATCCGGAGCTGGACTGCCATCAGCAGCCGTGAATATGGCGGAGTAGTCGTGCCAAAACTGGTTGGGGCGTCTTTGTTGCCACCTTTAGATACACCAATCACATCCATTCCTCCGCCCACAACTCGAAACTGCACGACAAGGAGGTTTGTCTTCCACGAATCGCAAATAGCAATTCTCAAAGCCCAAGTTGCTTCTGCCATGGGGCGGCAGCATCAGCACTGCATCAGAAATGTAGAAATCGTGTTGGCTATCATACTTAAATGCGCAGCTGCTGCTTCACAATCAAAATATGGATCCTTTCAATCTAGGCAGTGCGCTTTGCTTAACGTTGTAAACTTACGCAAAAGAATCGATCCGCCTTTACCTGGAAATACGGTAGGAAATCTGATTTGGAAATATGCAGTGATGTTCGAAGAGAGTGCTGTGGAACTCCATCAGCTGGTTTCTAAGATGAAGAATGAGTTCACCAACGTTTGCAATAACAAGGTGAAAACAATCAAAAGCAAGAAAGGTTACGCAGAAGTTCGAGATTCTCGTAAACAGATTGCGCAGCTGCTGAAAGGCAAATTAGCGGACATGAACATCTATACGTGTACAAACTTGTGTGGTTATCCATTTCATGAAATGGATTTTGGGTGGGGAAAGCCGATATGGGTGACAAGTCCAAGTAATTTCAAGAACTTGATTGTGTTACTAGATTCTAAACGGGGAGGCATAGAAGCTTGGGTGACCTTGGACGAGGTAGAAATGGCCATATTTGAGCGTGACCAAGAGTTACATGCTGTTGCTTCCTTAAATCCTAGTGCTCTTGCTAATTACAGCCGCATGTGATCGATACATTTCCACAACCATGTATGATTGCTGATCGTAGCATTTACTTATGGCATCAGTCAACAAAAAACAAAAATGAATAATCCTCCCAACATGTGTTTGGGTTTGTGGCATTTTCATTTGGGAAAATTTTCCATTTAGCCTCTTTATGTTATGGTCCCAGTCAATAGCTTTAAAGAATAATGTTCTATTTGGGGTAAGAACAAGAACCACACTAATGTTTATTTGAAATCTCATGCCTTTCATTGACATATACAGGTGCTTAAATACAAAAAATCTCCTAAGGTCCTAGCCTATAAAATCTCAATCAACTAATAACGTGGCCTCAATCACCACAAATCTGGCCAATTAGTTTTATTTGACTTGACCTATTAAAACTAAAGAAATACTGAAACTGAATAACTAACTCAATAACTGCCAGCTGCTTCCATAACTTTAGGATCCACCACTTCATGCATGACATGCCCCAACGTTCCCATGACCAATTCAACTAAACCAAATATCTGGGATTTGGCCTTCTCTCCCTGCTGGATCGTCGCACCTTATCAATACCCACCGCCTCAAGATTGAGCTTGTCCTCAAGCTTGAAGTCAGGAAATTGTTGGAACACAATCTCTGCCAGTTCCCATGTTGCGTCCTCTGGAGGCAAATTTTTCCACTGCACCAGGACTTCACCAGTCAGTTTTCCTCCACGTTTGGTCCACTTCTGATCAAGAATTCTATGAGGTTCCAGTATAGGTGCTCCATCATCATTTATGGGTGGAATATCAGTTAAAGGCTGAGTGTTATCTCCATGGTATTGCTTGAGTAAGGACACATGAAAAACTGGATGCACTTTGGCTATAGAAGGTAAAGCCAATTTATACGCAATTGGTCCTAACTTTTGCGTGATGGCATAAGGGCTATAAAATCGACTGGACAGTTTGTGATATGCTCATTTGAAAATAGTCTATTGTCGATATGGTTGAAGTTTGAGAAGGACCATATCTCCAACTTCAAAGTTAAGCTCCTTTCGTTTAGCATCCGCGAGTTGGCGCATCCTATTAATTGAATTTGCCAAATTTAACTTTTCAACTGCCTCAATAAATCATCCCGTGTAGCTAAGACATGATCCACCTTTTGAACATAAGAGTTGCCTGGTAGATATTGCGTGAATGTAGGTGGGGCACGACCATAAAGAGCCTCAAAAGGTGTCATTTTTGTAGACTCATGGTAAGTTGTGTTGTACCAGTACTCTGCCCATGCGAGATGTTGGCTCCATTTTCGAGGCCACTGATGTACAAAACAACGGAGATATTGTTCTAGGCAACGGTTGACAACTTCCGTTTGCCCGTCGGTTTGTGGGTGATAGGATGAACTGAGATTGAGTTTAGACCCTGATAATTTGAAGAACTCTTTCCAAAAATCACTTACTATGGATATCGGCATTCCATGGAGTCGAACAATGCTACCCACAAATTTTTCTGCAACTAGTTTTGCTGTAAAAGGATGAGTAAGAGGGATGAAATGTTCAAACTTACTCAATCTGTCAATTACCACCATTATAGTGTCTTTCCCAAATGAGCATGGTAACCCTTCAATAAAATCCATTGAAATATCTTCCCACACCTTATCTGGTATTGGCAAAGGTTGTAAAAGGCCCGATGGAGCTGAGGTGTCATACTTTGCTCTTTCACAGGTGTCACATTTTTTGACATATTCACTGACAGTTTTTATCATGCTAGGCCAGTAAAACTGTTGTCTCAACCGCTGACAAGTTCTAGTCACCCCTGAATGTCCACCCATTTTAGAATTGTGCAACTCAAATAGAAGCCGTGATCTTAGTGACTCATCATTTGGAATCACCACGCGTCCCTTGTAGAAAAGAAGCTCATCTCTCCATCTAAAATTGATGTTGGATGGTGAGTTGACTTGGGATTTCATTTGCTGGATATAATCATCAACTTTGGAGGCTTGTCGAATGTCATCCTAAATTCCTATGCTAGCCATATGAATCACATTTAGAGTTGAATTGTTGTGACACCTAGAAAATGCATCTGCAACAGTATTGTCACGTCCCGGACGATATATGATATCATACTTGTACCCCATCAACTTTGCCACCCATTTCTGTTATTCATGAGTTGCCACACGTTGTTCCAAGAAAAATTTTAAGCTCCTCTGATAAGTTTTGATGAAGAACTTGTGTCCCAATACATATGGCCTCCACAACCGTATGGCTTCCACAATAGCTAACATCTCCTTGGCATAAATGGACCAAGATTGTTTGGTGACCCCCAAGGCTCTACTCATAAAGGCTAGTGGTTTACCTTGTTGAGTCAAAATAACACCAATGCCTTCCCCAAACGCGTCTGTTTCAATAGTGAAAGGCTCGTGAAAATTAGGCATATCCAATATAGGAGTAGTAGTCATAGCCTTTTTAATAGTTTGGAAGGCTTTTTCCGCTGCATCATCCCACACAAATTTTCCTTTTTTGAGCAAATTTGTTAAGGGCCGCGTGATCACACCATACCCTTGCACGAATTTGCAGTAGTATCCGGTGAGCCCAAGGAACCCGCGAAGATCAGTGATCGTGATAGGCCTAGGCTATGCTAACATAGCCTAAACTTTCTTCATGTCTACTTTGACTCCTTGGTCGGATATCACATGTCCTAGATACTCCAATTCAGTTTGGCCAAATTCACACTTGGAAAGCTTAGCATAGAATTTGTGGTGTTGGAGGATGACTAAAGTTTGTCGAACATGCTCCAAGTGCTTGCTCCATGATGGACTGTAAATGAGAATATCATCAAAGAAAACCAAAATGAATTTTCTTAAATGAGAAAGAAAAATGGAGTTCATCACCGATTGAAAGGTAGATGGGGCATTGCATAGCCCAAATGGCATCACTAAATATTCATAGTGTCCATTGTGGGTTCTGAAGGCTATCTTATGAACATCATCTGGACTCACACGAATATGATGGTATCCCGATCGAAGGTCCAACTTAGTGAAGTAAGTTGCCCCATATAATTCGTCCAACATATCTTCCACAGTGGGAATTGGAAACCTGTCTTTGATAGTAACTGAATTGAGAGCTCGATAATCAGTGCAAAAACGCCAAGACCCATCTTTTTTCTTAGCCAATAGTACCGGTGAAGAAAATGGGCTGGTGCTTGAGCGAATCAACCCTGTGTTCAACATTTCTTGCACTTGTCTTTCAATTTCATCTTTTTGGAAATGAGCATAACGATAGGGCCGTACATTTACTGCATCCGTCCTACCTTTTGAATGGTATTGTGTGCTCTATCTCGCGTGAAGGGGGTAATTTCGTAGGTTCCTGGAACACATCTTGATATTGTCTTAAGAGTGTCTCCATTTCTAGTTGTATCTTTTTACACCTGGCTGTTCTTGAACAAACAAAGCAAATATGAGTTGTTGTTGTTGTCGGGTTTCCTTAACCATGTAGTTGGCTGACATGCTCTGGATAGGTGGAGCCCTTAGACCCTGCAACATCTCAATTTCTGATCCCACATAAAATTCATAGTTAAATCCTTCCAATCACAATTTACGGGACCCAGTGTCTCCAACCATTGAATGCCCAGTACCAAATCAATTCCATGCAATGGTATAGGAAAGAAATCGAGTAAGAACGGGATACCTTGTAAGTTGATTGCCACTTTTTTATACTTGCCTTTACACCATAACTGATCCCAATTTACGACTCGAACAGTAAACTGTTTAGTTGGATTTATAGCCATATTCATGATGCTTGCAACTCTGTCACTTATAAAGTTATGAGTAGCTCCACTGTCAATTAAAGCAATTAGTTTATGGGTACCCACCACAGCCTCAATCCTCATTGCATTTGGACCTGTCCATCCTATCAAGGCATGGAGAGTTATTTCTGGTTTTTCTTCTTTGGCCAAGCCACCTTTCTCGGATTTCAGCATGAAAAATGAATCATTATCATAGTTCGGTCCCTCCAGCATCATCAGCTTTGGCCCTTGACACCTATGCCCCATTATGAATTTCTTGTTACAATTGAAGCACAATCCTTGTGCCCTACGCTTCTGCATCTCCTCCCAAGATAAACGCTTGGCTCCTACCTGATTATTGGTGTTGGTCGCTGCAGATGGAACAACGGGTGCTCTTGTTGTGCCAAACTGGTTTGTTCTTCTTTGTTTTGACAGCTGTTCCTCCTTCATCCGCGTAAGGCTCATAGCATCTTTGACAGTTTTTGGTTTAAACAAGCGGATTCCATCAGTAATTTCACTTTTAAGGCCACCCATAAAAGTTCCAATGAGGGCTTTCTGTGTCCATCCGCGAACCCGAGTCCCAAGTTGTTCGAACTCTTTCTGATAGTCTTTCACCGAGCCCACTTGTCTGATCTTTGATAATGCTTTATCGAAATCTTCTGCATCAGTTGGTCCAAATCGAGACCTGATTTCATCCTCAAATAAATCCCAACTGATTTCTCTCTGTTCTTCACTTATAGCTTTTTTGAACCACTGCCACCAAAGGTTAGCTTCCCCTTCCAAATGGTATGCAACAAGTCTCACTTTTTGATCATTCGCCACTTCATTAAAATCGCAAAACTGATTTACTCTGTTGAGCCAGACCGTTGGGTCATTCCCAAAGAATTTGGGAAACTCTAGCTTAGTTAACTTTGACACAAATGGCTTGTCAACATCACTGAAGTCATTGCGTGATTGACTCTTCCCATCGTGACTTTGGTTTTCAGGCGATCCTTGGCTAGGCAAGAGTGATTTAGATAACCTCAGGATCGTGTCCTCCAGCTTTTGTATTTTACTGTCAAAGCCAAGCTCGATACGCTGCATCCCTTCATGAATTCCTCCCAACTCTCTCTCAAGTGCCTCAATGCGATCTTTGTTGGTTGCCATAATCGAGCTACTGATACCAATGTTATGGTCCTAGTCAATAGCTTTAAAGAATAATGTTCTATTTGGGGTAAGAACAAGAACCACACTAATGTTTATTTGAAATCTCATGCCTTTCATTGACATATACAAGTGCTTAAATACAAAAAATCTCCCAAGGTCCTAGCCTATAAAATCTCAATCAACTAATAACGTGGCCTGAATCACCACAAATATGGCCAATTAGTTTTATTTGACTTGACCTATTAAAACTAAAGAAAAACTGAAACTGAATAACTAACTCAATAATTGCCAGCTACTTCCATAACTTTAGGATCCACCACTTCATGCATGACATGCCCTAACGTTCCCATGACCAATTCAACTAAACCAAATATCTGGGATTTGGCCTTCTCTCCCTGCTGGATCGTCGGACCTCATCACTTTAGTTATATAAAAATATATCTACTTTGATAAATGTACCAAAAAAAATGGAACAGGATATTTTCAAAATTTATTTCCTTTACTGATATGCTCTAACGTGACAAAATCCAGTGACATACTAAACCAGAAATATTTTCTTTTCAAATGATACGACTCGTCCTTTCATGATATCGATATATATATATATATATATATATATATATATATATATATATATATATATATATATACACACACACACACTTTACTATTACTTTCCCTTTAGGCACGTTTGCTTTTAGATTCTTGTATTACTAAGTTCATGGTACCTAGCGTACCTTTGTACTAGTTTTAACTTTTCTTTAGTTTTTAGCCTATATAAGGCGTGTCTTCTTCATGTTGAAGGCATACTTGGTAGACAAAGTAATCCCTCTTGTAAAATCCATGTGAAATACAAGTATGAATTTTTAAATTTTCTCTATTGGTTATCTTTTTTTCCTCACTAGTATGAATCAATTTTTCTTCTTATTACATAGTTTACAATGACATAAGTTTTGTGATCTACAGTTGCTATAGTAGTGGATCTCTGCATCAAAAAATTTATGAAATTGTTAAATAAACCATTGATTCATGAAAAAAGAAAAGTTAAGATAGTGGGGAATACTGAAATAAGCTATCGTGGTAAAAGGGATAGTTCCATAAAAGTCAGGTCACAACTCGACGTTTATGTCAAGAAGACGCTTGAGTCTTGAGTACCGGCTAGAATACTTGATTTTGTGACTGACTTAAAGAGTTATTTACAACTTGTATGAAAAGCTATCACACCAATTTGTGAGTGGTTGATTGAGGATCGATTTCGTAACACTAAAAAAACAAAGATTGAGGACTCATTTAGATTGGGCTGGACCTCCTCTGTAATGTGATTAGGTTGTATTTTAGGGCTTTCATACCCTAGGTTTGTGTTTGGATAAGAGATTCAAAATGCTATTGTCATTTAGCTCGCATTGCAAGGCTGAAATCTACTAGTGAGGGAAGGATCCAGTAGATCACTATACAAAATTTTTGACCATTTTACCTCCCAATAGATCACTAGACTCACTTGTTTTTCATCGATGATAGTTTGTTGTTTATCAAAGCAAACAGAAAGGAGAGTGAAACAATGAGGTGACTGCTCGAGGTTTATGAAAAGGGCTCAGGATAGGAAATTAATTACCAAAAATCAGGTTTCTTTTTCAATTACAACACTAGTATTTGGGCAAAGGAAGAGCTCAAGGAGAATTTTTGGTATCCAAGACTCTGATATCCTAGTTGAGAGATACCTTGGCTTGCCTACCGTAGTTGGCAGAAACAAAACCATGGCTGTTTGATATTGAAAGCTAAGTCACAAGAAGGATTCAAAGTTGGAATTGAAGGTGGTTGTCTCAAGGTAGTAAAGAAGTCTTCATTAAGCCTGTGCTACAAGCCATTCCAACCTATGCTATGACCTATTTCCAACTCTCCTTGAATTTCTATAAAAGCTTAAATAGCATTATAAGTAATTACTAGTGGCAAGTAAGAAATAACAACAAAGGAATGTATTGGATAAACTGGCAAAAAATGTGTGGGACAAAACAAAGTGGAGGAATGAGATTCTGAAATATTAAAAAATTTAACAAAGCTTTGCTTGAGAAATACAGCTGGAGGCTTATCCATAATACTTCCTTATTGCTTTATAGGGTCATGAAGGTTTGGTTTTTTCCTAATGTGAGATCTGAGAATTTCAGATATATTTTAATTATGTAATGTGAACATGAAGTATAATTTATTGAGCTAAGTGAATTGAGGAATGATAATTGGAGATTTATATGTTAAGTGTTTAAAATAAGTATGAAGTTATGAGGACAAATCGATCTGGGAGAAGGAGAGATCGATCTGGTGAGTTAAAAATGACAAGGAAGGAGGAATTTGAGGAGCAGATCGATCTCCAATGGAAGAGGATCGATCTCCTTATGATTCTGTTTGAGAGAAGATCGATCTCATGAGGAAGAGATCGATCTCCAAATGATTCTGTTTGGGAGAAGATCGATCTCCTCAAGGAGCAGATCGATCTCATAAAGCCATAAAGAGATCGTTCTCACCCCTCGACAGATCGATCTCCTAGGCATAAATTGCCCCAAATCGTCCCAAAAATTCAAATGCAGATCGATCTCATTAAGAGTCAGATCGATCTCCTACCCTCAGCCTATATAAGGAACTCCTGTTTTTCTCCTGCAATCTCACTCTCTCTCTCTTCCAACCCCCATTTTCACCGAAACCTAGCTTTCTCACTCATCCAAAGCACCCATTTTCGTCTAAATCAGAAGTTGTGGCAAGAAGGAAAGTTGTTCCTCATCAAAGGGAGAACAACATACTTGGAAATCGAAAGACGGATCGAATCGAGACAAGAGATAAGCTCTCCACAAGTTTTGGGTAATTTCTAAACCTCGATCTTGATATCTAAGATGATTTTAATTATATTGGTTGTTGTCATTGTGTTGAAATAGCTGAGAAATGATTAGGAATTGATGAAATTACAATGTGGTTGGAGTGATAATGATATTTAGCAATTTAGGAATTTTGAGCTATAAATGGAGATTTAGACAATGTGGTGTATTAGCATAAATATTGTGGCATAGGAAATATAGAATGTTGAGGTGTTGTGAGCGAGATTGTGGTTTGTGGTGGAGTTATGAGAATTGAGAAATTTGAGGAGTTATGAGAAATTATACTCGATTTTGAGAATTGAGGTTGATGTGATAGTTGAATATTGATGTTTTAACATCGTTTGGACAGCTTGGGAGTTCCAGAGTGGAATGCGAGGCTAGTCCGTGATACGGGGGAAATGATTGCACTATACGAGGTGCAAAGAGGTAAGGGAAACTAAACCATTTGTGTATGTGATTTGCGAACTATTATAGCATGAATTGTGATTTATAAAACAAGCATGTTGAGTGTTGTGTTGTGATACAATTGCACACGATTTTTATAGCCGGTTGGAGCCCAATGTTTTTATGAGTTTATAACTGGGCTCTACGTTAAGGCAATATTGAGATTTGAGAAATGTGTGCATGTTTTGCCAGTTGGGACTCAGTTTCAATATGTTTTGTGTTGAGTACAAAACGGTTTTCAAATGAGTTTTATGAGAGAAAAACCACTATGAGTTCTACGTGAAGGCAAACTAGTCTTATGTGATTAAGACTTAGGTGTGTAATTCTGAGTACACACCGGGCATTGCTCTGGTAGCATGTAAGTCCGATTCTTCTCCGTTCTGGTAACGTGAGAATAACCCATTCTGTGGCTATGCCACGTATACCCTATTTGGTGGTCGTTGCCACGTGAGAAACCCCTTTTGGTGGCCGTTGCCACGTGAAAACCCTATTTGGTGGCCGTTGCCATGTGAGAACCCCATTTGGTGGCCGTTGCCACGTGAGAAACCCTATTTGGTGGCCGTTGCCACGTGAGAAACCCCATTTGGTGGCCGTTACCACGTGAGAAACCCTATTTGGTGGCCATTGCCACGTGAGAGACCCCATTTGGTGGCCGTTACCACGTGAAAACCCTATTTGGTGGCCGTTGCCACGTGAGAAACCCTAATTGGTGGCCGTTGCCACGTGAAACCCTATCCTGTGGCTGTGCCACGTGTGAATTTAAATCAGTAGCTATGCCACGTGTGTTTAGTGGCTGTGCCACTTGCATTATTATTACAGTGATTTTATCACGTTAATTGAGAAAGCGTTTATCGCATTATTTTCACATGCTTTGTTATTGCTCTAGACTGAGCCTTTTTACTTCATGTTTTCACATGATTTGAGACATGATAATGTCGTTTTGAGTACTTTCATGCTATGGTTGTCAAATGAGATTAATGAGTTTCACATACAAATAAATATTTTGTGATGTGCATTTTGGTTTATGAAATGAGTCCCTTACCCCCTTTACTGAGCGATTTAGAAGCTCACCCTGTTTTCTTTCCCCCCAGATTTCTTCAAGTGAAAAGGGTTTTCCTGCGACGTACGGAGTAGTGACTAGTGGAGGACTTGAGCTCCAGGCCATATATATTGTATTTTGAGGTATCTTTTATCTTTTCATGTACCCAGACAATTATCATAATTGCAGACACTTGATGTATAACATTGTATGGGATGTATTAGGATTAATTAACCTGAGATCAAGTAATGTATATGATATAATATATACTATTCAATGACGAAATCCTGAGGTATAATATAGGTGATGATGTATGACACTGCACAGGAATGCACTCTTAATTGTGAATTAATGAATAAAAAGTTTTAAATTAGCCATATTTTCCGCGTTTCCGGGGCGTGACACCTAAGACATCATTTTTGGAGGTAAAAACAGGCTAGAATTCTTCCTTTAAATGGGGCAACATACTACGGTAGAGAGGTGCTTAAGCTTAGCTTGATTTGGTGTATAAGAAATGGTAGGAGTACCCATATTTGGTGGAATAGCTAGATCCCAAGTGCGCTTGATACCATTCCCAACATTAACATAGTAGGCAACATTCTTGTCGAACTAATCAGAGAAAATACCATGTCCCGTGACCAACAATATGTAAAAATGTCATCAATAAACATGATGATAAACTTATCTAGACAAGGCTTAAGAACCTTGTTCATCAGATTCATAAAGGTTACAGGCACATTAGTCAACCCAAATGGTATCACCAATAACTCATTGTGTCTATATCGAGTGCTTGAAGTTCTCTTAAGGATGTTCTCACTTTTGATCTTTAACAGATTATACCCTGATCTTAGATCAATCTTAAAGAACACTAAGCACTCCATAGTTGGTCAAATAAATCATTGGTTCTAGAAAGGGGATATTTATTCTTAATAATGGCCTTATTATGCTGTCTATAATCGATGCATAACCATAAGCTACCATTATTCGTCTTAACAATTAGAGCAGGATCACCCCAAGGTGAGATGCTTAAGCGTATGAAAACCTTTTCTAATAAGTCCTAGAGTTACTTCTTAAGCGCATCTAACTTAACTAATGTCATTCAATAGGGAAGGTTAGATATAGGCTGAGTATCCAGTACCATCAAGGGCAAACACTTACTCCTATCCTGAGGCAATCCTAACAACTCATTTGGAAATACATATGCAAAATCCTTAATAACTAGAATATCATGAAGTTCCAAATGCCCCTTCCTAGTATACTCCACATAGGCTAAATACCCTTCATATCAACACAATTAATCAGATTTACGAATGAAATGAAACATATTACTTTTATTTCTTATTTACCAAAACATACAACATACTTATTAGGTAGAAAGAAGGTTACAGTCTTAGCTGAGTAGTCTAAACTGACACGATTAGTTGCCAACCAATCTATCCCTAAGATCACATCAAAATCTTACATATTAAGCAAAACCAAATATGTTACCAAATCCCTATCCGCCACCTTCAACTTACAATCTTTTTCTATAAAATCAGTTATTCTTTATTCTTTCATGAGGGTACTAACATGTAAAAGATGACGAAATAGTACAGGCTCTACATGCAACTTACTAGCGAATATAGGTGATATAAAAGAGTGAGTAGAACCTGGATCAAACAAAACTAGGCCTCAAAATCAAAGATAAGTATCTTACCCTTAATCAACTCTCAAGAAGTGTTAGTAGTCTCCTTGTCCAATGCAAACACTTTTCCTTGAGCCATAGTTATTTTACTTTTCTATGTGGCTATAGCTTTCCCTTGAATAGTAGGCTTCCCAATTGGTCTCTGAGCGATTTTAGGTTGGAGACAGTCTTTAATTTGATGGCTTATCTAAACACAATAGAAATAAGCACCTATGATCCAATGGCAAGGCTTAAAATTATGGTTCTTACCATAGTTCTTATAGAGAGAGTAAGACCTTTAAATGGTTGTGGTAGTAGCAGTGAGAGCAATAGTAGGAAGCTTAGTAGCCTTAGGTTGAGACTCAACAAACCTTTGTCCCTTATCAGAGCCCTTCCTCTAAGAAGACTAACTATCGGCAGTCGCTTGCCTCAATCCTAGAGTCGTACATGGCCTGGTGGAACTCATTGTCCTGGTCAACTAATTATGCTCGTCGAATCGCCTCATCATAAGTATAAATATAAAAGGATCTAGCTTGCCTAAGATAGATAGCCTCTGTCACACTCCACTTCCGGGTGCCCTTTATCCATACACACATTACTACGATTGGGCTGTGAGGCGATGTAATTACTAAAGCCCCATAAATTTACAGCGAAAATATTTAAAATTTAATTCACACTCCCACGTGTGTAAATATACAAAATTAATTGTATATTAATATCTTTACATAATATCTGTTAGCACTGAATTTTATATATGTTTAGAACCCTTTTTACTTAGATATTTGAATTGTTCTTTGCAATATTAGGTATGTTTTATGTGTTTGTGCATTTGTGCAGGAAAAAGAACAATTTGGAGAAGTTAAAGCTTTTGGAGCTGGTTCTGATGATTCTGTGAAGAAGTGAAGTTGCAGGATGCTGATCTTGACTTATGCTGCAACAATAGAAGAAACTAGACAGTGCAGAGCAGATTTGGGGAATCAATACCATTGTCGCAGCATAGTAGTCTGATTAGGGAAACACTATTTTTCCACGTGACCTTTCGCGTTTCAGTGCCTGGAAACCTTATAAATAGTCTTTTTATCAGAATTTCGAAGGAGGCTGCTGCAGAAGGCTTCAGGATTGATTTAGCTCAATAGAAACTCCATCTTTTACATCTTTTTGGATCAATGTTTTATTCTAGGGATGATACTTTGGAATTATTGGATGTTTATTATGATCTCTAGGAACTAAACTCCTTTTTCCTAGAATTGATGTAGCCAACTTTGGGTAGATTGCAACTATTTTATGATATTATTTGGATGATCTCAATTATGTTTATTTAATCTACTTGTTATTAATGCTCTAGTTGATTGGCCACCAATTGGATGAATTAGTATAGGAATCCGACACTCGGGAGAGGGGATTATTTATATGCATAAGGGTAGATTAACATAGGACATTATTGAATCGGGAGGTTGACAATTCTTATGAGCCAAGAGAAGCGGATTACTATCGTTTAATGAATTCTATTATTTAATTTTGAATCAGGAAGTTAGGATTAGGTAATTTGGGTATGACTGTTTAAAACTCGGGAGAGATAAACAGGAAATAGTTTTGGCTATAAACAATTTGAAATCAAAAGAACAATTGATCAAAGGAATTGTATGAACCCTAGTTAGGTGAAATCGAGTTCTAGGAATATTTTGCCATTGATATTTTCATTCATAATAATTGTGATTTGTTTTAATTAATTTGTTCCGTAATTAATAGTTAGAATAGTAAATAGGATCTTAACCAATATAAATTACTTTTTTCTAAATAAAGTTCAAGGTTGTTGATTACAGTGATTTGCGGTAGACACAATTCCCTGTGGGACGATACTTATATTTACTCTATACTCGAAATCTGACTTGTGCACTTGCAGTAGTGTTCCCTTTGAGTACAACAAGTTTTCTGGCGCCGTTTGTCGGGGAATTGTTGTTTCGTTTTTCGTTAACACTGTTCCCCAATAGCATTTACTTTAATTTAGATTTTTATTTTTGTTTTAATTTACTATCTACAAATTTTTATTTTAGGTGAATAGTAAAAACCCGTAGAAGTGGAAATACAAACATAAAAGAAGAGTTAGATCCAAAGATTGAGAGAATCATCAGGCAAATTCAACAGAACAGATTTGAAGAGAAAGATCGAAATTTAATCATGGCAGATGAAAATCAGCAGCAGCGAGTATACGCGATTACTTTACCCCAGTTGTGAATCAGAATTTTGCTGCTATAAGAGAGATTCCTGTAAACTGTAATAACTTTGAGTTGAAGCCAGCATTGATCAACATGGTTATGCAAAATCAATTTGGAGGTTTGGCCTTAGAGGATCCTAACACACATTTGACAAGTTTTCTGCAGATTTGTAGCACCATTAAGATTAATGGAGCCCCTGATGATGCTATTCGACTGAGATTGTTTCCATTTTCTCTTCGGGATAAAGCCTTGAGTTGGTATCAAAATCTACCAGCAGGAAGCATTCCGACATGGGCAGTGATGGTACAAAAATTCTTAGCAAAGTACTTCCCACCAGGAAAGACAATGCAGATGAGATTAGAGATTGCCCAATTCACACAGTTAGATCAAGAACCATTACATGAGGTATGGGAGCGATTTAAAGAGTTATTGCGTAGATGGCCTCAGCATGGATATGATGAAGGAAACCAGATACAAGTTTTCTACATAGGCATGACTCCGTAGACACGAGCTACTGTGGATGCTTCAGCAGGAGGTTCACTATGGTCTAAGACACTTGATCATGCTATGCAGTTAATTGAGGAGATGGCTATAAACAGCAGCCAATGGCCAGGTGAAAGAGCTAATGTTAGAAGAGTAGCAGGTACGCATGAGTTAGATACGCAGACAGCCATCCTAGCAAGACTTGAGCAGATTTCAACACAAATTTCTTCAATGGGTATACAAGGGTCGCAAGCTATGATTCATCATGACAGCACAAATCCTAACTTGATGGGGATAGATTTGAAGCAGGTGAATTATGTTAATAATCGTAACTTTAGTTTTCAAGGAAATCGAGTTCCTAACTACTACCAGCCAGGATTCAGAAACCATGAGAATCTATCTTATGGTAACTCTAAAAACGTTCTAAACCCACCAGCAGCAAGTAACAGCAATACATGATTCAATAACCAAGGGAATTCCTAAGGTTATGGTGGAGTTAGAAGGAACGAATTTGAAGAATTCATGGTTGAAACTAGAACAAGATTTAGCAAAACTGATGCACGATTAGACAACGTGGAAGCTAAAATGTCAGAGATGAATACCAATCTTGGTGCGCAGATGAAGTCTGTTGAGACCACTTTGGGACAATTAGCTGCAGCTGTCAATTCTTTAAATGAAAGAGGTAAGTTTCCAAGTGACACAGTGCTCAATCCGAGAGAACACTGCAATGCTATATCTTTGAGAAGTGGGAACACATATGAGCCACCGAAGGTAGCAGAGAAAGAAGAAACTACACCAATAACTAAGGTGCAGAAGAAGCAGACTGAACCTGTTAAGACAAAGGATGCAGAATTAGAAACAGTAAAACAGGGAGTTAATTCTAAACCTTTTAGTAAACTTTTTCCTGATAATCCTCCTTTGTTAAAACCATCTATTCCTTATGCTCAAGCTTTGTATAAAAGGAAGATTGAATCCGAGTTTAAGAAATTTCTTGATATCTTTAAGAAATTACATATTAACATTATGTTTGTTGATGCTCTGCAGCAGATGCCACATTATGCAAAGTTCATGAAAGAAGTGTTGTCAAAGAAACAAAGACTTGAAGATTATGAAACTATCAACTTGACAGAGGAATGCAGTGCAATTTTGCAGCAGAAGTTACCGCAAAAATTAAAAGACCCTGGAAGCTTTACCATTCCATGCGAGATTGGAGGATCGAAAGTGGGTAAGGCATTGTGTGATTTAGGTGCTAGCATAAATTTAATGTCTTTATCTATTTTCAGGAGCCTAGGTCTTGGAGAGGTAAAGCCGACCACCATAAGACTGCAACTAGCAGATAGATCGATTACTTATCCCAGAGGTATAATAGAAGATGTACTTGTTAAAGTTGATAAGTTAATTTTTCCTGTCGATTTTGTAGTTTTAGATTATGAAGAGACAGAGAAATTCCACTTATACTTGGAAGACCATTCCTTGCCACTGGGAGAGCACTAATCGATGTTCAGAGAGGGCAATTAACCCTGAGGATGAATGATGAATCAGTTATGTTCAACATCTATAAGGCGATGAAATTTGCTGATGAGCCGGAGACCTGTAAGTTGATTGAAGTAGTGCAGAGTTGTGTAAGAGAAGTTGAAACAAAGGAATCACCAACCGATCCTATGGCTCAATGTCTGGTAAATTTAGTTTCTAATTTAGATGATGAATTACTAACTGATGAAATTAAAAGTTGTGTTGTTACTTTGGAAGCCAATCCATTAGAAAGTACGACTATAACAACTAAGGAGAAGATTGACAAGTCACAGGTAAGTGAAAAAAAAAGAAGGCAAAACTGAATTGAAAGAATTACCAAGCCATTTGAGGTATGCTTTTTTAGGTGATGATAGTACTTTTCCTGTAATTATTTCATCATTTTTATTAGTTACAGAGGAAGACAAGTTGCTTAGAATTTTAAGAGAGCACAAACCGACAATTAGATGGTTTATTGCTGACATCAAAGGAATTAGTCGCTCTGTTGTGATGCATAAAATTCGATTAGAGGAAAATCATAAACCCTCTATTGAACCACAAAGAAGACTAAATCCAGTAATGAAAGAAGTTGTTAGAGCTGAGATCTTAAAATTATTAAATGCTGGTATTATATATGCTATATCTGATAGTTCTTGGGTGAGTCCTGTACAGGTTGTACCTAAAAAGGGTGGAATGACAGTAGTTTGTGACACAAACGATGAAATCATATCCACCAGAACTGTAACGGGATGGAGAATTTGCATCGATTATAGGAAACTGAACAAAGCTACTAGGAAAGACCACTTCCCGCTTCCGTTCATCGACCAAATGCTAGACAGACTAGCTGGACACAGTTATTATTGCTTTTTAGATGGCTACTCGGGCTATAACCAGATTGCGATAGCCCCAGAAGATCAAGAGAAAACAACATTTACTTGCCCATATGGAACTTTCGCATATAGAAGGATGCCTTTCGGGTTGTGTAACGCCCCAACAACCTTCCAGAGATGCATGATGTCAATTTTGGCTGACATGGTTGAAGAGATAATGAAAGTCTTCATGGATGACTTCTTAGTATTTGGTAGGACTTTTGAACAATGTTTATCAAATTTGGCACTTGTTTTGCAGAGATGTGAAGAGACGAATCTGGTCTTAAATTGGGAGAAGTGTCATTTTATGGTGCAAGAAGGGATTGTCCTTGGACACAAAATTTCAGCTCACGGCATTGAGGTGGATAGAGCTAAAGTCGCTGCAATTGAAAAGCTTCCTCCTCCAAAATCAGTTAAAGCCGTGAGGAGCTTTTTAGGACATGCAGGCTTCTATCGTAGATTTATCAGGGACTTTTCAAAAATCTCAAAACCTTTATGTCACTTATTGGAAAAAGATGCTGATTTTTTCTTTGATGATTTTTGCTTGCAGGCATTTGAAAAGATCAAGAAGGAACTTATTTCTGCACTTATTATGATCACACCAGATTGGACAGAACCATTTGAACTGATGTGCGACGCGAGTGATTTTGCAATTGGAGCTATCCTTGGACAGAAGAGAGACAAGATTTTTCAGGCTATCTATTATTCAAGCAAGACCTTAGATGATGCTCAGAAAAATTAGACAACAACGGAGAAGGAGATCCTTACAGTTGTACATGCATTTGACAAGTTCAGACCATATTTAATTGGGAGCAAGGTCATTGTCTATACAGATCATGCAGCTATTCGTTATCTATTTGCAAAAAAGGGCGCCAAACCCAGACTTATTAGATGGATCTTGCTTTTGCAAGAATTTAATTTTGAGATCAGGGACAAAAAAAGATCTGATAATGTTATAGCTGATCATTTATCTAGGTTGGAGCAATCTGAAATTCAGCAAGAACAGCCTATTCAAGAGGAATTTCCAGATGAGACAATAATGAAGATTGATGAAAATCTACCTTGGTTCGCAGACATAGTGAATTACTTAGCAGGAGGATTAATGCCAAGTGGTTTAACTTACCAATAGAGGAAGAAATTCTTCCATGATGTCAACTCGTATTTTTGGGATGATCCTCTGCTGTTTAAGAAGTGTTCAGACCAGATTATAAGATGATGTGTGCCGAAAGATGAAGCTCAGGAAATTCTGCGCCACTGCCATGCTGTAGCATATAGAGGACATTTTGGTGCAGAACGTATAGCAGAAAAGGTGTTGCAATCAGGTTTTTATTGGCCTAGTGTGTTTAAAGATAGTTACGTGTTTGTAAAAACATGTGACAGATGTCAAAGGGTTGGAAATATCTCAAGAAGGCATGAATTACCTTTGACAAATATTGTAGAAGTGGAAATCTTTGATGTATGGGGTATTGATTTTATGGGACTGTTTCCTCCATCTTTTGGGAAGCTGTACATTCTTCTTGCTGTTGATTATGTCTCTAAGTGGGTGGAGGCAATAGCAACACCAGCAAATGATGCAAAAGTGGTAATTTAGTTTCTGCACAAGAATATATTGACAAGATTCGGTACCCCAAGAGCCATTTTGAGTGATGAAGGCACTCATTTCTGTAACAAAATCTTCAATGGTTTGATGCGAAAATATAGAATTTGACATAAAGTAGCTCTCGGTTATCATCCGCAGACAAATAGCCAAGCTGAAATTTCAAACCGAGAAATGAAGTTGATATTGGAGAAGACTGTCCACCTAAATAGAAAAGACTGGGCTAACAAGTTAGATGGCGTACTTTGGGCATACAGGACAGTCTATAAGACTCCAATTGGAATGTCTCCCTATAGGTTGGTATTTGGTAAGGCATGTCATCTACCTGTAGAGCTTGAGCATCGAGCTTATTGGGCCATTAAGAAGCTAAATTTTGACTATAACAAGGCTGGAGAAAATCGGTCACTCCAATTGAATGAGCTTGATGAGCTGAGAAATGAGTCCTATAATAATGCAAGAATCTATAAGGGTAGGACCAAAAGATGGCATGACAAGATGATAATGAGAAGAGAATTCAGTTCTGGACAGCAAGTTCTATTGTATAATTCAAGGCTTAAGTTATTTCCTAGCAAATTGAAGTCAAGGTGGTCAGGACCGTTTGAAATAAACCAAGTTTTTCCATATGGAGCAATTGAGTTGAAGAAATCAGATGGAAGCTTGTTCAAGGTCATTGGGTAGCGCATAAAGCGTTATTATGGAGAGGGCGTGCATAAATTAGATAGCATTCCCCTTGGTGAACCGAATTAAGGAGACTGGAAGCAGTCTGGCTGAAGACTTGAAATTCAACGTTTTTGGGAGGCAACCCAATTTATCTTTTTAGGATTATTAGTTTTTCATCTCGTTTTATTTTCTTTGATTTTAGTAGTTTGTTTTTCTTTTTATTTTATTTTATTAGTTTGAATTTTATTTTTCAGGCATATCAGAAGAGCACAGTTTGGAAGAATAATTATCATGATCCTGCAACCAAGAATGCATGAGTGCATGATCAGGTGAAAGAACAAGAAAAATTTTGCAAGGGCTTAGTAGCTTCAGTGTAGACAAACAGAACAGAAAAGAAACAAAAATGGTTTTTCAAGAACAAAAGTGAAGAAGTACGTGAACAGTACCTAAGTTGGAAAACTAAATTCTTCAATTGAAGAAGAGAGGGCAGAATAATGTTAATAATGGTAAGAAAAAGAAAGAAAGACAGAAAGGGCATGAGATGAAATTCTGTCAAAATAAGAAACAAATGTCTACAATAGTGAGGTGAATGGAATACACATGTCAATGTCTTATTGGAAGACGGATTCCCTTATCTTGTCAACCGCACTTACTATTCGGTTAAGCCAAAGAACCCTACCAAACTAATTTGAAAAAGGCGGCCAAACCTTTTACTTACTCAGACTCTCTTTTTCTAGTCCTGCATTTTCCCTTATTCTCTTGGAAGTACACCGATTACCCCACACCCATCATTTTTCTTTCTTCCGATCCTGTTGTTTTCTGCTGATTTGGTAGTTTGGCCAACAAATTTTTTGTGGATTCGCGATCTTGGTGGTCCCGAAACCCTTGGGGGAAGTAGAAAGCATTTTCTTGTCCGATTGTGTTAAAGACACAAAGTGGTCCAACTTAAGCTTACATGATTTTTGTTCAGAGTATTTTACTACTTTCTTCAATCGTTTTCGATTTTCCAAGCGGATTTCCTTTTGTTTTCTACAACTTGGATTTTTGAAACTCTTCTCGATTTGGTAAACTGTTGATTGGAGAAATTCTGGTTGTGACGTAAACTTTTGGGTTTAGTTTGTGTGCTTGTCCGATTGGGGTCTAAACACTATTCTTGTCCATTTGAGCTTCTATTGGTAATGGAACCCAAAGCCCAAGCCAGGCGCAACCTCGACAGTTCGAGTTAAGCCACTAATAGCTCAGCCCCGTCTCCAGAGAGGGAAGAGCCTGTCAGGACCCCAGTTTCAATCCTTGACTTTAACCAAAAACCACAATAAATTTTTTGCATTTTAACATACCTTTCTCCTCTTCAATGGTTGGGCTGTGATTCGATGTCAGAGTCTTCACTTACCATAATATCCATTCTCATACATACATATCAATATATTAATTCTGACTGTAACTGCTTTCATTATACATGTAAGATTATATAAAATCTAATACGATTACATTCCCCATAATATATAACGTATACATCACTGTGCTGTTTCTATGTTTAGATACACAACTGTACATAATAAGTATACCTGGCAATCGATAGGAACTAGCAGTGGACTCTGGGACACTCTCCCACGATAACTCTCGCTCTACTGACGCTCTGTAGAGAGATGTAAAGAAAAGGGGGGTGAGCATAACGCGCTCAGTAAGGAAATCAGGCAAGCAAGTAGATATCCACACTATCTACTCAAAATAGTGCTATGCCTTGAAAACATTATTTCCTTAACTCACTTTAAAAGCATGTCTTGAAATATAATATATATACTTGTACAAAATAAATCCCATGTACAGAAATCATGCTTTATTTCTCAAATGTAGGCATGTAGTGCAAAACAATGCATTGTATATAAATCATGCCTTTATGTAAATCATGCCATGTATATTTAAATCACAATAAATATGGCATCAAATGATTCACAACACAAATCGGAGTCCGACCCATCCCTCAGGTCTGTCCGCAGTTTAAATCAGTCAATCAATGTGATATATCATGTGAGACTCTGTGGCAAATGCAAATAGTATCCTGGATTATGATCATATCCGAAAAGTGATCCCATGCGACACAGTACTCGGTGTGCGGCAATCACTGCTGTAACGGGAGGATGGTCAGTCCAATGTCAACCGCCAGCTACGTAACACACGGTACAGCGTACACCTCGTGTCCCAAACACGGTACAAAGTACACCCGTGGACCCTCATAGCCAGAGTGCCTCCCATAGGACTTAGCCCTCGAAACTATGGAAATATTTATACCACGTCTATATCAACCTCATGCGGATATCCTCTCTAGCTATGACACACAGTCACACAAGGACTCAGGCATGGGTTTTAACATGTATTACATATCACATACAGTGTGCGTCTTGAGTGCGACTCACAGTCGTCACTCCGCTCAAACACTGTTTCACATCACAAAACTCAACTCTAGTGCGAGCAATCTCTAGCAACTAGGTCAATGCATAGTTTATGTATTAAATCAAGTACGAGCAATAGCTCCCAGTACTATGCTATGCACAATATCAAAATCAAGTACGAGCAATAGCTCTCAGTACTATGTAATGTATAAACCATGAAGAATCGAGTACGAGCAACGCTTTAGCACTCTGTCATGCATATATCATTCAAAGCTGAGTACGAGTGAGAACTCCAGTACTCTATCATGCATGTCATGAAAATCTAGTGCGTATCAAAATCCAGCACTATGTATGTGGAAAACATATGAATCCCAGTGCGAGCTATGCTCTAGCACGATTCATTCTCACAAAATATGATAGATGGCTATTTAAAAGGAATTGTTTACAAAACATTAAAATCAGCACCATAAAGTGTGCTTAAGTCATATCAACCTTAAAATCATTAGCCCATCTATTTATTTTCATGCTAATAGCAATTAAACACTCACAATAGTATTTTCCATGCTTTTTGCAACTTCTCACAAAAGTTGACTTTTTGACTAACTAGGGGCAAAATCGTAATTTGCCACTATCGGTTCGCAATAATTATTATTCACTTTCTCTGACCCTCAGAGTTTTTAAGTGAATGCAGAAGCAGTTGAAAATACGTGCAGGTATCTCTAACTACTCGCAAAAGTCCCTTAGCTCGGATCACGTCACGTGACCTCACTTCCTCGGTGCTGCTAATTCCCGCAGTCCGATCAGCTCTCAATGTAAACTTCGAAGCTGTAAATAACCATTACTCAGGTTAATCATAATTTTCCTACTGTATTACACATTAATACAGTCTATTTTCCCTTAATGGGCCTTAAAATCTTTAATGGGCCTTAATCCGTATTAAGCCCGTTTTTCACTTATTATTTCCCTTCATCAGGGTCTATCGACTCATTGGGCCTATCAATACCCATTGGGCTTTATTCCAAGCTCTTTGGATAGCCCGTATATCATTTACGACATTTAATTCAAAATTTCGAATATAATTCACTAATACGGAATTTAATCCGAAATGCGTAAATTAAATCTTAAATACGCATAAATCACATAAATTGTCGTAAATGAGCTTTACTTACCCGAGATTATGCGATAGTAAGCAAATCAAAGTTCGATCGGGCTTTTGTTCGGAATTTATCGTCGAACTGCACAATTTATTATATTTAACTCCGGGTCAATTTTTAATTAAATATAATTTAAATAAATTCATCGGAAATCAAATCGGTCTCTTTTGACCTCGTATCGACTTACCCGAAGTCCGGTGAAATCCCAAAAATTTTCATTTTCCTTTTTCTTTCTTTTTCCTCTTTTTCCCCTTTTCTCCTTGGCTGAACCGGTCCGGTCCGGTTCAGCACAGAACCTTCTCCACTGAACCGCCGACCGGTTCAGGCATCCTTTGGCCGTGCCGGCCCATTCCAGTCGATTCCCGACGCATCACCACCGCAGTTCGGCGCGCCTAAGCCTGGGCAACACTCGGCTGGGCTCGATCGGGACCAAGCACCGTCGGTGGCCGCCGAATCTCTTCTTTTCCTCCGCGGCTTCTCCTCTTCGATTCGCCGGCGTCCGACGTCGGTGGAGGTCGTGATCGGTGCCGATGGGTGCGCACGGTGCCGGGCTTCCTTTTCCGACCGCTTGCCTGCCCGTGGGGTGGCCGGTGCTCGCCGTCCGGTGGTCTTCTCCCTCGGGTCGGCTTGCTTCCGTTTCCTCTGTTCTCTCTCCCCGATTTCTCTTCAGATTTCCTTTTTTTTTATAATATATTTTTATTATTATTTTATTATAAAATAATAATAAATATCCCATAAATATCCCAAAAATATCTAAAAATATCTCCAAAAATCATATTAAATTTATTTAATCCGTAAATGAGTTTATCAGTCCGATTTTACCTTTTCGGTATATTTTTTTACTATTTTTGGGCTCATTTTTCGAGGTGAAAATTTTGATAAATTCTAATAAATTTATATCTTGATCAATTGGGCTCGAAATTAAATATTTTCCTCGATTTTGATCAAGATTCTTCAATTTCATATTTTTAATGAAATTGTCTTATCGAAATTATACCGAATTTCAGTCATTTGACCGTTTTACCCCTGCACTCGTTCGGGAATCAACTTAACCCTTATCTCGCTGTTATGTAGCTTACATGCATTTTTAATTTCTCAAATAGTCGATTGCATGATAGTAAATACTCTTCTTTTGATTCAACTATAATTACATAGTGTTCATACACATAGGAATCATAAGGTACAAGCTACAAAAAATCCGGGTCTGACAATCCTCCCCCACTCAAAAAATTTGGTCCTCCAAATTAGAACCAAGTCAGTCCTCAAATAGGTGAGGGTACTTCTCTCGCATCAGACTCTCTAGCTCCCAACTAGCTTCCTCTGAAGTATGATGCTGCCAGAGAATCTTCACTAATCCGATGGTCTTCGATCTCAATACCTTCTCCTTCCTATCCAATATCCGAATCGGTCTCTCAACATATGACATGTCCTCTCGGAGCTCCAAAGGCTCGTAACTAATCACATGTGACGGATCCGGGTGATACTTCCGAAGCATCAATATGTGGAAGACGTTGTGGACACCTGATAAGTCCGGTGGCAATGCCAACCTATACGCCTTATCTCCCACTCGATCAAGTATCTCAAAAGGTCCAATGTAGCGAGGATTTAGTTTCCCTCTCTTCCCAAATCTCGCTATACCCTTGGAAGGAGAAACTCTCAAAAACACGGATTCACCAACTGCAAACTCTAGTGGCCTACGTCTCCTGTCAGCGTAACTCTTCTGTCTGCTTTGAGCTGTCTTCAGTCTCTCTACTATCAAGCGGACGTCCTCAGATGCTTGCGTAACCAAGTCAGGAGCAAAAATCTTACGGTCACCCACTTCTTCCCATCCAATAGGGGAACAACATCTACGGCCATACAAAGCCTCATACGGTGCCATCTCGATACTCGAATGATGACTGTTGTTGTAGGCGAACTCGGCTAGTGGCAGGTGGTCATCCCAGGAGCCTCGATAGTCTAGCACACATGCTCTCAACATGTCCTCCAGAGTCTGTATAGTCCTCTCTGACTGACCATCTGTCTGAGGATGGAAAGCGGTGCTCAAACTCAACTGGGTTCTCATGGCTTCCTGAAAATGTCCCCAAAAGTGGGATGTGAAGTGGGAATCCCTATCAGAGACTATGCTCACTGGTACACCGTGTAACCTCACTACCTCGCGTACGTACAGTTCTGCTAATGAACTCAGAGTATCGGTAGCTCTCATAGCTAGGAAGTGGGCTAACTTCGTCAGTCTATCAACGATCACCCATATAGCATCGTGATTCCTGCGGGTCCTTGGTAAACCCATCACGAAATCCATGGTGATATGCTCTCATTTCCATGTCGGTATAGGTAGAGGCTGCAATAACCCTGCAGGTTTCTGATGCTCTACCTTCACCTGCTGACATACGAGACACTTTGCCACGAAGTCTGCTACTTCTTTCTTCATACCCGACCACCAGTATACCTTCCGGAGGTTCTGATACATCTTGTTACTCCCCGGATGCAACGTATACCTCGACGAATGAGCTTCCGCCAATATCAATCTTCTGAGTCCTGGATCCTCGGGAACACACAATCTACCTCTAAACCTCAGTAGTCCATCTGAACTCAACTCAAAATCAGTCACGGTGCCCTTCTGCATCTGACTACTCACATCCATACAAAATGGATCAGTCTGCTGAGCTACTCTGATCCTGTCCAACAGATCCGGCTCCAAGCGTAGACTAGCTATCACATAGCCTGTATCCATGTCAGAAGGCATGACTCCCAAACTGAGGCTGGCAAACTGCTCTAGCAAATCATGCTCCCTAACCATCATGTACGATACCATCCCCAGGCTCTTCCTGCTCAAGGCATCGGCTACAACATTAGCCTTACCCGGATGATAAAGTATCTCACAATCGTAGTCCTTCAGAAGCTCTAGCCATCTTCTCTGTCTCATGTTCAGCTCCTTCTGTGAGAACAGGTACTTGAGGCTCTTGTGGTCAGTAAATATCTGGAACTTCTCACCATACAAGTAGTGGCGCCATACCTTCAACGCAAACACTACTGCTGCTAGTTCCAAATCATGGGTCGGATAGTTTTTCTCATGATCCTTCAGCTGTCTGGATCCATAAGCAACTACCTTCTCGTCTTGCATCAATATGCAGCCGAGTCCCTGATGCGAAGCATCGGTATACACTGCAAATCCTCCTGAGCTGGTAGGGATAGTGAGAATCGGAGCTGTGGTCAATCGACGCTTCAACTCCTCAAAACTCTTCTCACAATCCTCGTTCCATACGAACGGTATACTCTTTCGAGTAAGACGTGTCAACGGAGCAGCCAACTTTGAAAATCCCTAAACGAATCTCCGATAGTATCCAGCTAAACCCAGAAAACTGCTGATCTCGGTGACTGTCCTCGGCTGTTCCCACTGAACTACCGCCTCTATCTTAGATGGATCAATTGATACACCATCTCTCGATACGAGATGTCCCAAAAACGAGATCTGTGACAACCAAAAGTCACACTTGCTGAGCTTAGCATATAACTCATGCTCCCGTAATGTCTGCAACACGATCCTGAGGTGCTCCTCATGCTCCTCCTTGGATCTCGAATACACCAATATGTCATCGATGAAGACGATAACAAACTGGTCCAAGTATGGCTTGAACACATCGTTCATCAAAGCCATGGAAGCAGCTGGAGCATTCGTCAATCCGAATGGCATGACCAAGAACTCATAATGGCCATATCGGGTACGAAATGCTGTCTTGGGTACATCTCCACTCCGAACCTTCAGCTGATGATACCCAGACCTTAGGTCAATCTTGGAAAAGACCTGTGCTCCCTGTAGCTGATCTAGCAAGTCGTCAATGCGTGGAAGGGGGTATCTATTCTTGATGGTGACCTTATTCAACAATCGGTAGTCTATACACAATCGGAGGCTCCCATCCTTCTTCCTCACAAACAAAACCGATGCTCCCCAAGGTGAAACACTCGGTCGTACAAAGCCCCTATCCAACAGCTCATGTAACTGTCTCTTGAGCTCCTCCAACTCGACTAAGGCGATAAGGTGGTCTCGAAATAGGCTCCGTACCAAGTACCAGATCTATACAGAACTCCATCTCTCTGTCTGGTGGTAACCCTGGCAATTCGTCCGGGAAAACATCTGGGTACTCACTGACCACAGTGATATCTGTCAACTCCGGATGTGCCTTATCCATATCTACCACGTACGCAATGAAACCTTGATATGTTGAAGGTTTTCTAAATCAGAAATCATGTAATAATCATATCTATTCCTTTCATTTATCTTTATTAAACTTTACAACATATCTTGTAGGGTTAGGAAACATAACTGTCTTAGCGTAACAATCTAAAACAGCATGGTTTGCAGATAGCCAATCCATTCCTAATATTATATCAAAGTCGCTCATACTTAGTAATATTAGATTGGCTGTTATCTCCTTATCCCCTACTCTCAACTTGCAGTCATTATATACATATTCTACAACTTGACTACTATTTATAGGAGTACTGATTAACATCATCATACATAAACGTGTACGCTCTACATGTCTTGCTAATTTACATGCAAATGAAGGCGATACAAAAGAATGCGTGGCACCAGGATCAATTAAAACATATGCTTTAATATCATAAATCAGGATGTTACCTCGAATCACATTCGATGAAGCATCAGCTGTTCCCTGGTCCAAAGCATGTACTCGCCCTTGACCCATCACTTGTTTCCCTTTCTCCTCTACCGTCGCTCTACCTCTCTGAGCAGACGTACCAGCTGGGGTTCTATCATACTCCATGCCCCTCTGTGGTGCAGTCACATATGGTGCTGGGCACTCTCTAGCCATGTGCCCCTGTTTCCCACATCGAAAACATACCATAGCACCCTGTGGACACAGTCTATCTCCATGTGATCTACCGCATCTTCTGCACGAATCTGCAGTAGGTCTCGATCCTCCCATGACAATGCCCTTCACTGGGGCTGCAGTCGGATAAGTAGGAGGTCTAGCATATCTATCTCGTGTCCCCTCTATCCGTGATCTCTTACCGAAGGATCTCTTTCCCCCTCGATAACTAAAATCTCTAGCGGGTCTCTTCTTCTGCAAGTCTAGGCTACGGCTAAACTTCCCAAACTCGAAAGCATTCCTCTCGTAGTCCTGCTCACATAGTTGCGCCCTGCGCACTGCCTCCTCATAAGTCACTATGTCCAGCGGAAC
Organism: Firmiana major; assembly: GCA_033439115.1. Classification (NCBI taxonomy): domain Eukaryota; kingdom Viridiplantae; phylum Streptophyta; class Magnoliopsida; order Malvales; family Malvaceae; genus Firmiana; species Firmiana major. Next base: position 51,068,471 of record CM065898.1, on the reverse strand, counting down.
TAACTTGGACTGTAGCACTGGTCTCAACCCGTCGATAAATCTGTGGACCTTTCTGGTCTCACTGTACATGGTATCCGGGTCATATCTTCCTAGGGATAGGAATCGAGTCTCATACTCGTCCACAGATAAACTCCCCTGGTGTAGTCCCAAAAATTCTGCCTGTAGTTTCCGCTGTACGGTGTCGGGAATAAACTGCCTCCTGAAGGCCTCCCGAAATATATCCCAACTGATATTCGTGTGTCGGGATCTCAATATAAGTCGGGTGGACTTCCACCAATGCTCTGCAGCTCCCTTCAGTAGGAACGCAGCAAACGCGACCATCTCCGAGGTCGTACACTCGAAGAATCCATAGAGCTTCTCCAGCTCTGCTAACCACTCCTCGGCAGCCACGGGGTTCTTGACCCCACTAAATGATGGAGGTCTAAACTTCTGGAACTCCCTCAACCGATGCAGGTCACATCCATATCCTAATCCACTTCCACCCGAAACCGGTGGGGGTGTAGGAGTATCTACAGTATTCTGTGCATCAGCTGTCTGCGTAGGTGTATCAGGGGCAACTGCCTCTCCTGTAGCAGCTCCTGCCTCCTGTCTCTGCCTACCTGGCATCGTCTGTGCCAGTATCTCAATAATAGTCTCGAGACCACGCTCTAATCTCGTGAAGCGCGTCTCGACACACTCGGGTGCCTCAGTAGCACCTGGAGTCTCTTACGTAGGTAATGGTCCGGCAGCGGCTCGTCCCCCGGGTCTATCTCCCCGGCCTCGAGCCCTACCTCTAGTAACTCTACCACTGCGCGTATTTGTCATATCGACAAGGTTCCTGCATTCACAATAGTGAATCAGTCCATTTCCTATCTGGTATACACAGTTATATCTAAACACAGCACAGTACTATGGGGATGTACACTTTCCTATTTTCTAACACCGAGTCACATCAGACCAACCCCTGCTCTGATACCATCCTGTCAGGACCCCAGTTTCAATCCTTGACTTTAACCAAAAACCACAATAAATTTTTTGCATTTTAACATACCTTTCTCCTCTTCAATGGTTGGGCTGTGATTCGATGTCAGAGTCTTCACTTACCATAATATCCATTCTCATACATACATATCAATATATTAATTCTGACTGTAACTGCTTTCATTATACATGTAAGATTATATAAAATCTAATACGATTACATTCCCCATAATATATAACGTATACATCACTGTGCTGTTTCTATGTTTAGATACACAACTGTACATAATAAGTATACCTGGCAATCGATAGGAACTAGCAGTGGACTCTGGGACACTCTCCCACGATAACTCTCGCTCTACTGACGCTCTGTAGAGAGATGTAAAGAAAAGGGGGGTGAGCATAACGCGCTCAGTAAGGAAATCAGGCAAGCAAGTAGATATCCACACTATCTACTCAAAATAGTGCTATGCCTTGAAAACATTATTTCCTTAACTCACTTTAAAAGCATGTCTTGAAATATAATATATATACTTGTACAAAATAAATCCCATGTACAGAAATCATGCTTTATTTCTCAAATGTAGGCATGTAGTGCAAAACAATGCATTGTATATAAATCATGCCTTTATGTAAATCATGCCATGTATATTTAAATCACAATAAATATGGCATCAAATGATTCACAACACAAATCGGAGTCCGACCCATCCCTCAGGTCTGTCCGCAGTTTAAATCAGTCAATCAATGTGATATATCATGTGAGACTCTGTGGTAAATGCAAATAGTATCCTGGATTATGATCATATCCGAAAAGTGATCCCATGCGACACAGTACTCGGTGTGCGGCAATCACTGCTGTAACGGGAGGATGGTCAGTCCAATGTCAACCGCCAGCTACGTAACACACGGTACAGCGTACACCTCGTGTCCCAAACACGGTACAAAGTACACCCGTGGACCCTCACAGCCAGAGTGCCTCCCATAGGACTTAGCCCTCGAAACTATGGAAATATTTATACCACGTCTATATCAACCTCATGCGGATATCCTCTCTAGCTATGACACACAGTCACACAAGGACTCAGGCATGGGTTTTAACATGTATTACATATCACATACAGTGCGCGTCTTGAGTGCGACTCACAGTTGTCACTCCGCTCAAACACTGTTTCACATCACAAAACTCAACTCTAGTGCGAGCAATCTCTAGCAACTAGGTCAATGCATAGTTTATGTATTAAATCAAGTACAAGCAATAGCTCCCAGTACTATGCTATGCACAATATCAAAATCAAGTACGAGCAATAGCTCTCAGTACTATGTCATGTATAAACCATGAAGAATCGAGTACGAGCAACGCTTTAGCACTCTGTCATGCATATATCATTCACAGCTGAGTACGAGTGAGAACTCCAGTACTCTATCATGCATGTCATGAAAATCTAGTGCGTATCAAAATCCAGCACTATGTATGTGGAAAACATATGAATCCCAGTGCGAGCTATGCTCTAGCATGATTCATTCTCACAAAATATGATAGATGGCTATTTAAAAGGGATTGTTTACAAAACATTAAAATCAGCACCATAAAGTGTGCTTAAGTCATATCAACCTTAAAATCATTAGCCCATCTATTTATTTTCATGCTAATAGCAATTAAACACTCACAATAGTATTTTCCATGCTTTTTGTAACTTCTCACAAAAGTTGACTTTTTGACTAACTAGGGGTAAAATCGTAATTTGCTACTATCGGGTCGCAATAATTATTATTCACTTTCTCTGACCTTCAGAGTTTTTAAGTGAATGCAGAAGCAGTTGAAAATACGTGCAGGTATCTCTAACTACTCGCAAAAGTCCCTTACCTCGGATCACGTCACGTGACCTCACTTCCTCGGTGCTGCTAATTCCCGCAGTCCGATCAGCTCTCAATGTAAACTCCGGAACTGTAAATAACCATTCCTCAGGTTAATCATAATTTTTCTACTGTATTACACATTAATACAGTCTATTTTCCCTTAATGGGCCTTAAAATCCTTAATGGGCCTTAATCCGTATTAAGCCCATTTTCCACTTATTATTTCCCTTCATCAGGGTCTATCGACTCATTGGGCCTATCAATACCCATTGGGCTTTATTCCAAGCTCTTTGGATAGCCTGTATATCATTTACGACATTTAATTCAAAATTTCGAATATAATTCACTAATACGAAATTTAATCCGAAATGCGTAAATTAAATCTTAAATACGCATAAATCACATAAATTGTCGTAAATGAGCTTTACTTACCCGAGATTATGCGATAGTACGCAAATCGAAGTTCGATCGGGCTTCTATTCAGAATTTATCGTCGAACTGCACAATTTATTATATTTAACTCCGGGTCAATTTTTAATTAAATATAATTTAAATAAATTCATCAGAAATCAAATCGGTCACTTTTGACCTTGTATCAACTTACCCGAAGTCCGGTGAAATCCCGAAAATTTTCATTTTCCTTTTTCTTTCTTTTTTCTCTTTTTCCCCTTTTCTCCTTGGCTGAACCGGTCCGGTCCGGTTCAGCACAGAACCTTCTCCATTGAACTGCCGATCGGTTCAGGCATCCTTTGGCCGTGCCGGCCTATTCCGATCGATTCCCGACGCATCACCACCGCAGTTCGGCGCGCCTAAGCCTGGGCAACACTCGGTTGGGCTCGATCGGGACCAAGCACCGCCAGTGGCCGCCGAATCTCTTCTTTTCCTCCGTGGCTTCTCCTCTTCGATTCGTCGGCGTCCGACGTCGGTGGAGGTCGTGATCGGTGCCGATGGGTACGCACAGAGCCGGGCTTCCTTTTCCGACCGCTTGCCTGCCCGTGGGGTGGCCGGTGCTCGCCGTCCGGTGGTCTTCTCCCTCGGGTCGACTTGCTCCCGTTTCCTCTGTTCTCTCTCCCCGATTTCTCTTCAGATTTCTTTTTTTTTATAATATATTTTTATTATTATTTTATTATAAAATAATAATAAAAATCCCATAAATATCCCAAAAATATCCCAAAAATATCTAAAAATATCTCCAAAAATCATATTAAATTTATTTAATCCGTAAATAAATTTATCAGTCTAATTTTACCTTTTCGGTATATTTTTTTTACTATTTTGGGCTCATTTTTCGAGGCAAAAATTTTGATAAATTCTAATAAATTTATATCTTGATCAATTGGGCTCGAAATTAAATATTTTCCTCGATTTTGATCAAGATTCCTCAATTTCATATTTTTAATGAAATTGTCTTATCGAAATTATACCGAATTTCAGTCATTTGACCGTTTTACCCCTGCACTCGTTTGGGAATCAACTTAACCCTTATCTCGCTGTTATGTAGCTTACATGCATTTTTAATTTCTCAAATAGTCAATTGCATGATAGTAAATACTCTTCTTATGATTCAACTATAATTACATAGTGTTCATACACATAGGAATCATAAGGTACAAGCTACAAAAAATTCGGGTCTGACAGAGCCAGTCACCACTAATTATGATCCTTCTAGATTTGTAAACAGCCAAGCCGCAAAAAATTTCAAGAAAATTATGGGCAAAAACATGATTATCGAAAGGAGTTTTTGGCCTGATATTGGTGGCTGAGATATGTATTATGAGTTTTTGAGGGATTTCGGGTTGCTGAAATTAGCAGGACAACCTGAAGATGCCATTCTTGATGTAGTCTAAGAATTTTATGCCAATGCAATGGAGAGCACCCATTCGACATCTGAAGTCAGGGGTATTCTTATTCCTTACAACGCCAACGCCATTAATTTGTACCTGGACCTTCCGCAAGGGGTGCAAGATGAATATACCAGTTATGTTACAGCTCTCCACACTGATGCTGGTGAGCTGTATTGAGTCATTAACGAACTAACAGTACCATACACCCATTGGCAGAAGATGCCAGAAGCTGAATCTATGGCATTCCCTTCCAATCGACTTCAATATGGTCTACACGAATGGTATGATTTCATTTGCTCACGAATCATGCCTACAACTCGTAAAAGCAGTGTTAATGTCGATCAAGCTGCTCTCCTTTTCTGTATTCTGACTGCTAAGATTATTGATTTTGGAGCCATTATCTTTCGGTCGATGCAAGAGTTTATACGCAGGGAAAATAAAAGGTGTTTACCTCACCCTTCATTGGTTTATGGACTTTGTAAGAAATATGGCGTATATTGGATTGAGCTTAAACCACGACTGGCTAGGAAATCTATAATCACTTTCAAAAATCCTCGGGTACCTCTAACTCAGAGAGAAGTTGCTCCTCCTGCTGCCCCACCACCACCTATTAGTGGTACTTCTGCTGGTCTATCCGCTGCACCTTCCACCACTTCCGACTCCATTGACGCTGTGCTAAACGAGATTAAAGAGTTACAAATGGAGATGCGCAATAATAATCGAGACTATTAGACTTTCTGTGCGTATGTTGCTGCCTACCATCATTCATTAGTAGACTACCTAAATACCAGGGGTCGTGAGGGAGAGGTGATATTTCCCTTGCCGCCACAATGGTGTATGCCACAACAGGGAGAGGCAGATGATGATGATGATGAAGACATGGAAGAAGCTGCCTCGGAGGAAGCTGATGCTGCAGATGGCTCAAAGGAGGATTCAGACAGTTAGACTACCCTAGGGAAGTCCTCTTTACTACTTTTTCCAATTCATTGAGGACAATGAAAATCTTAAGTTTGGGGGAGTTATTGGCTGTGCTCTGTGTCATGCTTTGCTATGTTTTTCATGCCTGCTGTTATGTTTGCCATGCTTTATTATGTTTTATGTGCCTGTTTCAATTTTTTTTTGTGCCTCTTTTATTGTTTGTGTACAATTATACTCAGTTTTACAGATTAGTTTTCTAGATTGTGGCCAAAGATGGATTTTGCAAGGAATTGATCAAATTTTGTTTAAATGGATGATTTTTATTGTTTGAGTATTGATATGTGGATAGAAAGCTTCACTTGAATCTTTTCACTCAAATTATGCACCAATCATATTCAATTTATGCACTTACTGTGTTGATATGTGAAACTAAAAAGAATCTAGAACTTGATTAGTTATTACTTGAGGCGAAATATATAGACCATGCATGATTAGGAAAATGATCTAGGTCGTTTTTGTTTTGAGATTGAGCCTTTCAAGCATACCCAATTATATTAATCCCTTGGAAAACCCTTTGAGCCAAAATTTTCCATTTTGTTGTTATATAACCATATTACAAGCCATGGCCTAATTGTTTGATTATCCTATTCTTTTGGTCCCTTAATTAAAGTACTATCAATCAAAATTTTTGGATTATGGGAGGAGTTCAAAAGAAAATAGGGTGGTTTGTAAATTGTTGGCTTGAGAACTTGAATGTTACAAACAAGGGTTTGTTGTTGAATCTTGATGAAAAACTAGTGTCATATGCAGTTACGAGTAGTGAAAAATAAAATTCTGGAGTGTGACACTGTAAATTTAAAAAAATATATATTTCAAACTCGAGAATGAGTAAAGTTGGGTAGTGATTCATGAGCTCAAAACAAATTCAATCCAAATGTGATTACAGTGCTTTAGGTGGATTAAACTTCATAGTATATCCTTTATCCCACCTAAAACCTGAGCCTTATGTTACAACCTTTGAAAAGTCCTTTTGATTCTTGGTTATGCTTGAGTCTTTATTAGTGGAGAGTAGTAGTTAATTCAAGTATATGAAGTCTTGTGTTTAATTTTCATTTAGATTTTGCGTTAACACTTGAGTACATGAACTTGAGTAAATGATTGTACACACACGCACAAGTAGAAAGTGAAGAGTGAAGGGGGATTGGTTTGTTTTGATTGACTTGAACAATATAAATCTGAAATTTATCCTAAGCTGAGAACCTTGTGAATTCTTGAGAAAAATCCCAATTTAGTATGACAAGTATGTGAGCTGAGTATGGTTGAGAGTCTTCAATTGTTCTGTTTCTAGTATGTGTATGCTTGAGGACAAGAAAATTTCTAAGTTTGGGGGTATTTGTTAGCACTGAATTTTATATATGTTTAGAACTCTTTTTACTTAGTTATTTGAATTGTTATTTGCAATATTAGGTATGTTTTATGTGTTTTGTGCATTTGTGCAGGAAAAAGAACAATTTGGAGAAGTTAAAGCATTTGGAGCTGGTTCTGATGATTCTGTGAAGAAGTGAAGTTGCAGGATGCTGATCGTGACTTATGCTGCAATAATAGAAGAAACTGGACAGTGCAGAGCAGATCTGGGGAATCAATACCATTGTCGCAGCATAGCAGTCTGATTAGGGCAACACTGTTTTTCCACGTGGCCTTCCGCGTTTTAGTTCCTGGAAACCTTATAAATAGTCTTTTTATCAGAATTTCGAAGGAGGCTGCTGCAGAAGGCTTCAGGATTGATTTAGCTCCATAGAAACTCCATCTTTTACATCTTTTTGGATCAATGTTTATTCTAGGGATGATACTTTGGAATTATTGGATGTTTATTATGATCTCTAGGAACTAAACTCCTTTTTCCTAGAATCGATGTAGCCAACTTTGGGCAGATTGCAACTATTTTGTGATATTGTTTGGATGATCTCAATTATGTTTATTTAATCTACTTGTTCTTAATGCTCTAGTTGATTGGCCACCAATTGGATGAATTAGTATAGGAATCTGGCACTCGGGAGAAGGGATTATTTATATGCACAAGGGTAGATTAACATAGGATATTGTTGAATCGGGAGGTTGACAATTCTTATGAGCCATAGAGAAGCGGATTACTATCGCTTAATGAACTCTATTATTTAATTCTGAATCGGGAGGTTAGGATTAGGTAATTTGGGTATGACTGGTTAAAACTCGGGAGAGATAAATAGGAAATAGTTTCGGCTATAAATAATTTGAAATCAAAAGAACAATTGATCAAAGGAATTGTATGAACCCTAGTTAGGTGAAATCGAGTTCTAGGAATATTTTGCCATTGATATTTTCATTCGTAATAATTCTGATTTGTTTTAATTAATTTGTTCCCTAATTAATAGTTAGAATAGTAAATAGGATCTTAACCAATATAAATTACTTTTTCTAAATAAAGTTCAAGCTTATTGATACAGTGATTTGCGGTAGACACAATTTCCTGTGGGACGATACTTATATTTACTCTATACTCGAAAACTGACCTGTACACTTGCAGTAGTGTTCCCTTTGAGCACAACAATATCCCATAAAACTGTTACATTTCTAAGGTATAACTGTGCGATACAAGATAATAGATACAAAATACTCTGGTGTATACAAATCTTATACCTTTACGATTGGTGGGAGCTATCCAACACAAAAAGAGATCCAGAGACCACCGCTCTCCTACTTCTCAGTATCTGGAGGGGGGGAAATAGTGGGGTGACCAAACCACAGCTCAGTAAGGAAATGAATGCTAGCAGGTAGATATCGTACTACCTACATAGCCCATGCATGTATAAACCAAAACCATATTTTCATTATAAATGGAAATATTATCAGAAAATGCAGTTAAACATATATTTCTTATTTGGCATTTTCATGTAACACAAACATTTGATATTTTCACTTAAAACATGTTTCATAAAACAGTGCTCTTAAAGCATAAGTGTCTAGATCAGAGATTTATCAAAACATAAAAATCTCTTTCTTTTTTGAGTTCTCCTCAATCTCTCGAATCTCTGAGACAGGAATGGAATTTTCGATAATCAAATATCCACGACGTATGGCCATAGTCAGTGATCCCAGGCCTCACTGATCAGGTGTACACAGGGCATCACTTCGCCTGAAGGGGGATGAGTCAGTTATTCCCTTCGGCTCATCTCAATCAACCTCATCTCCTCATATACTCAGGGTATAAGGTACGCCATGTGTCATCTATGCGATACTCGTACTCACATGCACCCAGCACGGTACATAGTAACCAATGGACAAGTACACAGTACTACGTACGACTGTGGACCCAAGTCCATACTCCAACTCCGATGGACTTTTCATCCTGAACCATGTCTCATATACCAGGCCAGCAATCAGCGTGACACATAGTCATCGTAAGGCTCCAGTACGGTATGATTTATTGTTAAGGCCCAGCCCGTTTCGAGGTCGTCGGCTGGCATCCCCTTGGGTCCTAGACCCCCAGGATTACCTCAACTCAGTAAAAACATGTGTGAGCTAACACTCCAGCACATTATCATTATAAAACCACGTGCGAGTCACGCTCCAGCACGATTTATCCAATCATGCAGACGTATACGAGTCAAACTCTAACATAGTCAAAATCATTAAAACAGGTGTGAGCTAAAGCTTCAACACCATTTCACATCTTAAATCCGATAGGTAGATACTTTCTCTTTTAAAACTCAAAACATGTTTATTTATGCATCATGCCTTTCCATGCTAAAACATGTAAAACTAGCCAACCTATCATATTATCATTTCTCAATCACAAAATCAATACAAAATTGAGAAAACATTGAAATCATGCATATCATGCTATTTCCTTACCCCGTCCCATTTCTCAATACATATATATCATAGCACATTTTGTGCTTCCATATCATTTCATAGAATGTAGTATCGTACTAATTCTAGCGATATATCTATGAAATTACCGTAAAATATGTACGAACATCTCTATAGCTAACACACAGTCCCTTACCTCGAATCGTACACATATTTCATCCGTCATGTTTGCTCTGTTCGCGATTCGGGTTATCCGTGTTCTGCGTATTTCAAGCTACACGTATAAATCATCAAGTTATTTTCTTTTTCCTCTTCTAAACCTCCACATTGTCATTTATTTATTTATTCATACTCCTCAACCCATTAAATCACATTTCATCTTTCTCACAAATCTCATTATACTTCTCTTAAGTTTTCCACCATTTCTCATGGATCTCCTCTCTATAAATCCCTTTCAATATTACTCACTCATCACTACTAACAATATATCACATCTCATTCAACTCATAAATGTCTAGAAACCATATTTAGAAGCTTGAAGGTTGAAGAGCTTACCCTTTTACTTAGTCAAACTTGTGGTAGCCACAACTCCTTCTCTTGATCACACCAATGTGTGATTTTTGGATATGTTGTTCTCCTTGCTCTAAGGAACAACTTTCCCTTCTTAAGTTTCTTCCAAAACTAACTGGAATATAGTGATCTTTTGTGAGACCCCGTATATGTATAAGGGTATATATGTACATAGAAATGTAAATAGAGTTGTACTATGAATTCATGAGTGAAGTATATGTGATGTAAGTCCATAAGTAATGTACACACTTGTAATGAGAGTGGTAATTGTACGTACAAGTTACATTAAGTATGAATGTGAAGAAATGGACTTAAACATGTGGAGAATGTGTGTAGAATGGATTATGAGTAGTTTGGTAAAATGGAAGTAGAATTGCATAAGATGTGCACTTCCATTTTTGTTTATATTAAGTACCATTGGTCATACAAAGATTCTACACAAGTTTTAATGTGTATGAAGTGAGGATGGATGCCATTTTCAAGTCTCAAAGATGAATGGATGAGAAAAGGATCATGGTAGCAAATTAAGGATGTTTGGTAAGTGTTGCTGCAGAAGAACTACAGAAAATCTAGAAATTGTGAAGGGCAGATCGATCTCATGGGATGAGAGATCGATCTGAAAGAGCCAGAATGCTCTTATTTGGGCAAAGGAATAGAGCAGATCGATCTCCAATGGAGCCAGATTGATCTCCTAAGCATTCTGTAGTGAAAAGATCGATCCCCAAGCACCCAGATCGATCTCCTTAGCTCTCTGTTTGGGAGCAGATCGATCTCATGCTTCGGCAGATCGATCTCATGCTTCGACAGATCGATCTCATGCTTAAAATGTCGTGAAAAAAGAGGGATTTAAGGGGACCAGATCGATCTCCTCTTGGACCAGATCGATCTCTTCAAGCTATTTCTATATAAGGAGTGCCAAAAATCAGAAAATTTTGGGAAAAACACAAACCTTCCACTTTCAACCCAAAAACCTAACTTTCTCTCTCTAAAATCAGCCATTTTCAGTGAGGTTGGAAGAGAGACCATTAGAGGCAAAGTTGTTCCTATCAAAGAGAAGAACAACATAGTTGGAAAGCATTTTCCCATTATTGGTATTGAAGGAGTTAAGGGCATTGCCATTTGGAGCAAGAAGAGAAATCAAATTGGGTAAGATTCTAACACTCCAACTATGGTACATTGTTTATATAATTGATTTTAGAGTTGTTTGGCATGAGTATGGATGGTTAGAAACTATCTAAATACATTGGAATGATTATGACCTAGAAATGGTCTAGAGTGAGAAAGTGCAATGTATGGAGATTATTGATGAATGAGATATGTAGAAGTTATTAATAGTGTTGTGGTATGATTTTAAGATGTGGTTAGTGGATAAATTGTGAGATTTACCTAAAAGAGGTAAAATGTGGATTAAGGCATTTGTAAAATGCATAAGTGAATAATATTGACTAGTGAGGTCAATTATGGGTTAAATACATTAACTTAATTGATTTAATGAATGAATCGCAGCTTCCGAGGATACGCCGAGGCTAGTTGAGCCAAGAGCGTGAGAAGTTAAAAGGAAAGGAGTCACACCAAGTAAATCGAGGTAAGGGAATTGTGTGGACTCTTAGAGATATCTGTGCCCAATTTGGGTGCTTAAATGTTTTGCTAGAATGCATGAGATTAGGAAATGATGTTGGGTGATTGAAGGGTAAAAGTTAGGAGTTTGAGAACTGTGCATGAAAACAAAAGCATATTGCTTTGAAAATAATGTTTTATTGCTTTTTAGCAAATGATTGGTAGGTTGGCTGACATTGAAATGATTTGCAAAAGAAATGAGTGTGTTTTGGTTTTGTTAACAATACTTTGCAAAGTTTTGAGCCACCTACATGATTTCGTGAGTATGAAAGCGTGTTAGAGTATGACTCGCACGAGATTTAACGTGTTTTATACACATGAGTGCAAGAGGCACTAGTTTTCACATGGATTTCATAATTGTTTTGGCATGGTGCTTGGAGTTTGTCTCGCACTGGATGCCCACCTTGCATGTTGCCGTGTTTGGAGCTTCGAGTAGACTGGGTGTCACATCGATTAAATAGGCTCACACGTGCATTGTTTTGACATGATTAATTAGCCGTGTTAGGAGCTTCGGGTAGACAAGAGGTCGTACCGATTAAATAGGCTCACACGTGCGTTTGAGATGTGGCGTGATTGATGTATTGATTGGGTCCACGGAGTACGTTGTACCGTGCATGTAGCATGGAGTATATTGTACCGTGTTGAGTTGTGATGTGCCATCTTCGGACGAGATCTGCTATGGACCGGCGGGTAGGATTTGACCCACCTCCCGTGTGGAAGCAGATAGTGGTGATATCCCGCACACCTGATCCGTGTAGTCGGTATCACAGGTTATGTTCATAGGCCTTGAGGTTATTACCTATTTTTAAACTGCTTATCTCACATGTCTACTGCTATTTGAGAATAAATCCATGTTTGAAAATGATTTGTGGGTCAGGAAAGTCCGAGGGATGGGTCGAGACCTGACCAATGATGAATTGATTTGTTAATGGTTTTTAAAGTGCACGGATGCATGATGTTTAATGCCATGTTTTATTGTGAAAATGCATAGTGGGTAATGCCATGCTTTTATTGTGAATTATGCATGATGATTTATACCATGCTTTGAGTTGAAATGTGCACTTGATTTTAATAGCATGAATGCTTTACATACCATTAACACAATCATACACTCATGTTTTGAGATAAATAATGAATGAAATGCTTTTGAGCATGGCATCACGATCACGTAGATAGTGCAGTATCTACCTGTTCGCATGATTGCCTTACTGAGCGTGTGGTTTGCTCACCCCCCTTATTTTCCCCCTCTCTACAGAGATTTGAGTATAGAGTGAGCGTGACTGGAGGCTTGTCCCTTTTTGGTAATCCGCTGCATCCCATCGCTAAAGGTATACACACTGTTGAAATTTTGTATCTAAACTTACGATAGCACAGTAGCATTTTGTATGTAACTATTGGGGATGTAAAACAATGTAAACACATGTAACAACTCTGATATATATATATACATTTATACAAGTGTTTACTCATAAATAATGTTTCAAAGTGAATTGGTATGGTGGAGTGAGTTAGACGTCGACACACAGCCCAACTGTTGAGAGTGTGGTTGTTCACGATCAAGGAAGGATGATTAATAATTGAGGTATGAAAATGCAAAAAATTTGTACGTATTTTGGTAAGTTGAGGGTCGTGACATCTTTAGAGTGAGGAAGCTTAGGTTTTTGAGAGAAAATGGCGGGTAAGGTTTGGTGGGGGAAGAGTTTTGAGTTTTCATCTCAATCTCGTGTCTTTTAATAGATGCAGGCTTATGAGATCGATTTGGTCCTTGTAGAGATCGATCTCTGTACGTTTGGTAGTCCTTTTCACCTAATGTAACCACTCCCAGATCTATCTTCTCCTTTGATGAGATCGATCTGTCAAAGGGTAATTTTCCTCTTAGAGATCGATCTGCCTCTTGTAGGAGATCGATCTGCTCTTTATAGAACCCTTAAGGAGATCGATCTGTCGAGGCTTGAGATCGATCTATCTCAAATAGAGAGCTAAAGAGATCGATCCTCTTGCCTTAAAATCGATCTTCTCATTACATAATGTATATCAGATAGATCTGGCTCCATTGGAGATCGATCTGTCCTGTTCCATAGCTTAAAATAAGAGCATTTTAGCTCTTCCAGATCTATCTCTCATCCTATGGGATCGATCTGGCCTTCATATTTCCAGATTTTACTACAGTTTTCTGCAGCAACCTCACTCAAAACATCCTTGATTTGCTGCCGTAGTAATTTCCTCATTCATCCATCCGTGAGACTTGAAAATGCTATACAGTCACAGTTTGTACATATTAAAAGTAGTGTGAAATCCTTGCATGACCAAATATATACAATATATAACTAAATGGGAACATAAGGATTAACACCACTTGTGTAATTTCATTCCATTTTACTCCAATACTCATATTCCATTCCACTCATATTCATCATATATCAAAGTCCATTTCTTCATATTCATGCTTAATGCAACTTGTACGTACATAACAACTCTTATTACAAGTGTGTACATTCAACTTATGGACTTTGCTTCACATATGCTTTACATTACTAGTACATTACAATACTTCATGAATTCATTTACATATGTACAAGGTTAAACCTATACGGGGTCTCACAGCCTCAACCCAAACATGAATATCTAAACCTTCTTATCCTTACTATGAAGGGTATTTAGGGTATATCGGTTTAAAGCTGTGAACCATTTACTCATACTGATCAACTATCTGTGTCCCCTATGTAAGACCGAAAAACTTTGACTGCATCTTTATGTGGGTAACTAAGAAATTTGCTAATAGACGAAGGCATTAAAAAAATATCTCCTAAGTTATCTCTAAGTGTTGGGCTTTCAACATTGTCTCGGTGGACTTCCACAAGTGCTTCTTTTTGTCTTTAAGCATAAAAGTTGCCAAAGCCACATTCTCAGTAGAGGAACTCTTCATGTAGTTAAAGAGCTTGTCAAATCTCAAGAGCCAGTTTTCTGTCACTACTAGATATTTGATTCCCTTAAAAGACAGTGGATTACACTTCTAAAATTGTCTAGTCTAAATCGATTCAGATTGCTATTAGTCTAATCAGTTGCTTGCGGTTGTCGGGGGAGCATGTGGCTGAGGTAGTGGTGACATTTATGAGATCAGTTGTCATGACCCATTTTATCCTCTTATTATCGAAAATCACTATAAATTTTTCGCGTTTTTTTTTCCTTACTCAGTCGTGAACAACTCATCACCACACAGTTGGACTATGAGTCAATAGTAATCCACTCTTAACATTCATTCCTAGTTAATAAAAGCGATGCCATACATTTGAAGTTAAATCATTCACTTATACAGAACATGTTTACTGACATCTACATCCCCCATAATTTCAGTTCAAATGACTACTGTGCTTTTACAATTGTTTAGATACAAAAAGAATCTTCATGAGTAAACCTCTTAACGATGGATGGTAGCGGATATCCAAAATACAATGCCTCAGTCCTCACTGGGCTGCTATGTACGCTCTGTAGAGGTGGAAAGTAGAGAGGGATGAACAACCACACGCTTAGTAAGGCAATAATGCAAGCATGACAGATAACTACTCTATCTACATGCTGATAGTGTTATGCATAAATAATTTATAACAGGAGCATGAGGAATTAAAACTATGCCATATGAATATACATATATCATGTATTTAATCATGGAAATTGGCATTTAAAACATGGAAAAATCATCATGTACAAATCAACTCATGCTTATCAATTGTCAAATCTCATAGAAAAAGGTAATTCATTTAAGAAACATCCTTTTGAAATCACATTTCTTTCTCAAATACATACAATCACATCACAATTCATTTTCTCAATCACAAACATCATTACTATTTCACAAATCATATCCCACAAGGCTTAACCCTCCATCGGGCCTACCCTCGACAGTCAAAATTGCACTCAAGTATCAAACCACGTGGTATTATGTAATTCAAAGGAGACATGTCATGTGAGATCTGAGAATTTTAGACATATTTTAATTATGTAATATGGAAGTGAAATGTATAAGTAACAAATGAGAAATAATCACAGTAGTAGACTATGGAAATTATATTTAGAGATTTACATGTTAAGTGTTTGACCTAAATGTGAAACTATGAGGTCAGATCGATATTGGAGAAGGAGAGATCGATCTGGTGAGTTAAAAATGACAAGGAAGGAGGAAAGTAAGTGAGCAGATCGATCTCTAATGGAAGAGGATCGATCTCCTTATGATTCTGTTTGAGAGAAGATCGATCTCATGAGGAAGGGATCGATCTCCAAATGTTTCTGTTTGGGAGAAGATCGATCTCCTCAAGGAGCATATCGATCTCATAAAGCCATAAAGAGATCGATCTCACCCCTCAACAGATCAATCTCCTAGGCATAAAATTGCCCAAAATCGTCCCCAAATTCAAATGCAGATTGATCTCATCAAGAGCCAGATCGATCTCCTACCCTCCGTCTATATAAAGAACCCCTGCTTTCTCCTGCAATTTCATTTTCTCTCTCCTCTAAACCCCATTTTCACCCAAGC
The DNA here is from genome assembly GCA_033439115.1 of Firmiana major. Lineage (NCBI taxonomy): Eukaryota > Viridiplantae > Streptophyta > Magnoliopsida > Malvales > Malvaceae > Firmiana > Firmiana major. The sequence continues at coordinate 51,052,322 of CM065898.1, read as the reverse complement.
CTTAGCTTTCTCACTCATCCAAAGCACTCATTTTCTTCCAAATCAGAGGTTGTGGCAAGAAGGTAAGTTGTTCCTCATCAAAGGGAGAACAACATACTTGGGAATCGGAAGATGGATTGAATCGAGGCAAGAGATAAGCTCTCCACAAGTTTTGGGTAATTCCTAAACCTCGATCTTGATAGTTGAAATGATTTTGGTGATAATGGTTGTTGGCATTGTGCTGAAATAGCTGAAAAATGATTAGGGATTGATGAAATTACAAGGTAGTTGGAGTGATGATGATATTTAGCAATTTTGGTAATTTTGGGAATTTTGAGTTATAAATGAAAATTTAGACAATGTGGTGAATTAGCATAGACATTGTGGCATGGGAAGTGTAGGATGTTGAGATGTCGTTAATGAGATTGTGGATTGTGATAGGGTTATGAGAATTGGGAGATTTGAGGTGTTAAGAGCATTTATGCTCAATTTTTGAGAATTGAGGTTACTGTGATGATGAGTATTGATGTTTTAACATCGTTTGGACAGCTCGGGAGTTCTAGAGTGGAATGCGAGATTAGTCTGTGACAAGGGGGAAACAATTGCACTATATGAGGTGCAAAGAGGTAAGAGAAACTAAACCATTTGTGTATGTGATTTGTGAACTATTATAGCATGAATTGGGATTTATAAAACAAGCATGTTTGATGTGTTGTGTTTTGATGAGAATGCACACGATTTTTATAACCGGTTGGAGCCCAATGTTTTTATGAGTTTATAAGCTACGTGTGAAGCCGCTTTATAAACCCTTGAGTTTGTATGAGAAATGAATTGGGCTCTACGTTAAGGCAATATCGAGATTTGAGAAATGTGTTCGTGTTTTACAGGTTGGAACTCGATTTTAAATATGTTTTGTGTTGAGCACAAAATGGTTTTAAATGAGTTTTATGAGAGAAAAACCACTATGAGTTCTACGTGAAGGCAAACCAGTTTTACATGATAATGGCTATTGATAAAGACATAGGTGTGTAATTTTGAGTACACACCGGGCATTGCTCTGGTAGCATGTAAGCCCGATTCTTCTCCGTTCTGATAACGTGAGATCCCCCATTCTGTAGTTGTGCCATGTATATTTAGTGGCCGTTGCCACGTGAGTCCCCCATTCTGTGGCTGTGCCACGTATATTTGGTGGTCGTTGCCACATAAGATCCCTCATTCTGTGGCTGTGCCACATATATTTGGTGGCTGTTGCCACATGAGATCCCCCATTCTGTGGCTGTGCCACGTATATTTGGTGGTCGTTGCCACGTGAAACCCTACTCTGTGGCTGTGCCACGTGTGAATCTAAATCAGTGGCTATGCCACGTGTGTTTGGTGGCTGCGCCACGCGCATTATTATTACAGTGATTTTATCACGTTATTTGAGAAAGCCATTATCGTATTATTTTCACATGCTTGTTACTGCTCTATACTGAGCCTTTTATTTCATGTTTCCACATGATTTTGAGATATGAGAATGTTGTCTTGAGAACTTTCATGCTATGATTTCAAATGAGTATACTGAGTTTCACGTGCAAATAAATATTTTATGATGTACATTATGGTTTATATAATGAGTCCCTTACCCCCTTACTGAGCGATTTAGAAGCTCACCCTGTTTTCTTTCCCCACAGATTTCTTTAAGTAAAAAAGGGTTTTCCTACGACGTACGGAGTAGTGGCTAGTGGAGGATTTAAGCTCCAGACCATATATATTGTGTTTTGAGGTATCATTTATCTTTTCATGTACCCAGACAATTATTGTAATTACAGACACTTAATGTATAACCTTTATGGGATGTATTAGGATTAATTAACTTAATATTGAGCAATGTATACGATTTTGATATATACTATCTAATGATGAGATCCTGAGGTATGTTATGCATGATGATGTATGACACTGCACAGGAATGCACCCTTAATTGTGAATTGATGAGTAAAAAGTTTTAAATTTACCCTATTTTCTACGTTTTCGGGGTGTGAAGAGTTTTCTTGGTATCAGAGCATAGGGTGTTTATTACTGTCAGCGTCGGTTAAGTGAAATAGAATACATCCCAAGTGTCTGTATGAGTCTGGTCATGAATTGAAATTGAGAATTGAGATTTCAATCAAGTTTGGTATGTACGCGCAGGAGACGAGTTGAGATTGAGAATGAGTAGACGACGAGGTCGTTCGAGGAGGCAGGCAGCGTCCCCTCCGCCACCTGCCCCCCAACCAGAGAGTCCTAACTCTCGATTTAATCAGATTGAGACCGATGTGAGGTAAGGTTTTGAGCAGATGGCAGTGCTATTCACGTAACACTTTGGGGTTAATGCCTCGGGTACTACTCCTACACCACCACAAGGACCTCCCGTACCCCCAGTACAGATGGACCCAGTGCCTCCCGTCACTCAGCCTGATGACAGAAGTATGGTTCGACTGAAGGACTTTTTGAAAATGAATCCACCCGCATTTAGGGGAAAGTAGGATCCTATAGAGGCTGAGGAGTGGCTGACGGAGTTGAGAATTATATTTGATTATCTGGGGTGCACCGATGCTGAGAGGGTCTGTATGAGTATCTATATGTTGAAGGGGAGAGCTCGAGATTGGTGGGGTACTACCCAGGGTATTCTGATGTCCCGCTAGGATGTAATTGGTTGGGAAGAGTTTCAGACAGCCTTTTGGACCCAATATGTACCACGAGCCGCCCAGAGAAAGAAGCAGGTCGAGTTTTTGAGTTTGGTACAAGGTGATATGTCTGTGGATGACTATGAGAGCCAATTCACCGCGCTATTGAGATATGACCTAGAGACCTTCAAGAACGAAGAGCTCTGCACAGAGAAGTTTGTGTATGGATTGAAGCCCATCATCAGAGATAGATTGATAGGGCTATGTATTATCGAGTTTGGAGATGCTCTGAAATGAGCACAAGAGATTGAAAGAGGAATTGAAATGGTACAATCCCAGAACGAGCTCAGAGCAGTGAATAGAGATAAGGGCAAGAGGCCAGCGATTTTCCAAACAGAAGCTCGGAGAGGTTCCTTCAGAAGAGGAAGGATTGAGGTGCAGAAGGGCAGATTAGAGAGACCCAGAGTTTACCCTAACATCAGGGAGACCCCTCGAGATGTTAGGCCTGAGCTAAGGTTTTGCAAAAATTGTGGCCGAATGCATGAGGGAAGTTGTACTGGATCAATCCATGGATGTTTTAGATGTGGAGACATGGGTCACATGGTGAAGGATTGCCCTCAACCTCAGAAACCACATGTTTCAGAGCCCACTAGACAACAGCCTTAAAAAGTGAACCCCCAAAGATGGGCCACTGCTGCAGAGAAAGGAAAGAGACATGTTACACAGGGACGTGTGTTTGCCCTAGATAAGGAGACCGCTGACACTTCTGTAGAAACTATAAGAGGTACACTCTCTGTCCGTAATCATAAGGCTCATGTGTTGATAGATCCATGATCCACGCATTCGTTCATTTCTGAGTATTTTGCATGTAGATTAAATTTGAAGTTTGAACCCCTAGAGTATATACTACATGTAAATACCCTTATGCGTGAATCCTAGAGAACTGAGTTAATCTGTAGAGGATGTGGAATAAAGGTGGGAGATAGAGTGATGTTAGCAGATCTAATCATGTTAAATATGCATGGGTTTGATGTAATTTTGGGAATGGATTGGTTGGTAACCAATCGAGCGAGTTTAGACTGCTACACTAAGATTGTAACTTTCTCCTTACCTGAACCTTACAGTGTACGTTTGAAATATTGAGTAAATAGACGTATGAAATTTTGTAAACAATTTGAGAATTTTAATATTATTTTGGAGAGTATTAAATATGATTGTTCATGTGAAGGTTATGAAACACTCATATCAGATGATGATCGGGAACATCCGAGGATTGAGGATATACCTGTGGTGTGTGAATTTTGGGATGTTTTCCCAGATGAGTTACCAGGTTTACCACCGGAGAGAGAGCTGGAGTTTTCCATTGATTTGGTACCAGATACTCAGCCGATCTCTAAACCTCCCTACAGGATGGCATTAGTGGTACTTGAGGAGTTGAAGAAACAACTACAGGAGTTATTGGATCAAAGGTTCATTAGACCCAGTGTCTCACCGTGGGGAGCACCAGTTTTATTTGTTAAAAAGAAGGATGGTAGTCTCAGATTATGTGTAGACTACCGGTTGTTGAATAAAGCCATAGTGAAGAATAAATACCCACTGCCCAGGATTGATGATCTACTTGATCAGCTGAGAGGGGCCTTAGTCTTCTCTAAAATTGATTTGAGATCGGGCTATCACCAATTGAGGATCAAGGAAGAAGATATTCTAAAGACGGCCTTCAAGACGAGATATGGCCATTATGAATTTCTGGTGATGTCCATTGGATTGACGAATGCCCCTGCAGCTTTTATGAGATTAATGAACGAGGTGTTCAGAGACTATCTAGATAAGTTTGTGATAGTCTTTATTGATGATATCCTAGTATACTCTCGGTCGTATGATGAGCATGCACAGCATTTGTGGTTAGTACTTCAGATACTCCGAGATAAACAATTATATGGAAAGCATAGTAAGTGTGAGTTTTGGCTGGATCAGATAGCTTTCATTGGTCATATAGTCTCAGAGGAAGGAGTATCAGTGGATCCAAGTAAAGTGGAGGCTGTGCTTAACTGGGAAAGATCGAGGATAGTTATGGAGGTACGAAGCTTCCTTGGTTTGGCAGGATATTACAAAAGGTTTGTGGAAGGATTTTCCAGGATTGCCGCTCCTTTGACTAAACTCACGCGCAAGGAAACTCCATTTCTATGGACTGATTAGTGTGAGCTCAATTTTTAGGAATTAAAGAGGAGGTTAACAGCGGCACCTGTGTTGACTATCCCTGAGGGATCAGGGGGATTTTCGGTGTATAGTGATGCATCTCATCAAGGATTGGGGTGTGTGCTTATGCAGCACAGAAGAGTGGTTGCATATGGATCGCGACAGTTGAAAGACCATGAGCGGAATTACCCCACGCATGATTTGGAGTTAGCCGTTGTGGTATTTACCTTGAAGATCTGGCGACACTACTTATATGGGGAAAGATTCCAGATCTTCACTGATCACAAGAGTTTGAGATATCTCTTTGATCAGAAAGAGTTAAACATGAGACAAAGGAGATGGATGGAACTCCTTAAGGATTATGACTGTGAGATTCTATATCATCCGGGTAAGGTGAATGTAGTTGCTGATGCCCTAAGCAGGAAGAGTATGATATCTGCTATGATGATCAGGGAATGGGATTTACTGGAGTAGTTCACCAAACTCTGGATCAGAGTTAAAGAGATAGAGACTGGATTTTTGGCTAGCATGCGGATAGAGCCCAGGATCATGGATCAGATTAGAACTGGGTAGCGCAATGATCAGAGGTTGATAGATATAGTTAGCCAAGCTGAACAGAGTTCGCGGTCGGATCTCACAGTCAGTGAGGATGGATTGTTGAGATTTAGAGGACGAATTTATGTACCGGATGATGATACCCTAAAGAGACAGATACTGAGAGAATCTCACTACTCGCGATACACCATGCCCCTAGGGAGTACTAAGATGTACCGAGATTTGAGAAAGGTGTATTGGTGGAGTGGTATGAAGCGAGACGTGGCAGAGTATGTGGCTAGATGTTTAATATGCCAGCAAGTGAAAGCTGAGCATCGGAAGCCTGAAGGACTACTACAACCTTTACCTATACCTACATGGAAATGGGAACATGTCACTATGGACTTTATTATGGGTTTACCGAGGACCCGAAGAGGTCATGACGCTATATGGGTTATAGTGGATAGATTGACCAAGAGTGCCCACTTCCTTGCCATCAAGAGCACAGATACTGTGGATGCCTTAGCTGAGCTGTATGTCAGCGAGATAGCTAGATTACATGGGGCTCCAGTGAGTATTACTTCTGATAGAGATTCTCGATTTACTTCCAGATTTTGGACCTAGTTTCAGGAGTCCATGGGATCTTGATTGAGTTTTAGTATCGCCTATCATCCTCAGACAGATGGTCAGTCAGAGAGGACTATTCAGACCCTGGAGGATATGTTGAGGGCGTGTACGATGGATTTTAAGGGATCATGGGATGATCACCTACCCCTAGCAGAGTTTGCGTACAATAACAGCTATCATGCGAGTATTGGAATGACACCTTTTGAGGCTCTATATGGTAGCAGGTGTAGATCCCCTGTAGCTTGGGAAGAAGTTAGGACAGAAAGATAAATGCTCTAGAGCTTGTTGAGCAAGCTGTACAGAGTGTGAAACTCATATGTGAGAGATTAAGGGCTACAAAAAGTAGGCAGAAAAGCTATGCAGATATGCGTAGATGGCCACTCGAGTTTGATGTTGGTGATGCAGTATTTTTGAAAATATCATCGAGTAAGGGTATCATGCGATTTGGGAAGAAAGGAAAAATGAGTCCTCGATACATAGGACCATTTGAGATTCTTAAGAGAGTGGGAGAGGTAGCCTACAGATTGGCATTACCCCCACAGATGTCTGGAATACATAATGTTTTTCATGTGTCTATGTTGAGGAAGTACCACCCCGACCCTTCTCATGTCGTAGAGTTTGACGAGATGGACATACAAAAGGACATGAGCTACACTAAGGAACTCGTCCGGATTCTCGATAGAAATGAGAAGGTACTTAGAACTAAGAGCATCCCATTAGTGAAAGTTTTGTGGAAACATCACTCCATGGAAGAGGCAACATGGGAATTAGAGAATCTAATGAAGGAGAAGTACCCCCATCTATTTGACTAGTTGAGTTGAATTTGGACGACCAAATTTTTTTAAGGTGGGGAGGATGTGAGATCTGAGAATTTTAGACATATTTTAATTATGTAATATGGAAGTGAAATGTATAAGTAACAAATGAGAAATAATCACAGTAGTAGACTGTGGAAATTATATTTAGAGATTTACATGTTAAGTGCTTAACCTAAATGTGAAACTATGAGGTCAGATCGATCTTGAAGAAGGAGAGATCGATCTGGTGAGTTAAAAATGTCAAGGAAGGAGGAAAGTAAATGAGCAGATCGATCTCCAATAGAAGAGGATCGATCTCCTTATGATTCTGTTTAAGAGAAGATCGATCTCATGAGGAAGGAATCGATCTCCAAATGTTTCTGTTTGGGAGAAGATCGATCTCCTCAATGAGCAAATCGATCTCATAAAGCCATAAAGAGATCGATCTCACCCCTCAATAGATCGATCTCCTAGGCATAAAATTGCCCAAAATCGTCCCCAAATTCAAATGCAGATCGATCTTATCAAGAGCCAGATCGATCTCCTACCCTCCGTCTATATAAGGAACCCCTGCTTTCTCCTGCAATTTGATTTTCTCTCTCCTCTAAACCCCATTTTCACCCGAGCCCTAGCTTTCTCACTCATCCAAAGCACCCATTTTCGTCCAAATCAGAGGTTATGGCAAGAAGGAAAGTTGTTCCTCATCAAAGGGAGAACAACATACTTGGGAATCGGAAGACGAATTGAATCGAGGCAAGAGATAAGCTCTCCACAAGTTTTGGGTAATTCCTAAACCTCGATCTTGATAGTTGAAATGATTTTGGTGATAATGGTTATTGGCATTATGTTAAAATAGCTGGAAAATGATTAGGGATTGATGAAATTACAAGGTAGTTGGAGTGATGATGATATTTAGCAATTTTGGTAATTTTGGGAATTTTGAGTTATAAATGAAAATTTAGACAATGTGGTGAATTAGCAGAGACATTGTGGCATGGGAAGTGTAGGATGTTGAGATGTCGTGAATGAGATTGTGGATTGTGATAAGGTTATGAGAATTGAGAGATTTGAGGTGTTAAGAGCATTTATGCTCGATTTTTGAGAATTGAGGTTACTGTGTGATGAGTATTGATGTTTTAACATAGTTTGGACAGCTCGGGAGTTCCAGAGTGGAATGCGAGATTAGTCCATGACAAGGGGGAAACAATTGCACTATACGAGGTGCAAAGAGGTAAGGGAAACTAAACTATTTGTGTATGTGATTTGTGAACTATTATAGCATGAATTGCGATTTATAAAACAAGCATGTTTGATGTGTTGTGTTTTGATGAGAATGCACACGATTTTTGTAGCCGGTTGGAGCCCAATGTTTTTATGAGTTTATAAACTACGTGTGAAACCGCTTTATAAACCCTTAAGTTTGTATGAGAAATGAATTGGGCTCTACGTTAAGGCAATATCGAGATTTGAGAAATGTGTTCGTGTTTTACCGGTTGGAACTCGGTTTTAAATATGTTTTATGTTGAGCACAAAATGGTTTTAAATGAGTTTTATGAGAGAAAAACCACTATGAGTTCTACGTGAAGGCAAACCAGTTTTACATGATAATGGCTATTGATAAAGACATAGGTGTGTAATTTTGAGTACACACCGGGCATTGCTCTAGTAGCATGTAAGCCCGATTCTTCTCCGTTCTGGTAACGTGAGATCCCTCATTTTGTGGCTGTGCCATGTATATTTGGTGGCCATTGCCACGTGAGATCCCCCATTCTGTGGCTGTGCCACGTATATTTGGTGGTCGTTGCCACGTGAAACCCTACTTTGTGGCTGTGCCATGTGTGAATCTAAATCAGTGGCTATGCCACGTGTGTTTGGTGGCTGCGTCACGTGCATTATTATTACAGTGATTTTATCACATTATTTGAGAAAGCCATTATCGCATTATTTTCACATGCTTGTTACTACTTTATACTGAGCCTTTTATTTCATGTTTCCACATGATTTTTAGATATGAGAATGTTGTCTTGAGAACTTTCATGCTATGATTTCAAATGAGTATACTGAGTTTCAAGTGCAAATAAATATTTTATGATGTGCATTATGGTTTATATAACGAGTCCCTTACCCCCTTACTGAGCGATTTAGAAGCTCACCCTATTTTCTTTCCCCCCAGATTTCTTCAAGTGAAAAAGGTTTTTCCTGCGACGTACAGAGTAGTGGCTAGTGGAGGATTTAAGCTCCAGGCCATATATATTGTGTTTTGAGGTATCATTTATCTTTTCATGTACATAGACAATTATTGTAATTACAAACACTTAATGTATAACCTTTATGGGATGTATTAGGATTAATTAACTTAATATTGAGCAATGTATACGATTTTGATATATACTATCTAATGATGAGATCCTGAGGTATGTTATGCATGATGATGTATGATACTGCACAGGAATGCACCCTTAATTGTGAATTGATGAGTAAAAAGTTTTAAATTTGCCCTATTTTCCACGTTTTCGGGGTGTGACAGGTCACTATATCTCGACTGACTACGAGGCTAACTATGTCATAAATCATCCCAGACCACACGGATCCCAGTTTGCGGGGTATCATGCTGGAATGAAGGTGGGTTAGTTCTCTGCTAGACTTTCTCATCAGTATCTCAACCACGCGATACAGCGTACTCCATGTGATATACACGGTACAACGTACTCCACGAACACATAACATAGCTTGGGGGTGCCTGCAGTAGGTCTTATCTACCCCATACCGGGTGAAACCTCTTGTCTCAAGTGCACGTGGGAGTACTCTTAATTCTAGGTCCTAGCCCCTCATAGCCTTGCTCGCCCCTGTTGGGTTCCCTGATTCAGGTCCTAGCCCCTCACCCTCACCCCACTCAAGAGGTCTGTTACGCATGTTAGGTTCCCTGAATGGATTAGTGCCAGTTCCTAGCCCTTCACCCTCGCCCCACTCAAGAGGTCTGTTAGGCCTGTTGGGTTCCCTGAACATCGATCCGTATTACCCTCACGACGACATCATACATACCACAGTATGAAAACCTGCGCGAGCTACGTTTTGGTGCGAATTCATACATCATAAAAAAATTACCTCGTACAAGCAACGCTCTAGTATGACATTTATGCATAAAATATGAAGAAAACCACATACGAGCAAAGCTCTAGTATGGTTATATGCATAAGAAATCCACGTACGAGCAAAAGCTCCAGTACGGTTTATAAAACATCACCACAATTCAAATTCAAGTGCGAGCTAAGATCCAGTACGTTTCAAACATGTGAAAACATCAACATACAGTGCGAGCTAGGCTCTAGCACTGTTTCATTCACATAAAACAGGATAGGCGGCTCATAAACAACCAAAACATTCACAACCCATGCTTAGCACCTCACATGTGCTATTTTACGAAACGTTCAAACATTTACCAGCCAATCAGTCAATTTGCTTAAAACAAAGAAAGGTGTTTTGTGAAAACATTCAAAACACGTGATTTATGCAATTATTAGCCTTACTATCCCACTTCTTTACAATACCATTTCAAACAACCAAATCTCATACAAATATTCGTAGTAATTCCATACATTGTCAAACACATTTCTATAAACTCATGTACGTCTCCAAAGTCCTATATACCCACAATGTACGAGCAGCTATCTCTATATAGTTACAAAATTCCCTTACCTGGAATCGCGTCATGTAATTCCACTTCCGTAAAGCTGCGTACATGTGCAGTTCGATTCGTCTTCAATGAACTCTCTGAAACTGCACGAAATCATATATCAGATCGATTTAGTCCATATAACTCAACATGGTGTTTGCTATAGTCGATTCAACCTATAGCCTCCATTAAGACTTATAAAATCTCATTTTGATTATCTATTCATATATATATATTTATATATATTTTATGGTTCCCTTTAGGCCCATGGGTTCATACTAAACTGGTATCAAATCGATATTAAGCCCATAGTGTTCATATTTCATAAATTTCTTCACTATGGCATATCATCAAACACTACATGTGCTCATTTCTCATAACTTCCCTCAACTGACAATGTAGCTTCATTTACCCTCTTCTAACCATCCACTTTACTCAAATGACAACTTAGCAAGTCTCACAAATCACCAACTCATCTAATTTACACTTTCTCACACTAGACTCCTTCCATTTTCTAGGTCACATTAGTTATAATACCTTCTAAGTGATTCCAATCATCAATACACATACCTATCAACTCTAAAATCAACAAATGAACCAATGTACTTGGGTTGAAGTATTAGAAACTTACCAATCTAATTTCTCTTCTTATTCCAAAGGGAAATGTTCCTTGCTCCTTCAATACCAACAATAAGGTTTTGGGTTTCAACTATGTCGTTCTCTTCCTCAAGATGAACAACTTTCTATCTAATAGCCTCCCCTCAATTCTTACTGGAAATTGACTGATTTTAAAGAGAGAAATCTAGGTTTTGGGTTGAAAATGGAATGGGTAAAGTCTGTTTTTCGTAACTAGCAGATTTCACTGCTCCTATATATAGAATTACTTGATAAGATAGATCTGCAGGGGAAGGAGATCGATCTGGTCATCTTAAAATCCCTCTTTTTCACGCATTTTACAAGCAGGAGATCGATCTTTCGGGCTTGGAGATCGATCTATTTAAGGCAGAGAGCTAAGGAGATCGATCTGGCTAAAGGAAGGGATCGGTATGCTCTTTCCAGTAGCCAATTAGAGATCGATCTGTTTACTTCAAGGATCAATCTCTTTATTGCAGAATGTTTATCAGATCGATCTGGCCCTATTGGAGATCGATCTGCTCTATTCCATTGCTCAAATAAGAGTATTTTGGCTCTTCCAGATCGATCTCTCATACTAGGAGATCGATCTGGCCTTCATATTTTATAGATTTTCTGCAGTTTTTCTGCAACAACTCACACCCAAACATTCTTAATTTGCTGCCATAGTCATTTTCTCATTCGACCACCTTTATAACTTGAAAATGGCATTCATTCAAGCTTTATACATATTAAAACTTGTGTACATTATTTGTATATCCTAAGGTACACATTACAAAACCAAATGGAAGTACAACTTCATTCCATTCTACCACACTACTCATTTTGAGTTCCAAGCACATTCATCACTTATGAAAGCTCATTTCTTCATATTCATACCCAATGAAACTTGTATGTACCTTACAAACTCATATTACACGTATGTACATTATATTTATGGACTTTACATCAATTGTACTTCAGATTACAAGTACATTACCACACTTATGAATCCATAAAGTTACACATGAAATACGGGTCTTACAATCCTCCCCTCCTTCAAGAAATTTGGTCCTCCAAATTAGAACCAAGTTACTCTTCAAAAAGTTGGGGGTATTTCTCCCATATCAAATTCTCCAATTCCCATGTGGCCTCTTCCATCGTGTGATTTTGCCAAAGAACTTTCACCAAAGGAATTGTCTTATTCCGTAACACTTTCTCTCTTCTGTCCAATATCCGAACCGACTTCTCGACATACGTCATACTCTCATTGAGCTCTAACGGCTCATATCTTATCACATGTGTTGGGTTCGAGTGATACTTCTGAAGCATAGAGACGTGGAAGACGTTATGAACATTCGCCAAGTCCAGTGGCAATGCCAACCTATACGCCTTATCTCCCACTCTCTCCAAAATCTCAAAGGGTCCGATATATCTAGGGCTCAGCTTGTCCTTCTTACCAAATCTCATAATACCCTTTGAAGGTGAAACTCTTAAAAATACTAATTCTCCCATATCAAACTCTAGTGGTCTCTGTCTCTTGTCAGCATAACTCTTTTGTCGGCTCTTAGCTGTCATTAATCTCTCACATATCAATTAGACGTCCTCAGATGCCTGCTGCACTAAATTCGGAGCAAAAATCTATCTGTCACCAACCTCTTCCCATCCAATGGGGGATTAACATCTGCGTCCATACAATGCCTCATAAGGTGCCATCTCGATACTTGCATGATAATTGTTATTATAGGCGAACTCGGCTAACTGTAGGTAATCATCCCAGGAGCCTCTAAAATCCAGCACACATGCTCTCAACATATCCTCAAGGGTCTGTATAGTCCTCTCTGACTGCCCATGTGTCTGAGGATGAAAAGTAGTGCTAAAACTCAGTCGGGTCCCCAGCACTTCCTGAAAATGTTCCCAAAAATGGGAAGTGAAGCGGGCATCCCTATCAGATACAACGCTCACTGGTACACCATGTAGCCATACTATCTTTCGAATATACATGTTAGCCAACTGACTCAGAGTATTAGTAGCTCTCATAGCCAAGAAATGGGCTAACTTAGTCAACCGATCCACAATAACCTATATGGCATCATGACCTCTGCGGGTCCTCGGCAATCCCATCACAAAATCCATGGTGACATGCTCCCACTTCCAAGTTGGTATCAGTAGAGGCTGCAATAACCCTACAAGCTTCTGATGCTATACCTTCACCTGCTGACAAATGAGACACTTAGTGACATATTCTGCAATGTCTCTTTTCATTCCAGACCACCAATAAACCTTCTGAAGGTTTTGATACATCTTGGTACTCCCTGGATGTATCGTGTACTTCGATGAGTGAGCCTCTGATAAAATTAGTCTCTCGATCTCAAGATCCTCAGGAACACATACTCTTCCCCTGAACCTCAATAACCCATCAGCACTCAGCTCAAAATCAATACCCACACCTGTCTGTATCTGACAACTAATCGATGCACCATCGATCGTTCTGTTGGGCTTGCCGAATACAACCAATCAACTCTGGCTCTAATCTCATACTAGCCATGATATCCAATCTCTATGATCCAGGTGGGGTTACATCCAAACTGAGGTTCGTAAAGTGTTCCAACAATTCATGCTCCTGTACAATCATATAAGATACCAACCCAATGTTCTTTCTGCTCAAAGCATCGACAACTACATTTGCCTTACCTAAGTGGTACATAATTTCAGAATCACAGTCCTTCAGGAGTTCAAGCCAGCTCCTCTATCTCATATTCAGCTCTTTCAGAGAAAACAGGTAGTTAAGGCTCTTATGATTTGTGAACACCTGAAATTTCTCACCATATAGATAGTGGCGCCATATTTTCAAAGCAAACACCACGGCCGCCAACTCCAAATCATGTGTTGGGTAATTCTTCTCGTGATCTTTCAACTATCTAGATCCATAGGTAACTACCTTCCCATCCTGCATAAGAACACAGCCTAGTCCCTGGTGTGATGCATCCGTATACACCGAGAAACCTCTTGAGCTGGTAGGAATGGTGAGAACTGGAGCAGTGGTCAATCAACGCTTAAGCTCCTCAAAACTCCTCTCACAAGCCTCATTCTATATAAACTTAACGTCTTTCCGCGTGAGGCGTGTTAATGGAGCAGCTAGTCTGGAGAAACCCTCTACAAATCTCCGATAATACCATGTCAATCCTAGAAAACTTCTGATCTCAGTAATATTCTTGGGTTGTTCCCACTGTATAACTGCCTCTATCTTGGATGGATCCACTGATACCCCATCCTTTGATACAACATGGCCCAGAAATATGATATGTTCTTGTAACGACCCCAAACTTACTGATTCAATTTCGGAAGCCAAAAATTTAGGGCCAATTTCGCGCTTTCACATTTCCTATCGTTTATATGTGTTTGTGATGGACTACCTACGCGTCAATCATTCCTTTTGACTCTTTACAGGTCCCCACTAAACTAAAAGTGATTTCCTAAATTTTGACATATACCGTCAACTATCCTTTAATTTAAACAGCCTCAATAATCACCTGAAATCTACTTCGCATACAGTTTATTTCCAATTATTTATACCTAAAATTTCACAAGTTCGAAAACTTTCATATCTCATTCATATTAAAATAAATTTCGTCAGATGCAGTAATGATCATAAAGACTGTATATATATATCAACTTCAACAAAATTACAGTCCACAACACGTCTACATCCCAACCCTCTCACGAGTATACACCATGAAACTTTCATACTGTGTCAACAGATAAATATATATATATATATATCCACCATACAAAATATACCTCGGTGGAAGTCCGGTTGTCTCAAAAGTCTGACAAAAATCTCTGAAACTCGCACTGCCTTAATCTGGGAGAGGAAGGAGGGAGTGAGTTTTATGGAAAACCCAGTAAGCAAATATGCAGCTACTGAAAACAAAAATTAGTTTCATACAGACCCTCATGCCTTACATTCAAAATCGAATCCAAACAGCCAAACATACAGCTTTATATAAAACATAAGCTAAGTAAAACAATGTCATCGGAAAGGCAATTTCATTTAGAAAAAAGTAATCATATCAAAAAAAAATGAAAATCCAACATAGAATTCGAGTGCAAATTTCAGATTCTCGGATACAGAAATCAAATTTCAAATAGATATCAATTATGCATACATATATCGCAAAATCAAATACGAACACCGAAATTAGATACATATACAAAAGTTGTATACGGATGCTGAAGCGTAAATGCATTAGGTACAACCTTATCAAAAGGCACTGTAGCTATCAGTGTAACGAACACCCTATTTCTAGGGCGCTATCTATGATCATAGACCTGAGCCAATCTCGTGGGCCAGACGACACTGGCACCTATTGCCTCGAGATAGGCCAAACTGTTCCCGATTTCTTTTCAGGGAAACCATACAGTAGGTGTACCAAAATGATTTAGTCTTACAATAAATACACGTGTAGCACTTAGTTCCCATCAGGGATTCTAGAGATGGCTCCCACGGTTTTTAAAACAAAATTTTAATATACTTTCCTCAAATCAAATTTATTTGGCATGAGGTTTAATCTAAATACGAAGTTTTTGTACAAAAGAACTAAATATATATTTTTAAATATCTCAACGAAAAACTTATTGTATTATTTATTTACTTATTTGTATATATAATTAAACAAAATTTTGAAAGATCACACAAAATCTCATATCACTGCAAAACATTTCAGAACAAAATAGTTAATTAAATTTGTAGACTGTATATTTACTTACCGTTGTCCACTAGACGCAACGACTATTCAGTATACTTCCTTTGCGCGCTAGTATTCCACCAAGCTCAACCAGTATAAATAAATTCTCTACACAGTTACAGAGCCCACGTCAAAATTGTAATCAGTTAAATCTAATTGCCATAATATTCTGAGATTATGAGGATATATTATCCTTTACCTTGCAAACCCTATATTACCTATAAACTTCTTTGACCTGGTATTTTTAAACCAATTCGGGTCTCTCTAGAAATTTTCTAGTTCAACAATGGGATAACAGGTAAATGGGTACTGTCTGTATTTGGCTACTGTTGAGGTCGGAGAGAGCTTGGAAAAATGTGAACCGGGAAAATGGAAGTGCAGGGGGTCGCCGGAGCTAGCTGGTTGGAAAGATACCGGTTTCGTCTTCTCTGGTTCGGTTGGCATGCAAACAAGGGGATTGTTTTTTTTTGTCTCAGATTTCGGGTGAAAGGAAGAGAAGAGATTATTTTCGGTGCAAGGGGGGAAGACTGTCAGCCTGCTGGTGCGGTCTCGGGTTACCGATGTGAAGAACGGAAACTGGCAGAGGGGGAGAGCTGTTGAAGAAAAAACGCAGGGGAAGGGGAAGGGAAATAGAAAAAGAAGGGAAGGGGAATTGGTGTCGGGCGATACTGTCGCGCGACACTATTCCCACTTTTGTGTTTTTTGGTTTTTTTTTTAACTGTTATTATTGTTTTATTATATTATTATTTTATTAAGAAAAGAAAAAAAAGCTGAACGTTACAGTTCTAACCAAAAGTTGCACTTGTTGAGTTTGACATATAATTCTTTCTCTCTTAGGGTCTCCAGAACTATCCTCAAATGCTCCTCATGATCTTCCCTGGACTTGGAATAGACCAATATGTCATCAATAAACACAATCACAAACTTCTCCAGGTATGGCTTAAACATATCATTCATCAGTGCCATAAATGCTGCGGGGGCATTCATCGATCCGAATGGCATCACCAAGAATTCGTAGTGGCTATAACGAGTACGAAATGCTGTCTTGGGTACATCTCTACTCCTAATCCTCAACTGATGGTACCCTGATCACAGATCTATCTTTGAAAATACTTGGGCTCCTCAGAGCTGACCTAACAAATCATCGATTCTTAGAAGGGGGTACTTGTTCTTAATGGTGGCTTTATTCAACAACCGGTAATTTATACATAGTCAGAGGCTTCCATCCTTCTTCCTTACAAATAGAACCGGTGCTCCCTAAGGTTAGACATTCGGTCTAGTGAACCCCTTCTCCAGCAACTCTTGCAACTGCTTCTTTAGCTCTTCCAACTCTATCGGAGCCATTCTATATGGTGGTTTCGATATTGGCTCTGTACCAGGCACTAACTCTACGCAAAATTCCATTTCCCTTTCAGGTGGTAGTCCTGGTAATTTATCCGGAAAGACATCAGGGAAATCTGTAATTACGGGTATGTCCCTCGATTCTCGGTGTGCCTATCTATATCGACCATGTAGGCAATGAACCCTTCATATCATTCTTTCTACCATTAGTGTCACAAGTCATACATCAACATTCAACATAAGTATATAAATCCATCTCTTAAGTAGATTAAATAAAATCATACTCTTTTCATTTATCAACGTTTACAATAAGATTATCTAATCCTGAAAACATCAACAACTTAGCATGGCAGTCCATAACAACACGGTTGGTAGCCAACCAATCCATTCCCAATATTACATCAAAATCATTCATATTCAATAAAATTAAATTGGCTGTCATTTCTTTTCCCTCTATCTTTATTTTACAATCTCTACATACATGCTTAGTCAATTTACTATCATTCATGGGTGTGAAAATCATCAAAATTTTATCCAACAATGTTGGTTTCACATGCTTCAATAATTTATGTGCAAAGGAAGGTGATATGAAGGAATGTGTGGCACCAGGATCAAATAATACCAATGTTTCTAATTCAAAGATTCGGATGGTACCTTTAATCACATACGTCGATGTGTCTGCATTGTTCTGGTCCAGCGTGTGCACTCTTCCTCTGCTCATACCTATTGCATGTTTCCCCTTCTCTTCAGCTGTGGCCCTCCTCCTCGGGTAGCTACCTCAACTAGAGCTCTCTCCGGCTCCTTACCTTTTTGTGGGCAGTCTCCATCTTCTCGGGATAATACTTAGCTATATGTCCTAGTTTCTCGCATCTGTAACACACCATAGGGGTTGTCGGACAGGGCCTAGTCCCATGAAATCTATCACATCTCTTGCACCAATCAGTGGTAGGCCGTGGTCCTCCAATGACCATACCTCTCGGGGCAGTTAAGGCCGGGTACACGGGAGGTCTGCAGCTCTCTCTTGCACCTCCTCAATCTTAGATCGTTTCTCAAAAAACCTCTGACCTCCCTTCTTGGCCACTCTATCCATCCCGGATCTCTTCCGGTCTCTGTTTCTTCGAACACTAAACTTTCCAAGCTCGGAGGCATTCCTCTCAAAGTCTTGCTCGCATAACTGAGCCTTATGTACCACCTCTTCATAAGTCTGAATGTCAAATGGGGCTAGCTTAGTTCGGATGGCTAACCTCAACCCATCAACAAACTTTTGAATCTTTCGGGCCTCACTACCCATCCTGTCTGGGTCATATCTTCCCAAAGACATAAACTTGGACTCATACTCATCCACAGTTCGATTTGCCTGAACCAAATTCATAAATTTCATCCGCAATTTCCTCTGTGCGATGGCTAAGATGTATTGCCTCCTGAAGGCCTCTAAAAATATCTTCCATGAAATTTCGGAGTGTTTAGCCCTCAAAATAGCTTCGGTGGATCTCCACCAATGTTCTGCCTCGCCCTTCAGCATAAACACGACAAAGGCTACCTTCTCAGCTGATGTGCATCGGAAGAAACTATACAGTTTCTCCATCTTATACACCCAGTCCTTTGTGATAACCGGGTCCTTCACCCCTCTAAACATTGGAGGTTTCAACCCTTGGAATTCTCGTAACCTGCTCAACTCGCAGTCATAACCCAAATCACTACCGCTTTGTTGTGGAGCGATAGGAGAAGCTGTATCATGTACTGGAGGTGGTGTAACAATAGCAGTCTCTACAGTTTGAGGTCTCTCCTCCTCTGCAGCTGCCTGTCCAATAGTAAGCTGTACTATGGGACCTCGTCTATCACTAGCACCCAGTGCCTGCGTGTCAATCTCCACTAGGCTCTCTATACTCCGCTCTATCCTAGCGAAGCGAGCCTCAGTATCCCCAAATCTCTTAGCAGGGTCCTGTGGAGACGGATCAGTTCGTGGCTCCGCACGGCTCTCAGGCCTACCTCTACGGCCTCTAGCACGTGCTCTTGCCCCTCTACCTTAGCGTGTGATTGGCATAATGCCTAACTTTCTGTATTCATAATCATTATTAGACTCAATCCATGACAGTATACACAATTATATCTAAACAAAAGCACATTAATATGGGGATGTAACCTTCCTACATTTTATTATTGACTCACATCAGCCCAACACAGCTCTGATACCAATCTCTGTCATGACCCATTTTATCCTCTTATTATCGAAAATCATTATAAATTTTTCACGTTTTTCTTTCCTTAACAGTCGTGAACAACTCATCACCACACAGTTAGGTTGTGAGTCAATAATAATCCACTCTTAACATTCATTCCCAGTTCCCATAATTTCAGTTCAAATGACTATTGTGCTTTTACAATTGTTTAGATATAAAAAGAATCTTCATGTGTATACCTCTTAACGATGGATGGCAGCGGATATCCAAAATACAATGCCTCAGTCCTCCCTGGGTTGCTATGTACAATCTGTAAAGGGGGAAAGTAGAGAGGGATGAGCAACCACACGTTCAGTAAGGCAATAATGCAAGCATGGTAGATAACTACTCTATCTACATGCTGATAGTGTTATGCATAAATCATTTATAACAGAAGAATGAGGAATTAAAACTATGCCATATGAATATACATATATCATGTATTTAATCGTGGAAATTGGCATGTAAAACATGGTAAAATCATCATGTACAAATCAACTCATGCTCATCAATTGTCAAATCTCATAGAAAAAGGCAATTCATTTAAGAAACATCCTTTTAAAATCACATTTCTTTCTCAAATACATACAATCCCATCACAATTCATTTTCTCAATCACAAACATCATTACCATTTCACAAATCATATCCCACAAGACTCGACCCCTCCCTCGGGTCTACCCTGGAGAGTCAAAATTGCACTCAAGTATCAAACCATGTGGTATTATGTAATTCAAAGGAGACAGGTCACTATATCTCGACTGACTACATTGGCCAACTATGTCATAAATCATCCCATACCACATGGATCCCGGTGTGCGGGGTATCATGCTGGAACGAAGGTGGGTTAGTTCTCCGCCAGACTTTCTCATCAGTGTCTCAACCACGCGGTATAGCGTACTCCATGTGATATACACGGTACAACGTACTCCACGGACCCATAACATGGTTGGGGGTGCCTGTAGTAGGTCTTATCTACCCCATACCGAGTGAAACCTCTAGTCTCAAGTGTACGTGGGACTACTCTTAATACCAGGTCCTCGCCCCTGATGGCCTTGTTCGCCCCTGTTGGGTTCCCTGATTCAGGTCCTAGCCCCTCACCCCACTCAAGAGGTCTGTTAGGCCTGTTGGGTTCCCTGAACATCAATCCGTATTACCCTCACCACGACATCATACATACCACAATGTGAAAACCTGTGCGAGCTACGCTCTAGCGCGAATTCATGCATCATAAACAAATTACCTCGTACGAGCAACGCTCTAGTACAACATTTACGCATAAAATATCAAGAAAATCATGTATGAGCATAGCTCCAGTACAATTATATGCATAAGAAATCCACGTACGAGCAAAAGCTCTAGTACGGTTTATAAAACATCACCACAATTCAAATTCAAGTACGAGCTAAGCTCCAGTACGTTTCAAACATGGGAAAACATCAATATACAGTGCGAGCTGAGCTCCAGCACGGTTTCATTCACATAAAACAAGATAGGCGGCTCATAAACAACCAAAACATTCACAACCCATGCTTAGCACCTCACATGTGCTATTTTACAAAACGTTCAAACATTTGCCAACCTATCAGTCAATTTGCTTAAAACAAAGCAAGGTGTTTTGTGAAAACATTCAAAACACGTGATTTATGCAATTATTAGCCTTATTATTCCACTTCTTTATAATACCATTTCAAACAACCAAATCTCATATAAATACTCGTAGTAATTTTCATACATTGTCAAACACATTTCTATAAACTCATGCACGTTTCCAAAGCCCTATATACCCACAAAGTACGAGCAGCTACCTCTATATAGTTACAAAATTCCCTTACCTGGAATCGCGTTGCGTGATTCCACCTCCGTAAAGCTACGTACGTGTGTGGTTCGATTCGTCTCCAACGAACTCTCCGAAACTACATGAAATCGTATATCACATCGATTTAGTCCATATAACTCAACATGGTGTTTGCTATAGCCGATTCAACCTATAGCCTCCATTAATACTTATAAAATCTTATTTTGATTGTCTATTCATATATCTATTTTATAGTTCCCTTTAGGCCCATGGGTTCATACTAAACCGATATCAAATCAATATTAAGCCCATAGTGTTCATATTTCATAAATTTCTTCAATATGGCATATCATCAAACACTACATGTGCTCATTTTTTATAACTCCCCTCAACCCACAAAGTAGCTTCATTTACCCTCTTCTAGTCATCCACATTACTCAAATGACAACTTAGCAAGTTTCACAAATCACCAACTCATCCAATTTACACTTTCTCACACTAGACTCCATTCATTTTCTAGGTCACATTAGTTCTAATACCTTCTAAGTGATTCCAATCATCAATACACATACATATCAACTCCAAAATCAACAAATGAACCAATGTACTTGGGTTGAAGTATTAGAAACTTACCAATATAATTTCTCTTCTTGTTCCAAAGGGAAATGTTCTTTGCTCCTTCAATACCAATAATGAGGTTTTAGTTTTCAACTATGTTGTTCTCTTCCTCAAGATGAACAACTTTGTATCTAATAGCCTCCCCTCAATTCTTACTAAAAATGGACTGATTTTAGAGAGAGAAATTTAGGTTTTGGGTTGAAAATGGAAAGGGTGAAGTGTGTTTTTCGTAACTGGCAGATTTCACTGCTCCTATATATAGAATTGCTTGATGAGAAAGATCTGCATGGGAAGGAGATCGATCTGGTCCTCTTAAAATCCCTCTTTTTCACAGCCTTTTACAAGCAGGAGATCGATCTGTCAGGCTTGGAGAACGATCTGTTTAAGGCAGAGAGCTAAGGAGATCAATCTTGCTAAGGGAAGAGATCGATTTGCTCTTTCCAATGGCCAATTAAAGATCAATCTTGTCACGACCCTCAACTTACCAAAATACGTACAAATTTTTCATATTTTCATGCAATATTTATTATTCGTCCTTCCTCGATCGTGATCAGCTACTCTCCTTAACAGTTGAGCTGTGTGTCAATGTCTATCTCATTCCACCATACCAATTTAATTCACATTTTTAAAATAAGGTAAACACTTTTATAATTAAATCAAAGTGTTGTTTACATGTGTTTACATTGCTTTTCTTCCACAATAGTTACATACAAAATGCTACTGTGCTATGGAAAGTTTAGATACAAAAAATCTCATCAGTGTGTATACCTTATGCGATGGGATGCAGCGGATACCAAAAGGGAACGCCTCCAGTCACGCTCAATCTATACTCAAAGCTCTGTAGAGAGGGGGAAAATAAGGGGGTAACAAACCACACGCTCAGTAAGGCAATCATGCGAATAGGTAGATACTGCACTATCTACGTGATCGTGATGCCATGCTCAAAGCATACATTTCATCATTTTCTCAAAATATGAGTTCATGCTTGTGTTAATGGTATGTAAAGCATTCATGCTATTAAAATCCAGTGCAAAATTCAATTCAAAGCATGGAATATCCATCATGCATATTTCACAAATAGGGCATGGAAAACACATCATGCGTATGAGCACTTTAAAACCATTAACAAACCGTCATCTCAAAATAATCCAACACTTGTCAGGACTCAGCCCCTCCCTCGGACTGTCTTGACCCATAAATCATATCAAACATGGATTTATTCACAAAGTAATAGACATGTGAGATAGGCAATACAATAAGGGAAATATCCTATAGGACTATGGCCATATCCTATGATACTGGCTACACAGATTAGGTGTGCAAGGTATCGCCACTATCTGCTTTCACACGGGAGGTGGGTCAAGTCCAACCCACCGGTCCATAGCAGATCTCGTCCGAAGACAACATAACTCAATCTCAACAGGTACAACGTACTCCATGCTACATGAACGGTGCAACGTACTCCGTGGATCCATATCAAGACATCATATCACGCCATATCTAAAAAACACATGTATGAGCCTATGTAATCGGTACGACTTCTTGTCTACATGAAGCTCTTAACATGGTTATCAACATGTCAAAATATCAAAAATGCACGTGAGAGCCTATTTAATCGGTACGACACCCGGTCTACCCGAAGCTCCAAGCACGATAACAAATAAGGTGGACATCTAATGCGAGCTATGCTCCAACACCATGCCAAAACCAATATAAAATCCATGTGAAAACTAGTGTGAGCTAAGCTCTAGCACTCATGCGTATAAAACACATCAAAACTCGTGCGAGATACACTCTAGCACGCTTTCATTCTCACAAAAACCATGTAGGTGGCTTAATTCTATGCAAAGTATGGTTAACAAAAGAAAACAACTCATTTCTTTTGCAATTCATTTCAAATGTTAGCCAAACTACCAATCACTTGCTAAAAAGCAATAAAACATGATTTTCCAAAGCATATGCCTTTGTTTTCATGGACATTTCTCAAAACCCAACTCTTTACCCTTCAATCACCTAATATCATTTCCTAGTATCACATGCATTCTAGCAAAACATTTAAGTGCCCAAATTGCACACAGATATCTCTAAGAGTCCACAAAACTCCCTTACCTCAATTTACTTGAGTGCGACTCTCTCTTCCTTTTAGCTTCTTGCGCTCTTGGCTCGCCTTGCTCCGCTGTATCCTTAGGAGCTGGATTCATTCATCCCAATCACTTGAGTTAATGTTGTTAACTCACATTTTGCCTCACTAATCAATATAATTCATTTATGCATTTTACCAATGCCTTAATCCATATTTGACCCCTTTTAGGTAAATCTCACAATTTATTCACTAACAACATCTTTAAATCATACTTATAACACTATTATCACCTCAAGATATCCCATTCATCATTAATCTCAATACATTTCACTTCCTCACACTAGACCATTTCTAGGTCATGGTGGATTCATTCTACCTTAGGTAGTTTCTACCATTTCTATACATACCAATCATTTCCCTCATCAATATCCAAACAATGTACTTGAGTATTTGTATTAGAAACTCATCTACCTTGATTTCCTCTTTGCTCCAATGGAAATGCACCTTGTTCCTGAAATCCAACAAATGGGGAAAATCCCTCCAAGCTAAGGTGTTCTTCTCTTCGATGTGAACAACTTTGTCTTTAATAGCCTTCCCTCAAATCTTCTTGAAAATGGTCAGACTTAGAGAGTAAAATCTAGGTTTTAGGTTGAAAAATGGAAAGGGAATGGTTGTTGTTGTGAAATGCAAATTTTAACTGTTCATATTTATAGATTTAGCTTGATGAGATCGATTTGTCGAAACATGAGATCGATTTGGTCCCCTGAAAATCCCTCTTTTTCACGACATTTTGAAGGCATGAGATCAACCTGTCGAAACCTTGAGATCGATCTGTCTCAGAAAGTAGCTTAGGGAGAACGATCTGGTCTTAGGGGAGATCATCTGCTCCAACCTGAGAGCTAAGGAAATCGATCTGTTTACCTTAAGAATCGATCCTTATTTTACAAAATGTTTAGCAGATCGATCTGGCTCCATTGGAGATCGATCTGTCCTGTTTCATAGCTCAAGATAAGAGCATTTTGGCTCTCCCAGATCCACTACAAGAAAACATACTTTCAACGATGAAATTTTACCGACGAAATTATTCTGTCGCTAAAAAAATAAATTAGCGACAGATTTACGATGGAATTCCGTCGCTATAGGTCTCAAATATATTATTTATATTTTTCGACGGATTTTGCTACGAAATTTCGTCACTGATGCCTGTCAAATTTTTCATAATATTTTTTTCGTCGTTGAAAGGCTTCAGCTACGGAATTTCATCGCTCAAGCCTTGTTGAATTTTTCGTCGCTGAAAGTCTTTAGCTATGGAATTCCGTCGCTGAAGGCTATCGATTTTTTTCTAATTTTTTTTATATTTTTTCCGTCACTGAAAGGCTTCAGCTACGAAATTTCGTCGCTGAAGCCTTGTTGAATTTTTCGTCGCTGAAAGTCTTCAGCTACGGAATTTCGTCGCTGAAGGCTATCGATTTTTTTCTAATTTTTTTAATATTTTTTCCGTCGCTGAAAGGCTTCAGCTACGAAATTTCGTCGCTAAAGCCTTGTTGAATTTTTCGTAGCTGAAAGTCTTCAGCTACGGAATTCCGTCGCTGAAGGCTGTTGATTTTTTTGTAATTTTTTTATATTTTTTTCGTCGCTGAAAGGCTTCAGTTATGGAATTCCGTCGCTGAAGCCTTGTTGAATTTTTCGTCGCTAAAAGTCTTCAGCTATGGAATTCCGTTACTGAAGGCTGTCGATTTTTTCCTCATTTTTTTAATATTTTTTTCGTCGCTGAAAGGCTTCAGCTACGGAATTTCATAGTTGAAGCTTTCCGTCGCTGAAGCCTGTCGATTTTTGCCTAATTTTTTATATTATTTTCGTCGCTCAAAGTCTTCAGCTACGGAATTCTGTCGCTGAAGCCTTTCTATTTTTTTTTAATTTTTATTTAAATTTTTTCGTCGCTGAAAGGCTTCAGCTACAGAATTCCGTCGCTGAAGCCATTCTAAATTAAAAAGAAAGGAACACACAACACTTAACACTCTCCCGACCCTCCCCTTCCCCCCCCCCCCAATTTTTTCCCTCCCAAACACCACTATCCCCGATTTCCATTTTCCCTGCCTCTACCGACCATCACGAATCCTCGGTGACCCCCCAATTTCCATCCCCCCAACCTAAAAAAATTTGTGGCCTCGATCCTTCCGTCCAAACCGAAAGCCCCTTCTGCCATCGCGCGATCCCATCCCCTCTTTTCCTTTTCTTTTCCCCTGCACCCGAGCCTCCCTTCCAATCTATTTTGGCTCTTTCTTTTCACCACCGGTGACCATTCCTCTTCCCTTCTGACGATCGAGCCTTTTCCCTTTACTCCGCGGCCAGGCGACGTCCTCCTTTCCTCGCGCCCGAGACTCGGCGACCCGAAAACAGTCCTTCTCTCTCTTTCCAATTTTGTTGCACCGTTTTTCCCTCTGCCATTGTCGGTGACGTAACCGGCAGCCTCCTCCAGCAAAAATGGCTGTTTCATCCTCTTCAATTCTCTCTCCCTTACACTACAACTTCAACTCTAACAACAAAAAGCTCGCCATTTTATCTGCAAATCCTCTTCTCTTCAGCATCTCCTCCAGACCCACCAACACCAACAAAGCCTCCTCCATCATCCTCTTCTCTTACAGTTAAAAGAAACCCACTTTTCATTATCATCATTTTTATGTTAAGTTACCTTGTACTGACGACAAAGTTGACTTTCTTTGTTTGTATTGTTTTGGCAGAATTAGGAGGTGGTTTGACAGCTGAAGACAAGAAAGTTTTGCATGAAAGTTATGGTTTTGATCCCAATGAGTTCATATCTGAACCAAAGGTGGATTTTTTTTATTGGGTTATCGAATAATTAATAAATTGTTTTAACGATTTGATTTTTGAATTGGGTTTTTATAGACTAAAAGGAGAAAAGAAGTGCAAAGCAAAGGAAGTAGTGGCAGAGAAAGAAGCTAAGCCCCCAAGAACCTCTCATAAGTTGCTTCAGGTACCAATATCATGCCTTTATTTGATTATGTTTTGATTTCGATTTTTATGAAGGAATCAAGGATAATAGATGTTATTTTGCAATTGATTTTTTTTTTATATAAAGGTACTGGGAAAATGGTAATACATGTTAGTGATTTGAAGCTGTTTGAGGAATTTGACATCTGATTAGAATTTAGAACATCATAGGTGCTTGGAGGAAACAAGCATATTGAACATCCTAGGTGCTTAGAGGAAAGGCTAAAAGAAAGAAGTTGTTGTCACCTAAAGGCATGGATGTGAGACCAATGATGGAGGTTGTGAAAGGTGCTGCCTTTGATATATTGCAGGTAGTGTATCTTATTCTTGACCATGTTATGCTGTCCATATGCATCTATAAATAGTTTATGATTTTCCAATGCTGTTTTGTGTGTGGATGCGTGATAATATTAAACTGGATTTTAGGAAATTTGGGTTTTTTCTGATATTTTCTCTTAAGAATGATTCATTCTAGTGCTTTTCAGGTGGCTAGTGGCTGTCTTGCTTCTTTACGCCCTGGTCACTGGTTAAACCTTTATAGTGGTATAGGTTCTACTGGTATTGAATTTATCAGCCGAGGATGTTCTAAGGTACTATTAGAGATATATTACTCTTTATCTAGTTTTTGTGTCAGATTTGGTGTAAATGATTTAACATTTTTGTTTAGGATGAAGAATCTGCTAAGTAATCAAAGTTTTTTTTTTTAATAAAGAAATGTGGCATATATCCTTAATGTAAATTGAAATTTTGTTCTTTGATTCTACGGGTGCATTTTGTAGAGATGGATCACTTCATATCAGATCAGGCCATAGCTCTTCCCAGGTATAGCTTCCTTGACTTTTTTTTATTTCATTAATTTTTAATTTGGTTGATTAATTTATTGGTGGCTTCTTAATCTAGTAGTGCATGGAAGCAATCTACACTAGTGTAGAAACAAGGAAAGTAGGGGTTGAGTCAACAGCAGAATTGCCAATAAAAAAGAAAGATAATTAAGACTTAGTGTTTGGGATAGTCTTGAATTCTTTTAAAGTTGACAATTTATCCTCTAGACTTGATCAATTTCTTACTTATTTAACTAAATTAAGCTCACCTGAGTTGACATTTTCTTAAGTAAACTCTTTATAGAAGAAAGAGAATGATTCTGTATAAGAGTGATCTGCTCAAATTGACATCCAGTTGAGAAAATCTCTCTTTAATGATTAACTACTTCTTAAGTTGCTATTGTAAGTGTAGCAGGCTGAATTGTTGATTAACTTAGGTTCCGTACTTGAAAATTTAGGCTCAAGTGGTAAAGTTTATGCAACTTGAATTCCAATTTGTTGGAACTTTTCTTACAGAATGTTTTGTCGTTGGTTCTAGTGATTAGGAATTTTATGGTATTCCAACTTTCTTAATTATTTTATGTAAAACTTGTAAGCCCCAGGAACTGGAAGCAAATGGTATTATTTATATCTAATGTGAAATGATTGATTGGTAGTAAGACGTGTTCAATGCTTTCCACCATTGTTTTAAGTCAAATCAGGAGAACAATAAAGAATAGGTAAAATCATTTATGTTACATACATTATTACACAGTAGTATAGTGAAATTGAAGTTACATGGTTTGGATGCAAATTTTGGATAATAGCTTATGGTTATGTATTGGACTACTATATTGCTAGTCCATTCGGACAAGTCTGGCATGAGGTTTGAGGATTACCGCCAGCAAATAGCTATTGAGGGTGCTGATTTTGAAATTGCAAAACTGAAGCCTGATTTGCAGCTGTTGCTTTCAACCTTGCAAAATCTGAAGTATTCCGTGAATATTTTTGTTTAGGATGAAGAATCTGCTAAGTAATTAAAGTTTTTTTTTTAATAAAGAAACGTGGCATATATCCTTAATGTAAATTGAAATTTTGTTCTTTGATTTTTACAGGTGAATTTTATAGAGATGGATCCATGGATTGTTTCTAATGTTCTGCGACCAAACCTGGAATGGACTGGGTTTCTTGATGTCTCAGTTATACATCCTGTTCGTGTTGAAAACTTCTTAGAACGGGCAGACCAATTTATAGGTATATTTCTTCTTTGATAATTTTATACGTAATTAAAATTTCAATGTGATTACTGATATGCAAATCAAACTTTATGTATAAAAATGATGAGAGAAAAAATCCAAAAGTTTTTCTGCCGATCACTTATCCTCGCTCATGGATCATTTAGGAGAGAGGAAAATAGAACAATATTTGAATAGTGAGCAATATTGAAGAAATAAATTTCAACAAAGACAAACTTAGAAATTCTAATATACCAAACCTGATCTGTAAGCATATATGAAGTGTGGCATAGGGCAACTTTAAGAATGTAGAAACTTTATGTGAATGTAGACATAAAATTGCAAAGAACAGTAGATGGTTACAGCAAATGTTAATGGTAGTCAGGTCACCATAGTAAATTAGCATCAAGAAAGTACTTTGTTAATGGAGCTGTCAGCTCAAATGTGTTACAAGCATTTATCTCTGCCTCTCAAGGAAGAAAGAAAGACACAATTAGCTAGTACAGGTGTGTGAAATAAGTTCATTAGCCTGCACCTTCTTGACATTCGATGTCCCTCTAAGTGTAGCAATCTTCAATTCTCTTGAAGCCAGATGTATTGGGCAATCTGTGTAATCAATGCCATCATTTGTCAAATGCAGTTCATTCATTTGAATTATTTTGTGTACTACTTTGCATTTTCTAAAAGGGTCGTGTCAGACCCGAATTTTTGTAGCTTGTACCTTATGATTCCTATGTGTATGAACACTATGTAATTATAGTTGAATCATAAGAAGAGTATTTACTAGACTTAAAGTGTTAGTGAAATGATTTAACACGCAAAAAGCTACATAAAATGCCTAATGTGAGCGATGAGTATCACAGGCTAAACCGAGTTATTCTAAATCATTCTAACTGAAAATAAGAACTTAAAATTAAAGAGCATAGAGAGCTCATGAAGGAAAGTCAGCTTGATTTAGTCCCGAACATAGAAAACAAGAGTAAAAGCTACAAAGGGTAAAATGGACCTTTTTAGCGAGAAAAGGTCTTTCGGGTATAATTATCCACCGGAAGCGGTTGGAATATAAAGACGAGAGTGTAAGACATAAGATATGACACTTTCAAAATTTTAAGAAAAAGTCAACTTAGTCAATGGTTAAGGAAAAAGTCAACTATAGTTAAGAAAGTGGACTTTTACCATAGTTGACTAATCATAGTTAAAAATTAACCTAAGTGTGGAGGAAAATTTGGGGAAAAATATTCTTGACCAGAATACAAGATAATCATCCCTGAAAGTAAGGAAAATTTATTCAGAAGGATTCTGGAATAAATTTAATGGTTAAAAACGTAATGGGCCTAAGGTGAAAATTTTAAAGCCCATTAAGGTATACCAAACGTATATCGAAATTTTTAGGTCCTTAAGACCGAATTGTTGGACCAATTGATTGGCAAAATTTTGAGACAATTAAAGGCCCGAGACATAGTAAAAATTTTAGCCTGAAAGCCCATTAAGAAAGCCCAAACCGAGAAGCCCAAATGGAAGAGCCCATGAGATAAATATCTAACCATAGTTAAAGTTAACTATGACTCATAAGGTGACTCATAAGGTGACTCATGGCTAAGGTTTGGAAAGTCAAGCTTAATGGCTGAAAAGTAAGGCTTAATAGCTAAGTAAGTGGCTTATAAATTCAGCCACACCATTGTCATCTTCATCACACCAAATCCGGCTAGAAGAAGAAACCATTGAAACATATTTTCCAAGCTTTCTCTCACTAGAAATCACTAGGAATTAGGCATAATTGGAACTTGCATCCTTCATGGAAGTTGTTCCAAATTGAAAGGAGTGACATATGTTGGAATTGGCTATCAAGGAGCCATAGAGTGCAAACCGAGAGCCTCCAAAGTTTCGGCCAAAGGGTGAACACAACAATTGGTATATTTTCTAATTTCCAATTTCATATATGTTAATGTATGAATGATTTTAAGTATGTTGATATATGTTTTAAGCATTGAAACATATTAAATCACCATGAAGTGGGTTAGGCCGAGAGTGAGTAATGGGATATTGATTTATGTCAATATGATTTTAAGACATAAATGGATTAGTGTACATGTATTAATGTTAATGGTGTAATTAGAATTAATCAAATTGATTAATTAATACATGTAATTTGTTGGCAATCAAGGTGTTTGATAAAATGCCTAAATGAACTATATGATGATTGGTAATGTTGCCTACCAAGTGTTTGTGAAAATGCCTAAGTGAAATTGGCTAAATAATAGGCATGGATGGCATGACATGGTAAAACCGAGGCATGGGTAGCTCTCGGCCATGGCATGTGGCCGAGAGGCCCAATGGGCCAAGCCCAAATATTTTATGTCCAATAAGGTGTAATGGGCCTAGAACAAGCCCAATAAGAGTTGGTGGGCCCCACAAGTCCAATAGGCCCAACGAAAATGAATACTAAAATGAAAATGGGCTTAAGGTATAGTTAGGCCCATTAAGGATTATTAAGGCCCATTAAGGGAAAATGGACTGTATTAATGTGTAATACAGTAGGAAAATTATAATTAACCTGAGGAATGGTTATTTACAGCTCCAGAGTTTACATTGAGAGCTGATCGGACTGCGAGATTGAGCAGCACCGAGGAAGTGAGGTCACTTGACGTGATCCGAGGTAAGGGACTTTTGCAAGTAGATAGAGATACCTGCACGTATTTTCGTCTGCTTTTACATTCACTTAAAAATTCTGAGGGTCAGAGAAAGTGAATAATAATTATTGAGACCCGATAATGGCAAATTACGATTTTGCCCCTAGTTAGTTAAAAAGTTAACTTTTGTGAAAAGTTGCAAAAAGCATGGAAACTACTATTGTGAGTGTTGAACTGCTGTTTAGCATGAAAATAAATAGATGGGCTAATGATTTTAAGGTTGATGTGACTTAAGCACACTTTGTAGTGTTGATTTTAATATTTTGTAAACAATCCCTTTTAAAGAGCCATCTATCATATTATGTGAGAATGAATCGTGCTAGAGCATAGCTCGCACTGGATTTCATATGTTTTCCACATACATTAGTGCTGGATTTTGATACGCACTAGATTTCCATGACATGCATGATAGAGTACTGGAGTTTTTCTCGTACTCAGCTTTAAATGATATATGCATGACAGAGTGCTGGAGCGATTAGCTCGTGCTCGAGTTTTACATGAGATACATGACAGAGTACTGGAGCGTTGCTCGTACTCTATTCTTCATGGTTTATACATGACATAGTACTGGAGCTATTGCTCGTACTTGATTTGATATTGTGCATAGCATGGTACTGGAGCTATTGCTCGTACTTGATTTAATACATGAACTATGCATTGACCTAGTTGCTGGAGGTTTACTCACACTAGAGTTGAGTTTGTGATGTGAAACAGTGTTTGAGCGGAGTGTCGACTGTGGGTCGCACTCAAGACGCACACTGTATGTGATATATAGTACATGTTAAAACCCATGCCCGAGTCTTTGTGTGACTGTGTGTCACATCTTGTGAGAGGATATCCGTATGAGGTTAATATAGACGTGGTATGATATTCCATGGTTACGAGGGCTAAGACCTATGGCAGGCACCCTGGCTGTGATGTAGGGTCCACGGGTGCACTTTGTACCGTGCCTGGGGGCGCGAGGAGTACGCTGTACCGTGTGTTACGTATAGTTGATGGCTGTAGTGGACTGACCATCCTCCCGTTGCAGCAGTGATGCCCCGCACACCGAGTACTGTGTTGCTTGGGATCACATTTCGGATATGATCATAGTCCAGGATTCTATTTACATTTAACCACAGAGTCTCACATGATATATCACATTGATTGACTGATTTAAATTGCGGACAGACCTGAGGGATGGGTCGGACTCCGATTTTGTGTTGTGAATTATTTAATGCCATATTTATTGTGATTTAAATATACATGGCATGATTTACATAAAGGCATGATTTATATAAAGATGCATTGTTTTACACTACATGCCTACATTTGAGAAAGAAAGCATGATTTTTGTACATGGGATTTAATCTGTACAAGTATATATATATTATATTTCAAGACATACTTTTGAAATGAGTTAAGGAAATAATGTTTTCAAGGCATAGCATTATTTTGAGTAGATAGCGTAGATATCTACTTGCTTGCCTGGTTTCCTTACTGAGCGCATTGTATGCTCACCCCCTTTCTTTACATCTCTCTACAGAGCGCCAGTAGAGCGAGAGCTATCGAGGGATAGTATTCCTGAGTCCACAGCTAATTCCTATCGATCGCCAGGTATACAGATTTTGTACGGTTATATATCTAAACATAGAAACAGCACAGTGATGTATACGATATATATTATGGGGAATGTATTTGTATTAGATTTTATATAATCTTACATGTATGATAAAAGCAAGTACAGTCAGTAATAGTATGTTGACATGTATGTATGATATTGGATGATGTGGTAAGTAAGGACTCTGACATCGAATCACAGCCCAACCATTGAAGAGAAGAAAGGTAAGTCAAAATGCGAAAAATTTGCAGTGGTTTTTGGTTAAAGTGATGGATTGAGAAAGGGTCCTGACAAGTCGTGTTTCTAATTGCATATCTATCTCTTCATTGCTATCGTCGTGTTTCATTGCTGCTTGATTAGTGTGAACCAAATCCATTGGTGTGTGAAGCTGATTTTGTCTAAGTTATAGGAACTTGGGAGTCTAAATTTTTTATTGAAGTGCCTAATAGTGAGGTATAGATTACTCACTTTCAGATTGTTGAACTTGAACATTGATTTCTGACCCCTTGCTACTGGTCCTCTTGTAATTATAGCTTTCAGAGTGTAATGCACTTCAATCTGCCTGCATTGGTAATTATGACATTTGAGACGAAAAAATTAATGAATATATATACAATTCGGATACGGAATTCCGTTGTTAAATACTTTTTGCGACGAAAAATTTAATTAATTAAAAAAATATAAATTAGTGACGGAAATCCATCGCTAAAACATTTTAGCAATGGAAAATTTAATTAATTCATATATATATAAATTAGCGACGGATTTTTCGTTGCTGAAATGATTCAGCGACAAAAAATTTAATTAATTTAATATATATATATATTAGCGACGAAAATTCGTCGCTAAATCCTTTTTGCGACGAAAAATTTAATTAATTAAAAAAAATATATATATATATAACTTAGCGACGGAAATCCGTCGCTGAATCCTTTTAGCGACGGATTTTTCGCTTAATTGAAAAAAAAATATAGCGTCGAAATTTCGTCGGAAAAAATTTTCAACGTCGAAAATAATTTGCGACGGAATTAACGACGGAATTTTTCTCTCAGCGATGGAAAACTTTCAGCGACTTCAAATTTACCGATGAAATTAGCGACGAAAAATCCGTCGCTAAATCCGTCGCTGTTGCCCTTTTTTCTTGTAGTGATCGTTCTCTCATCCTATGAGATCGATCTGACCTTCATATTTCCAGATTTTACTATAGTTTTCTGTAGGTACTTACACCAAAACAACTTTAATTTGCTGCCATTGTCATTTTCTCATCCGATCATCTTTGAGACTTGAAAATGGCATCCATTCCTGCTTTATACCTATTAAAACTTGTGTGCAAATCTTTGTATATCCAAAGGTACATGATATAAACCAAATGGAACTGCATAATTCATGCAAATCTTCATTCCATTTACCACACTACTCATATTCCATTCCACCCACATTCATCACATACAAAAGTCCATTTCTTCATATTCATACTTAATGAAACTTGTATGTAAATCAAAATCTCTTATTACAAATGTGTACATTTAACTTATGGACTTACATCACAAATACTTCACATTACAAGTATATCACTATACTTATGATTTCATTTACATATATATACAAGGTTCAACCTACACAGGGTCTCACATTCTCCCCTACTTAGAAATTTGGTCTTCCAAATTGGAACCAATCATTCCGTGAACAACTCGGGATACTTCTCCCGCATTAAACTTTTCAATTCCCATGTGGCCTCTTCCATAGTGTGCTGTTGCCAAAGAACCTTCACCAAGGGAGTTGTCTTTGTCCTCAACACTTTCTCTTTTCTATCCAATATCCGAACTGGCCTCTCAATGTATGTCATACTCTCATTTAGCTCCAATGGCTCATATTTTATCACATGCGCCGGGTCCGGGTGGTACTTCTGTAACATGGATACGTGGAAGACATTATGCACACTTGCCAACTCTAGTGGCAATGCCAACCTATAAGCTTTATCTCCCACATTATCAAGTATCTCGAATGGCCCTATATATCGAGGGCTAAACTTTCCCTTCTTCCCGAATCTTATAATTTCCTTCAAAGGAGAAACCTTCAAAAACACTAACTCACCCACGTCAAACTCTAGTGGTCTCCGTCTCTTATCAGCATAACTCTTTTGTCTGCTCTGAGCTTTCCGTAACCTCTCACAAATCAACTGGACATCCTCAGAGGCTTGTCTAACCAAGTTCGAAGCAAAGATCTATCTGTCACCAACCTCTTTCCATCCAATAGGGGAACGATATCTATGCCCATACAATGCCTCATATGGTGTCATCCCGATACTCGTATAAAAACTGTTATTATAAGCGAACTCTACGAGTGGCAAATGGTAATCCCAGGAGCCTCCAATATCCAATGCACACTCTCAACATATCCTCCAAGGTCTGTATAGTCCTCTCTGATTGACCATCTGTTTGAGGATGAAACGCGGTGCTAAAGCTCAACTGGGTCCCCATCACTTCATGAAAACGTTCCTAGAAATGGGAAATGAAGCGGGCATCCCTATTAGAAACAACGCTCACTGGAATTCCATGTAGCCTCACTATCTCGCGCACATGCAAGTTCGCTAACTGGCTCAGAGTATCGGTAGCTCTCATAGCTAGAAAATGGGCTGATTTCGTCAATCGATCCACAATCACCCATATGGCATCATGACCTCTGTGGGTCTTCGATAATCCCATCATAAAATGCATGATGACATGTTCCCACTTCCATATCGGTATTGGTAGAGGCTGCAATAATCCTGCAGGCTTCTTATGCTCTACCTTCACCTGTTGATAAACAAGACACTTAGTGACATATTTAGTAATGTCTTTCTTCATCCCAGACCACCTTTCGAAGGTTTTGATACATCCTAGTACTCCCTGGATGTATCGTATACCTCGATGAGTGAGCATCTGTCAAGATCAATTTCTTGATCTCTGGATCATCGGGAACACATATCCTACCTCTGAACCTCAACAATCCATCTGAACTCAATCAAAGTTCTCCTCTGTACCCCTTTGCATCTGCCCGACAATATCACTGCACTGCTGATCAACTTGCTGAGCCTATCTAATTTGATCTATCGATTCGGTTCTAACTGCAGGCTAGCTATCATAAATCCACTATCAGCGTTAGGCAGGGTCATATCCAAACTGAGGTTCGTGAACTATTCCAACAGCTCGTGTTCCTTGATCATCATAAATGACACCAACCCGAGATGCTTCCTACTCAATGCATCTGCAACCACATTCGCTTTACCCAGGTGGTACAGGATCTCACAATCATAATCCTTTAAAAGTTCGAGCCATCTCCTCTGTCTCATGTTTAACTCTTTCTACGAGAACAAGTACTTAAGACTCTTATGATCAGTCTAAATCTGAAATCTCTCACCATAGAGATATTGGCGCCATAGTTTCAATGCAAACACTATGGCCGCCAACTCTAAATCATGGGTTGGGTAGTTTCTCTCATGATCTTTCAACTACCTTGATCCATAGGCTACTACCTTTCCATCCTGCATTAACACACAGCCCAGTCCTTGGTGTGAAGCATCCGCATACATCGAGAAACCTCCTGAGCTGGTAGGAACGGTGAGTATCAGAGCTGTAGTTGACCTCCTCTTCAACTCCTCAAAACTTTCCTCACACTTATCGTCCCACACAAATTCAACATTTTTTCTCGTGAGACGTGTCAAAAGAGCAGCTAATCTCGAGAATTCTTCTACAAACCTTCGGTAATACCAAGCTAAACCCAAGAAACTCCTGATCTCTGTCACTGTCTGGGGTCTCTGCCACTGAACTACGACCTTAATCTTAGATGGATCCACTGGCACTCCATCATTTGATACTAGATGGCCCAGAAAAGAGATATGTTCTAACCAAAAGTCGCACTTACTAAGTTTAGCGTACAACTTCTTCTCCCTGAGGGTCTGTAACACTATCCTTAGATGCCTTTCATGCTCCTCTCTAGACCTTGAGTACACCAGTATATCATCAATAAACACGATTACAAATCGATCCAATATTGGTGGAATACCTCATTCATCAATGAAATAAAAGCTGCGGGAGCATTCGTCAACCCGAATGGCATAACCATAAATTCATAATGTCCATACTGGGTGTGAAAAGCTGTTTTGGGTACATCTCGACTCCGTATCTTCAATGGATGGTACCTAGATCTCAGATCTATCTTAGAAAAGACCTGCGCTCCCCTAAGCTGATCCAACAAGTCATCAATGCTTGGAAGGGGATACTTATTCTTGATGGTGGCCTTATTCAATAATCGGTAATCTATACACAGTCGGAGGCTTCTATCCTTTTTCATTACAAACAGAACCGGTGCTCCCTAAGGTGAGATGCTCGACTTGATGAACCCCTTCTCCAGCAACTCTTGTAACTGTTTCCTTAATTCTTCCAACTCAACTTAAGCCATTCTGTACGGTGGCTTTGATATCGCCTCTGTACCAGGTGCCAAATCTATGCCAAATTCCATCTCCCTATTTGGAGGTAACTCTGGTAATTCCTCCGAAAAGACATATGGATATTCCCTGACCACTGGGATGTCTATCAACTCCGGACGTGCCTTATCCGTCTCAACCACATAAGCAATGTATCCTTCACATTATCCTTGTGAGATCCGCATCTTTGTATGATATTCCTTATGATTTTCATATTGTATGACATTATTATATGTTAATGGATTCATAAGATGGTTGATTCGACTGATAAATGTGGATGAAATGAAATAACGTACGTAAAATCAAAAATAAGGAATTTAAAATAGGGAAAAGATTGTCGATTTATGAAAGAAATTCGATTTAATTTGGTCTCGAACACGTGCAAGGGTAAAATGGTCAAAAGACCAAAATTCGGTTTAAATTCGACAAGTAATTTTCAGTTAAAAATAAGGAATTGAGAAATCTGGATCAATAACGAGGAAAATAGTTAAATTTGAGTCTGATTGATCTAGATATTAATTTATGAGAATTAATCTAAATTAATTCAAAATTAATCGAAATTTTTAGTTCGAAAAATTATCCAAAAAATAATCGAAAAATATACTGAAAAGACGAAAATAGACCGATACATTCATTTATTGATTAAATGAATAAAATAATAATTTTTAATATATTTTTAGGGATATTTTGATTATTTTAATATATTTTAACGTATTAAAATAATAATTAATAAATTAATAAAAAAATCAAAAAATCTGAAAGAAATCGGGGAGAGAGAAACGCAGAAAACGGAACCCAAAACCCGACAGCCATACCTATGACCCCCGACAAGCCACCGATGATCGACGAGCCCAGATGGCGATCGGAGAAGGTAGAGGAGAGACCGATGAGTCCCTTGGTACCAGTAACGCGCGCCGAAGGCATCGATTTTTGGCGAATCGACGAACGAAAAATTCGAGGAGAAATCGCGTCGGTCCCGGTGAACCACGGTGTCCCAGTATCGATTCGACCTAGCCGAGCACTCTGGCCGAGGTGGTTCTTTTGAGCCCAGTGGCGGCCGAAGAGACGGTCAGAATCGCTGGCGACGATAAACGGGCCAAAATGGCACCGTAGTCGAGAAAGAGGAAAAGAAAAAAAAAGAAAAGAAAAAGAAAAGAAAAAAAGAAATAAAAGGGAAAAGGGGAAGAAAGTGTACCTAGGGACGACTTAAAATTCGGGTAAGTGACCAAGGGTCGGGATTGACCTGCGGATTAATCTCGAGAGCATGATTAGAAATGAATAAGCGTAAGGCTTAAAATCGATAAACTGCGTTAATGGTAGATAGTTTAGAACTGTTTTGTGAGTGTGCGTGTACTGAAATTTAATTCGTTAATGTGCGAATGGTAAATAATCGTATGCCTTAATGATATTTCGTAGCAAACACATCAGAAGGTGCAAAGGAAGCTTAGACACATATATGTGCGTCTAAGGCAATAGGCGAAAAAGGGTAAATTGGGCGCGTAGCTTGCGTGGTAAGGGGTTTTATATAGCTGTCGTTAGTAAAATAGTTAGGATAGGCTAGATTTCATATTTTTAAAGTAGGATTATAGGTTAGCCAAATTACTAGGGTAGCCTAGAATAAAATTCCCTTACCGATAGTTTTTTTGTTTTTTCATAAATTACCTTGATTTGAAATTATGTCATAATTTCGAGTTACCGTTTATAAGCTATTTTTTTACATGATAGTAGCATGTGCGTGTGAGCATTACACTATTTTCGTAACTCCATTGAGATTGCTGATTATCAAGTTGTTACGTGGGCAATTTTAACAGTATTTTTGAAATAGCATGAAGTTGCATGATTTATATACATGCTGATTTTGTACAGTTAATTTATGAATTATTATCGATGGGTGGTTTTCCCCAATTTTTGAAATTATGATTTGGGATGAAGTGTTGGATTTTATTGTGAACCCATAGAGGGATTTTTGAGTTTGTTGGCAACCCGGTTTATGCATGTGTGGCAGTCATGTCCCGTGAGAGTCTTCTCTAGCACCCAGTAGGAGGTTATGTGTGATTGCCCTACGGTGCCAAGTGCTTCACATGGATGCCTTCGTTGCATCGAGTTTGTTATTGCTACTTAATACTGTGAGACCCTGAACCCGTCTACAGTACCGTAGTCCGAAACCTGCTCAGTTAGGATAGGGCGGTAGTCACTATGGCCATAGGTGTATTGATTTTGCATTGTTATTGGTGAGATTATCTGAATATTAGATCCATGACTGGTTTGGGTTATTGCCACATACTCATGTTGTTGTATCGGACGATTAAATTATGCCCATGCATGTATTTAAATGAATTGCTCTTGACAATGATTTCAATTTTGAGGACTTATAAATATTCTTTAGAAATCTGATTTTGTCTAACAATACATTGATTTTCAATTATGCAAACTTGTCAAACTGAAGCATGAATTTTATTGAATTGTGCATGATGTTTTACATGATTTTCATGGTTTACCATTGCATGGCGTGTTGCATGGCCTTTTGCTAGCTTCGGTTATATAGACTTCTTACTGAGCGTGTGGTTGATCACCCCTCTCTTTCCAACATTTTTCAAATTAGTATTTCGGGGCGAGCATCACGTTCTAGCTGTCTCCCTCAGTTTGATTAGTAGCTTTTTGAGTTTTTCGAGGTATATATGATGGACGGTATATGTGTATATATATATATGCATATTTATTTTCAGATATGTACGCACGGTTGTATTTGTGAGATGTATTGGTTGGAAAATGTTTAAGCATGACTATTAGGTATTGCATCTTTGGGATTCTTCTTTTGGTCTCGGTTTAAACCTTGGATTTTGATAATATGATGTATGCTGCTAAACCGATTAGACATGATTGTGGTTATGTGCTGTTATAGTAGTTTCGGTTAGCATGATTTACCTTATGTTTCTTCTTTTCGGTTTGAAATGGATGAATGGTATGGCATACTATGTGGATTGACTTGGATGTCGGATTTATGGATGCCATGATGATTATGTCCAGTTTATAAAGAAATCGAAATTACGGGTAATATAAGTTAAGATTAGAAATTAATCAAGCACAAAAATATTATAAAGGGTAGCAATGGAACCTACATCGGACACAAACAACAAGTAAAACGACCCGTGTAGTAATATTTATGTTATATTAAAATACGATTTCGCTTAACATTGCACAACTAGGTTGAGGTTAGGTCACAAAGTGTGACAGTTATTGAGTATTCACAATGTCTTCCACGTATCGATGCTACGCAAGTATCATTCAGATCCGACACATGTGATTAAGTATGAACCATTGGAGTTGAAGGAGGATATGACATACATGGAGAAGCCAATACAGATCTTGAGCAGGAAAGAAAACGTATTGCGGTCTAAGACGATTCCTTTGGTCAAAGTTCTGTGGCAGTACCACACTTTAGAGGAGGCTACGTGGGAATTGGAAAGCTTGATGCGAGAGAAATACCCACACTTGTTTAAAGATTGATATACTTTTAAATTTGGGGACCAAATTTCCTAAGATGGGGAGAATGTAAATCTCACTCCCATTTTCCCTCATCCTCACGTCATTAGGATACCTGTTATGGTCGTATCCTGTGCATGCTTGGTGAACTAGAATAAAATGGAGAGAAAGAGAAGAGAACAGAGAGCATGTGAGGAAAGGAAAACACGAAACAAAGGCTTAGCCCCTGAACTTTTTCAATGCGATAGAGAATGAGAGAAAGAGAAGAGGTAGTACAAGGAGAAAGAACACGTTGCTGTTGTTGAACGTTGCAGCGAATGAGAAACAGAAGATAAAGCTGGTGAGTGAGAGAGAGTTGGACGTTTGGAAGGGGTTGTGGCAGAGACGAGAGAGACATCCGAGAACAGTAAGTGAGAGCGAAACAGAGGACTCCAATCTCCTTTGAAGATGACAGCGAATGGAGAGTTGAGATAGAAAGAAAACTGGACAGGGAATTTTAAGGGAGAAATAATCGGACTGAGGTAGATTTCACCTCTGCTTCTTTCGCTGGAAACAGAGCAAAGGATGAGGACCTCGAGTGGAAGTGGTGGGGAATGGAGGAGTCTGAAATGTGGCCACCAAAAGAGGAGTGAGTGGAAGGACCACCAACGCCTGGTATGACTACGCCCGTCCTAAGTTACCCAGATGTGTAAACCACAAGTGCACGGGTCATACAAGTAATAATGAGATTTGAATTCTGGATTATCATCCCACAGAAAATCTAATTAGCCTAATTAAGTACCAGTTAATTTTACCTTAAGTATATC
Source organism: Firmiana major (assembly GCA_033439115.1). Lineage (NCBI taxonomy): Eukaryota > Viridiplantae > Streptophyta > Magnoliopsida > Malvales > Malvaceae > Firmiana > Firmiana major. The sequence continues at coordinate 51,010,359 of CM065898.1, read as the reverse complement.
CTAGCAAATTATGAATTTTCAAAGGATGATCTACAAGTTTAAATTAAAAAGTACTAAAAAACAATAAAAATTATAAAATAAAGAAAATAATAAAAATAGAGTAAAGATTACTTACAAATCTCTAAGCAAATAAAAGCAATAACCTGCAAAAGAAAAAAATACTAAAACTAAAATTAATTAATACAAATAGTCTAATGATACAATTAAGAAAATAAAGAAATAAAATTAACTAGAATAAAACTAGACAATCCTAAGATAAAGATAAAATGTACATGTAATTTAATCTAATGCAAAATCTTCTAACCTATGGTCTAATGAAATAAAATTCTAAAAATCTAAGAAAATTCCTAAATATAACTATAAGCCTAAATGCTTAAAATTGTGACCCTAAATTAAATCTAACTTTAGCTAATTACTACTTAATAAAATGTATAATTATACTATAAATGATACATAAAAAATAAATATTTCCTAAATATATGCAATACAAATTAATTAAAATAAAAATTTCAATTGCATAAAAATATTAAAATTTAATCTAAGCTCAAATCTAAAGTTCTTAATTTTAATCAATTCTAAATATAAGTAATTTAACTAAACTAAAGAAATATTACCTAAACTAATTATAAAATGTACTAAATTAAAATACTTCTACTATCAATAATAACATATGCAAGTAAAACCACAAAACCACTATCTATGCTCAGCAGTGTACTGTTCTACTACAATGCCACAACACGTTCTGGCTTGTACAACTCTCAGATTGTTGTCGCCAACCTTCCTTCAACCGGCAACATCAGGCCATCCAGCACGGCTCCTCTGCTCCTACTTCAATCACCACCAGCCTTCTGCACTTGTCCTTTATACTGTACTACCGCGGCCACTCCAGGATAAGCATTCAGTGTTACTAGTTGCTGTAACATTTTTCTGCTCTGCATAATGTCGTACCTTCACTCCTGATCGTATCTCCAGCAGCAGGTCCTCCCCCGCCAATGCTTGTGTGCTGTAGTGCCAGGACAGGAACTAGATATAGCATCCACGTCTTGCTTTCATCCCATGCATATCTTGCAGCAGACAGGGTACACCTGGGACTATCTATCAGTTGGAAGTAATAGCGAACCGACCTCCTGCCATGCGTCTGTCTCCCACACAACTCATGTAGAAGAACCAGAGAAGAACAACAACACTGTCATTAGGAAACCTTTAGCAATGCATACATAGAATTAAATAAAACTTAAGGAGAAACTGTTAACATATACATATAACTATAAATGAAGAAACAAAGAAAATGCAAAATGTCTAAAACCAAAAACTAAAGACAGAAAGAAAATGAGCAGTAGAAGAAGTCGTGAAACAGAGGAGAGCAGAGCATAGTTGTGATAGTGTCACGCCTCTATCATACAACAGACGGGAGCGTGGAATTGAGCTGTGCTTCGAGCATGAACCACTGTCCATAAACACGGCAGGGATCATCACCTCATTGCACCGTGTGAGACCCCATATATGTATAACTTTGTGTAGGTGTAAATGGTGATGTATTTGTAATTTGAAGCATAAATGATGTAGAGTTCATAAGTCCAACGTACACACTTGTAATAAGAGTTGTGATGTACGAAAAAGTCTCATTATGTATGAATATGAAGAAATGGACTTTTGTATATGATGAATATGGGTGAAATGGAATATGAGTAGTATGGTAAAATGGAATGAAGTTGCATAAGAGGTGTAAATCTTTATGCTTCCATTTGATTTTGTATTACATACCTTTGGTTATACAATGAATGCACACAAGTTTTTATGTGTATAAAGTATGAATGGATGCCATTTTCAAGTCTCAAAGGTGATTGGATGAGAAAATGACTATGGCAGCAAATTTAGGATGTTTGGGTGTGGGTTGCTGTAGAAAAACTACAGAAAATCTAAAAAATATGAAGGTCAGATCGATCTCATAGGATGAGAGATCGATCTGAAAGAGCCAAAATGCTCTTATTCGAGCAATAGGAATAGTGCAGATCGATTTCCAATAGAGCCACATCGATCTGCTAAACATTCTGTAAAATGAGGATCGATTCTTAAGGCAGACAGATCAATTTCCTTAGCTCTCGAGTTAGAGCAGATCGATCTCCTCCAAAGCCAAATCAATCTGCTCAACTCTCTACTTGAGAGAGATCGATCTCAAGGTTTCGACAGATCGTTCTCATGCCTTCAAATGTCATGAAAAAATAGGGATTTTAAGAGAACCAGATCGATCTCCACCCAAGGAAGATCGATCTTATCAAGTTAAATCTATAAATAGGAGCAGTTGCATCTGCGGATTTTGGGAAATACTCTCACTCTACCATTTTTAACCTAAACCCTAGTTTCCTCTCTCTAAATCCGGCCATTTTCAAGAAGATTTGAGGGAAGGCTATTAGATGCAAAGTTGTTCACATCAAGGAGAAGAACAACATAGCTTGGAGGCATTCCCCCATTTGTTGGATTTAAGGAACAAAGAGCATTGTCATTTGGAGTGAGAAGAAAATCCAAAGAGGCGAGTTTCTAAAGCATCAACTCAAGTACATTTGTTAAGTTATTGAGTTTAGAGTTGATTGGTGTGCTTGTTAATGGTAGAAACTATCTAGAATGCAATGGAATGACTATAACCTAGAAATGGGCTAGTGTGAGAAAGTGAAATGTAGTAGAATAAATGATGAATAGGATATCTTTAGGTGATAGTGGTGTTGTGGGTATAGATTCAAAATGGTGTTATAGAATGAATTGTGAGACTTACCCAAAATGGGTAAAATGAGTATTTAAGACATTGGGTACAATGCATAGTGAGTGGGAGTTAGCAACACTAATTCGAGCGTTTGATGAATGAATTGTAGCTCCTGAGGATACATCGGAGCAGGTTGAGCCAAGAGCGCGAGAAGCATAAAAGAAGAGAGTCGCACCCTAAGTAAATCAAAGTAAGGGAATTTTGTGGACTCTTAAAGATATCTGTGTGTAATTTGGGCACTTAAATATTTTGCAAGAGTGCATGTGATACTAGGAAACGATATTGGCTGATTGAAGGGAATGAGTTGGGTTTTGAGAAATGTGCATGAAAATAAAAGCATGATGCTTTGAAAACCTTATTTTGTTGCTCTTTAGCAAATGATTGGTAGATTAGCTAACATTTGAAATGATTTGCAAAAGAAATGATTTGATTTGGTTGATAACCATGTTTTATAAAGAATTGAGCCACCTACATGGATTTCGTGAGAATGAAAGCGTGCTAGAGTATGACTCACCCAAGATTTGATGTGTTTTCATACGCATGAGTGCTAGAGCGTAGCTCGCACTAGTTTTCACATGGATTTTCTATGATGTTGTGCTAAAGTTGAGTTCGCACAGACTTTACATTGGTTTTGGCATGGTGTTGGAGCATAGCTCGCATTAGATGCCCACCATACTTGTTGTCATGCTAGGAGCTTCGGGTAAACTGGGTGTCACACCGATTAAATAGGCTCGCACGTGCATTTTTTAGGATTGACATGTTGATAGTCGTGTTAGGAGCTTCGGGTAGATAAGAGGTCGTACCGATTAAATAGGCTCGCACGTGCATTTTTTAGATGTGTCGTGATATGATGTGTTGATATGGGTCCACGGAGTACGCTGTACCGTGCAGGTAGGATGGAGTACATTATACCGTGCAAGTAGCATGGAGTACATTGTACCGTGCAAGTAGCATGGAGTATTTTGTACCGTGTTGAGATTGTGATATGTCGTCTTCGGAGGAGATCTGCTATGGACCGACGGGCTGGACGTTACCCACCTCCTATGTGGAAGCAGATAGTTGTGATACCCCGCGTACCTGATCCGTGTAGCTTGGGACCATAGCATATGGCCATAGTCCTAAAGGAGATTTCCCTTATTAAATTTCCTATCTCACATGTCTTTTATTAAGATTGAATCCATGTTTTAAAATGCTTTGTGAGTCAAGACAGTCCGAGGGAGGGGTTGATGTCTTGACAAGTGTTAATTTGTTTGAGATGAGAAAGTAGGTTAATGGTTTTAAAGTGCAGTTATGCATGATGATTTTTCCATGCCTTATTTATGAAATATGCATGATGTTTAATTCCATTCTTTGTATTTGAATGGTGCACTGAATTTTTATAGCATGAATTGCTTTACATGCCATTAACACAAGCATGAACTCATGTTTTGAGATGAAATAATGAAATGCATGGATTTGAGCATGGCATCACGATCACGTAGATAGTACAGTATCTACTTGTTCACATGATTGCCTTACTGAGCGTGTGGTTTGTTCACCCCCTTATTTTCCCATCTCTACAGAGATTTGAGAATAGTTTGAGAGCGGTTGGAGGCTTTCCGTTTTTGGTATCCACTGCATCCCATCGCTTAAGGTATGCACACTGATGTAATTTTGTATCTAAACTTTTAATAGCACAGTAGCATTTTGTATGTAAGTATTGGGGATGTAAAGCAGTGTAAACATGTGTAAACAATACTCTGATTTATTTATACAAGTGTTTACTTATAATCTATATTGCAAATTAAATTATTATGGTTGGATTAGGTAGACATTGACACATAGCCCAACTATTTAAGAGTGTAGCTGATCACGATCGAGGTAGGGTAAGGACGAATAATAAATAATGTATGAAAAATAAAAAATTCGCGCTGATTTTTTGTAAGTTGAGGGTCGTGATAGAAGTTGGTATCAGAGCTGAGTTGGTCTGACGTGTGTTGATGTTTAAAATACTTAATAAGTTGGAAAATTGCATCTTCATGTTACTATGTTTGTTTAGATACAATTGTTAGTGTGTCGATGGGTTGACTAAGAAATTAATGTGTATGTAGGGAATTGAAACATTATGCCTAACACCACTCGCGGTAGAGGGACGAGAGCGTAAGCTCAGGCCGTAGAGGTAGGCCTAGGGGTAGTATTGAGCCAGAAGCACACAAGGCTCAGGAAGAGATTGAGGTGGAGGCTGAAGTTGAGCATGCTCCACAGGGTCCAGAGGAGAGACCCGAGAGTACTGAGGCACGCTTCGCAAGGATTGAGCGGAGTATAGAGATGATCTTGGAATTAGTCACTTAAGTATTTCCTGGAGTTGGGGGCAGACAGAGTCCCGCTACAGAGGGTGATACCGAGCAGGCAGTAGCTCCTGAGGCACGAGCACAGCCAGCCCAGAGACCTCAGATGACAGATACACCTACACCCCCACCTGCATAGGATATACATACGCCTGTTGCTACACCACAGGCTAGTAGAGGCTGATAATTCTATATTTTTAGAATTATTTGTGCTTAATTTCCTAATTAATTATTTAAATCTCCAATTTATTTTATTAATTATCCCCTTTATTTAATTAAAATTCTTATGTTTGCAGATAAATCAAATTCGGATGAATTTTGAATATTTGGTAGAAAATGGACCGGAATTCGACTAAAATCGAGATTGAGCCACGTGGACAACATGAGTCATGCCACCTAGCACATCCAATTGGACAAGAAGACCGATGATATGGAAATATCTTTTCAAGGAGCCAATGGTGTGAAGACAAGTGGCCAAAAAAAGGCCAACTCATCAAGGATGTGGAAATTACCATTTTACCCCTAGTGTGTTTATAAATAGAAAAAGATGGAAATTGAAGGGGGATGAAATTTTTAGGGTCGATATTCTTTTAGGTTATTTTCAAAGCTTCTTTTGTTAGGATTTTTCGAGTAGTTTTTTCTCAAACAATCAAATTTTTTACTGTTCATGGATGTTCTTAATGTTTTATGAAGTTTTTCATTTTTTCTTTGTTTGGATACTTATAGTTCATTGTATCAAAAGCATTTCTTTTGCATTTGAATCAAGGAAAGTTAATGGAAAATGTTTGCCTCTCTTTTTTTTCTCATTCTCGGTTTTCTTCAACTATGATTTTTTTTTGTTAAAGCAAGTTTTATTTTTCTCATTCTCGGTTTACTATCCTCTTGAGTATTCAGGTGACAGTTTTTGATTTCCTTTTTTTTTATTCATTCTTCTCCATTTCACTTCTGGTGCCTTGATGTGGATGGATGTTGAACATTATTCCACATCAAGAGCAATGTGGAATCAAGTTGGAAAAGAAATTGATGCAAACCGAGGATGATGGATTCTCGGTTCATGTGCATTCTGTATTGTTAGCTTGGTTAATTTTTCAGTTGTCAATCTTCACTTAGTTCTTTTAGTTTTTAAACTTTTATCTAGTAATGTATTGTTATTTGATTTTCCTTGTGTCATTTGATGTTCTGTGCGATATATAGAAGCCATTATTTACTGCATATTCATGCTTGCTTCCATTTCTATTTACTGCATTCTCCCTTCTCGGCTTTATGTTTGTGCATCACTACATTTCCTATTCTTTTTCCTTTAGTTACTTATCTATTTACATCTTGCTTATTGTTACTTATTGTCCCCATGCATCACAGATCAGGGACTGAGCACACTATGGCAGTGATCGGGAACTACAATGCACTCTGTTGTGCTCTGTTTTGAGTTTTTATTCCTTTTCACTTTCACTTTTCTGTCATTTATGTATTATTTCCTTGAGCCAATTCAGTTCTGCTATAGCCTTGGATCCCACGAACTGAAGCGATACATAACAGTAGCAAGATACCGAGGAACAATAGCTGAACTGGTGTCAAGAGCAGCGATAGCATGAACCAGCAGCAACTGAACCTGGAACAGAAGCAGGCAGTAGGCGTGCACTGATATGGAGTAGAAGTTGCAGGACAAGCAGCAATAGCAGAAGCTAACCTCGCCTAGACAGCACTTGATGAAGACAGCAGGCCTAGAACCAGGCCTAGAACCGAGAAGCAGAATGAGGTAGCTGGAACCGAAGCAGCTGGGTTGAAGCAAAGCAGAAGCTATCGACACGAATAGCAACCTGGGGCAGCACGAAACCGAGCATGGCAGATTGCCAAAATCGTGAAAGCCTGGATGCAGTGTGTAGTCAAAACCAAAAGCAGAAACAGCAGAAGCAGAGTGAACCGAGAACAGCTGGCCGAGCAGCAGGCAAAAGCCTGGACCAGAGGGCAAAAATCGAGCCATGCCTGGAAATGGAAATGAAGAAATGAAGGATGAATAGTGTTTGGAGGGAATGGTTTAAAATGCTTAAGGCTTGTTTGGCATTCAACTCTAGCAATTAATTCATTTTCATGCATTGTTAGTTTAGTTTAATTTCAATTTAATTTGTTAAGCTTAGTTTAAAGTCTTTAATTAAATTGCATGTTAGTATTCTTGCATAGTAGTATAAAACCTAGTTTTAATTAGGATGATAGTTAATTAAGTGTTCATTTAGAATTAGATTAGGGGTAAATTTATTTTCATTAAGTTTTAGTTTAGTTTTAATTGCATTTTAATTAAGTAGTTTAATTACAATTTTAGGATAGTTTAATTGTAGTTTAATTAATCTTGCTTTGTTATTTTCATAATTGTATTTTATTTTAATTGCGTTAATTAGTTTAACTGTTTTAATTTCTTTTGTAGATTTTTTATTTTAATTACATTGAGCACTGTAAGTAATTTTGCTCGGTTTTATTTTCTTTATTTTATAGTTTTATTATTTTATTGCTTTCAGTATTTTCAATTCTAGATTAGTAGATCACCCACCTTAATCTCATAATTTGCTAGAATATACTTAGGGTAAGATTAACCGATACTTATTAGGCTAGTCAACTTCTCTGTGAGACGATAATTTTGGGACTCAAATCTCATTATTACTTGTATGACTCGTGCACTTGCGGACATATACCCTTAGGGCGTGTCAAGTTTTTGGCGCCGTTGTCGAGGAAGTCTTAATTAGCCATTAATTAATATCGGTGAAACTATACTTAGGTGTAATTTTGGCCTGTAAATATTTAGGTTGTAAATATTTAGATCCTTAGTTTAGTTTAGTTAATTTTCTCATAATTAATTAAAATAAAAAAAAATTGAAAAATTAAAAAACTTAAAAATTTTTCTAAGGACTTTTTGATGTTTGCATGCGTAGAGCAAGGAGTTTCGATTGCTTTCCTCTAGATCCTGAAATCGAACGAACTCTTAGGAAAATTTGAAAGGACTCTAGGAAATTTACAGCTCCGCAGCAAAACACGATGGCAGAGAATAGGGAAAGTAGGACCGTTGGAGATTATGCGGTGCCGACGGTTGAATGATATTATACAAGCATTAGGCCACCAGCTGTCCCTGCTAATAATTTCAAAATTAAGCCTTCCATCCTCTAGATGATCCAGACCTCTGTACAGTTCAGTGGGCTTCCGTACGATGACCCACATGCTCACCTTGGGCAATTCCTGGACTTGTGCAACATGTTCAAACATAATGGATTATCGGATGATGCACTTAGACTATTCCCCTTCTCACTTAGGGATAGGGCGAGACACTGGTTGACCTCCTTGCCTCCAGGATCCATCTCTACATGGGACGCGTTAGCCCACCAATTTCTAGCCAAGTTTTTCCCTCCCTAAAAAATGGCCAGACTTCGGAGCGATATATCCTCCTTTGCCCAATACGACTCTGAATCCCTTTACGAGGCATGGGAACGATATAAGGAGCTTCTTAGGAAGTGCCCTCACCACGGCCTACCTTTATGGCTGTAAGTCCAAACCTTCTACAATGGACTTACAAGCCAAAATAGGTCCATAGTGGACGCTGCTTCAGGAGGAGCCTTGATGTGCAAAACAGAGGAGGAGGCTTATGAGCTGCTGATAAGATGGCAACTAACAACTATTAATGGTCCTCAAAAAGGCATTTGCGAAAGAAATCAGCAGGTATATATGAGCTCGACACTCTTTCCACCTTGACATCTCAAATCGCCAATCTTACAAAGAAGGTGGAGTCACTCAGTACCCAATCTAATCCTTCCAACAATCATAACCCTATGTTTTCTATCCAAAGTTCTTTTCTCTCGTGTGATCTGTGTAGTGGTACCCACGCTGTGGATAGGTGTCCACTTAACCTAGAATCGGTTCAGTACGTTGCCCCTAAGCAACAGAACAACCCTTTTTTAAATACCTATAATGCAGGGTGGAGGAACCATCCTAACTTTTCTTGGAGCCAGAACCAAGGGCAAGCTTCTAATTCTAGACTAGTATGACCCCTAGGTTTTCAAGCTCCACAGGTTTAGGTACCACCACAGCATCAATTTCCTCACCACCCACCACCTCAGTGTCCACATCATCAACCTACTCATTCCCATCCATCCCACTTCCATCAACCACCACCATTACAACCCCAGCATTTATCTGCAGCTGATAAGAAACCCTCTCTTGATGAAATGTTCACAACAATCTTGCAAAATCAAGCAGCTCCAATTAAGAACCTAGAGGTTTAGGTAGGACAAATAGTAAACGCTCTTAGTCAACATCCTCAGGGGACCCTTCCTAGTAACACTGAAGCCAATCTTGTTAGGCAAAGGGAAGGGAAGGAACATGTGAAAGCCATCACCCTTAAGAGTGGCAGAGAGCTAGTAACTCCACCTGTAAAGTCCAGACCTGACCAGCCCTAGTTGAAAAACCCATAGGTTCTAATGAAGCAGCTCAGAAGGAGCAAGAATCAAAAGATCAAGCTGCAAAGGAAACAAAGCCAGGCATTTCTTCACCTTTACCTGTTTCTTTGTCACAACCTTCTTTAACCTCTGATGTTACAAAAGTTCACACTACATCTCCTCCTGTTAGACCACCAGTCCCTTTTCCTTAGAGATTTCATAATAAAAAACTAGACCAACAATTTGCAAAATTTCTTGAGGTTTTTAAGAAACTTCACATCAACATTCCATTCACAGATGCCTTAGAGCAAATGCCAAGCTATGTGAAGTTTATGAAGGACATCCTCTCTAGGAAAAGAAGATTGGAAGATTATGAAACAGTGGCCTTAACTGAGGAGTGTAGTGCCATCATTCAGAGAATATTACCCCCAAGCTCAAGGATCTCGGGAGTTTTACCATACCATGCACTATTGAAAATTTATTCTTTGGTAGAGCCTTGTGCGATCTAAGAGCTAGTATAAATTTGATGCCATTGTCTATCTATCATAAGTTAGGAATAGGGGATGCCAAGCCCACCACAGTGACCCTCCAGTTGGCCGATCGATCAATTAAATATCCAAAGGGGGTCATTGAGGATGTCTTAGTGAAAGTGGACAAGTTTATTTTCCCTGCAGATTTTATCGTATTGGACATGGAGGAAGACAGGGAAGTCCCAATCATACTAGGCAAACATTTCCTAGCAACTGGTAGAACTTTAATAGATGTGCAGAAGGGGGAGTTAACAATGAGAGTTCAAGATCAGGAAGTCAAGTTTAATGTGTTCAAATCTCTAAGGTTTCCCGATGACTCTCATGATTGCTTTAGGATGATTTAGTGGATAAGGACATTACTGAGGAGTTTTCCAAGACACATCATTTAAACCCTTTAGAAGCCTCCTTAGTAAAATTTGTTGATCTTAGAGAATACAGTGAAGATGATGATGAGGTCTACGAGACTTTACAATTATTAGAGGTCACTCATTTTGAGGAAATTACCCAATTTGAGACACTAGACCCTTCATCTATTCCAGCTTCAAATATCTTTCCATCCACCAGTGATCCTCCAACATTAGAACTAAAACCTTTACCCTCACACCTTAGGTATGCTTACTTAGGTGAGTCCTCCACACGACCAGTAATAGTATCTGCTGCTCTCTCCAATGATCAGGAAGCAAAATTACTACAAGTTCTGAGAGAGCATTAGAAGGCTATAGGTTGGTCTATCTCTGACTTTAAGGGTATTAGTCCCTCTATTTGTATGCATAAGATACTATTGGAGGAAGAGTATAGGTCATCCATAGAGCATTAGCGTCGATTGAACCCTGTAATGAAAGAAGTTGTCAAGAAGGAGATCATTAAGTGGTTAGATGCAGGGATCATCTATCCCATTTCTGACAGTGCCTGGGTGAGCCCAGTACAATGTGTCCCTAAAAAGGGAGGGATGACAGTGATCGAAAATGAAAATAATGAGCTCATCCCCACTAGGACTGTCACTAGTTGGCGAGTATGTATGGACTATAGGAAACTCAATAAGTCCACTAGGAAAGACCATTTCCCCTTGCCCTTCATTGACCAAATGTTAGATTGATTAGCTGGTCATGAATTTTATTATCTGTTGGATGGATATTTTGGGTACAATCAGATAGCTATAGCCCTGGAAGACCAAGAAAAGACTACCTTCACCTGTCCCTATGGGACCTTTGCTTTTAGAAGAATGCCTTTTGGCCTATGCAATGCACCTGCTACATTCCAGTGTTGCATGATGGCCATATTCCATGATATGGTGAAGGATTTTCTTGAGGTTTTCATGGACGATTTCTCAGTATTTGGGGATAGCTTTGATTTATATTTACAGAATTTAGCATTAGTGCTGAGGAGGTGTGAAGAAACAAACTTAGTGCTTAATTGGGAGAAATGCCACTTTATGGTGAAAGAAGGCATAGTGTTAGGGCACAAAATCTCTGCTAGAGGGATAGAAGTGGCTAAGGCTAAGGTGGAAATTATTGAGAAGTTACCTCCCCCCACCACTGTAAAAGGAATTCGAAGTTTCCTAGACCATGCAGGATTTTACAGAAGGTTCATTAAGGATTTTTCTCAGATATCTAAGCCTTTATGTAATCTCCTTGAGAAGGACACTGTGTTTTGCTTTGATGAGAAATGCTTAGAAGCATTTAAGACTTTGAAGGAAAAATTAGGTACAGCCCCTGTAATCATAGCTCCGGATTGGAGTTTACCTTTTGAGCTTATGTGTGATGCAAGTGATTATGCTGTCGGGGCTGTACTAGGACAAAGAAAAGGAAGAGTCTTTTATGCTATCTACTATGTAAGCAAAACACTTAATGAGGCCCAGATGAACTATGCTACTACCGAGAAGGAGCTGTTAGCTGTAGTATTTACCTTTGATAAGTTTTGCTCCTATCTCATTGGTACTAAGGTAGTAGTATATACTGATCATGCTGCCATTAAGTACTTAGTCTCCAAGAAGGATGTAAAGTCGAGGCTGATTCAATGGATCCTCCTACTACAGGAGTTTGACTTGGAGATTAAGGACAGGAAAGGTACGGAGAATCAGGTTGTTGACCATCTATCTAGATTAGATAGTGGACTTAAAGAAGATGGTACAACTATTAATGAGTCCTTTCCTGATAAGCAGCTATTTACTTTTGGGCACTCTAGATTGCCTTGGTACGCTGATTTTGTAAATTATCTGGTGAGCAATGTGATGCCACCTGATTTGACTGCTCAGCAAAAGAAAATGTTTTTGAGTGATGTCAAGTATTATGTTCGGGATGAACCCTTCCTGTACAAGCAATGTAAAGATCAGATTTTGAGAAGGTGTGTTCCCATGGAAGAAGTAGAGGATATACTTAGACATTGCCATTCTTCTAATTATGGAGGGCACTTTGGAGGAGAGAGGACAGCGGCCAAGGTTTTGCAATCTGGATATTACTAGCCCATGTTATTTAAGGATGCCCACTACTTTGTGCTGAAATGTGATAGATGTTAGAGGGTAGGTAATATTTCCAAAAGAAATGAGATGCCTCTGACTAATATTTTAGAAGTAGAACTCTTTGATGTCTGGGGTATTGATTTCATGGGACTATTTGTTCCTTCATATGGCAATCTCTATATTTTAGTGGCTGTGGACTATGTGTTGAAATGGGTTGAAGCGATAGCTTTACCAACTAATGATGCCAAGGTAATAGTAAGGTTTTTAAAGAAGAATATTTTCACATGATTTGGCACACCTAGGGCTATCATTAGTGATGGAGGATCCCACTTTTGCAATCAAAGTATTGATGGGCTATTAAAGAAATATGGGGTCAAACATAAGGTAGCCACTGCTTATCACCCGCAGACGAGTGGCCAAGTAGAGTTGTCCAATAGGGAAATTAAGGGGATATTAGAGAAAACAGTGAACCCAAGTAGGAAGGATTGGTCCATTAGGTTAGAGGATGCACTTTGGGCCTATAGGACAGCCTTTAAAACACCTTTAGGAATGTCCCCTTATCAACTTGTTTATGGTAAAGCCTGTCATCTACCAGTAGAGCTAGAGCACAAAACCTGAATTTCAACTTAGAGGCAGCAGGGGAGAAGAGGCTGCTACAGCTCAATCAGTTAGATGAATTCAGGTTACAGGCATATGAGAATGCCAAGCTCTATAAGGAAAAGACTAAGCGATGGCATGATAAGAAAATTAAGGAGAGACACTTCGAGCCAGGCAAGCAAGTTCTGTTATTTAATTCACGCTTGAAGTTGTTTCCAAGAAAGCTTAAGTCTAAGTGGTCAGGTCCCTTCACCATTACACAAGTATTCCCCCATGGAGCCATTGAAATTATGGATGAGACCTTGAATCAATCCTTTAAGGTTAATGGAGGCAGACTGAAACACTATTTTGGGGGAGGGTTTGATCGTCAGCATTCTGTGACCACTTTAGCTGACCCTCCTACTTCTGATCCTGCTACTTAGCTTCATTTTTCTTTTTGTACTATTCTTTTCTTTTTGTTGTTTCTTTCTTTATTTTGTAGATTGCTTTTGTAGACTTACCTTTTCAATTAAGCTTCAGTTGTTCATCATCATCAGAAAAGAGAGTACTCTGTTCTCGAGCTTAAATTCTTATATTATCTGCACACTGAGGATACTGTGCACTTTAAGTTTGGGGGAGGGGATATCACTTGAGCTATTTGTGAAAAATTAGAAAAAATTTTAAAATTTTTTCGAAAATGTGAGAAAGAATTTTCAAAATTTTTTCGATAACATGAGCTTAAATTGTTTGATTTTGGGATGATTTAGTGCTTAGCATGTAGTTTTCCCATATTCCGATGATATGACCCCATGATTAAGTATGATTTTGATTGACTGAGAAGCATGATTATAGGAAAAGCATGAAGTTGAGTTCTTGAATTTGTCTTGATTCTGATTGCGATTACCTCATCTTATGCACATGTCATGTCATGAATTGGTATATTTATTTAGAGAAAGCTTATGTATACATAGGACTGCATTTGTTCAGTTGATTTTGTGCATCATATTCTAGAATTTGTTTGATCTGATCTAGAGGTGAAATATTAGATCACACTTGATTAGGGAGATGATTTAGGCCATCTTTGGATCGTTTGAGCCTTTCTATCCTTCCTTGTACATATTCTACCCCTAGTCACCCATCTGGGCCAAATAAGCTTTTCTCTGTAAATATACCTGCGTTATTTTCCTTAGCTTAAATACTTTGTCCTCTCCGTTACCCCAAAAGCATGAAAAGTCATTGGGATATATTGTGAGCTATATGGGTATTAAGTGATAGTGAAAGAGTATGTTAAAAAAAATGATGAAAAAGAAAGAAAAAGAAAAAAGAAAAGAAGAAAGAAGAAAAATTCAAAAAAAAATGTGTTTAGCAAAAGAAATAAGTTTGGGGGAAATAATTAGAGCTCTTACATTAAAGATCCTAGAAGTAATGCACGTTAAGGGGTAATTAAACCTAAATCGACTTTATCATACCTTAGCCCAAGCCTTACATTATAAGCTTAATGAAGTCCTACTGATCTTTAGTTAAGTGTGACTACATTAGTGGAGAGAGAAATGAAAAGCAAACTTATGGGAATGATCACATGTCATTGACTTTGCATTCACTATGTTGCATAATCTGATCCGCATAGTGTACTGTGAATTGACTTAGACATTTTTCACACACTCATGAGGAGTCCAATTTGGGTTAGGACTTATGATTGAATAATTCTAAGTGCTAGACTTGTAATTGTGAGTCTTTGATTTCATAGTCTATACTTTTTCTTTGAGGATGATATTGGGGAGATTATTGTGTTTTGTACTTGTCATTCCTACAATCATTTTCTTTTGCTTGAGGTCAAGCAAAAGCTCAAGTTTGGGGGTGTGATAATTCTATATTTTTAGAATTATTTGTGCTTAATTTCCTAATTCATTATTTAAATCCCCAATTTATTTTGTTAATTATCCCATTTATTTAATTAAAATTCTCATGTTCACAGATAAATCAAATCCGGATGAATTTTGAATATTTCGGTAGAAAATGGACCGAAATTGGGCTGAAATCGAGATTGAGCCACATGGACAACATGAGTCATGCCACCTAGCACATCCAATTGGACAAGAAGACCGATGACATGAAAATATCTTTTCAAGGAGCCAATGGTGGGAAGACAAGACCCAAAAAAATGCCAACTCATCAAGGATGTAGAATCACCATTTTACCCCTAGTGTGTTTATAAATAGAAAAAGATGGAAATTGAAGGGGGATGTAATTTTTAGGGTAGATATTCTTTTAGGTTATTTTCAAAGCTTCTTTTGTTAGGATTTTCCGAGTAGCCTTTTCTCAAACAATCAAATTTTTACTGTTCATGGATGTTCTTAATGTTTTATGAAGTTTTTCATTTTTTCCTTGTTTGGATACTTATAGTTCATTGTATCAAAAGCATTTCTTTTGCATTTGAATCAAGGAAAGTTAATGGAAAATCTTTACCTCTCTTTTTTTTTTCTCATTCTCGGTTTTCTTCAACTATGATTATTTTTTTTTTGTTAAAGCAAGTTTTATTTTTCTCATTCTTGGTTTACTATCCTCTTGAGTATCCGGGTGACAGTTTTTGATTTCTTTTTTTTTTCATTCATTCTTCTCCATTTCGGTTCTGGTGCCTTGATGTGGATGGATGTTGAACATTGTTCCACATCAAGAGCAATATGGAATCAAGTTAGAAAAGAAATTGATGCAAATCGAGGATGATCGATTCCCGGTTCATGTGCATTCGGTATTGTTAGCTTGGTTAATTTTTCAGTTGTCAATCTTCACTTAGTTCTTTTAGTTTTTGAACTTTTATCTAGTAATGTATTGTTATTTGATTTTCCTTGTGTCATTTGATGTTGTTTGCAATACATAGAAGCTATTATTTACTGCATATTCATGCTTGCTTCCATTTCTATTTACTGCATTCTCCCTTCTCGGCTTTGTGTTTGTGCATCACTACATTTCCTATTCTTTTTCCTTTAATTAGTTATCTATTTACATCTTGCTTATTGTTACTTATTGTCCCCATGCATCACAGAGCAGGGACTGAGCACACTATGGCAGTGATCGGGAACTACAATGCACTCTGTTATGCTCTATTTTGAGTTTTTATTCCTGTTCACTTTCACTTTTCTGTCATTTATGTATTATTTCCTTGAGCCAATTCAGTTTTGCTATAGCCTTGGATCCCACGAACTGAAGCTGATACATAGCAGTAGCAAGATACCGAGGAACAACCGCTGAACGGGTGTTAAGAGTAGCGGTTGCACGAACCAGCAGCAGCTGAACCTGGAGCAGAAGCAGGCAGCAGGCAGCAGGCAGCAGGCGTGCATTGATCTGGAGCAGAAGTTGCAGGACAAGCAGCAATAGCAGAAGCTAACCTCGCCTCAACAGCACTTGATAAAGATAGCAGGCCTAGAACCGAGAAGCAAAATGAGGTAGCTGGAACCGAAACAGCTGGGTTGAAGTAAATCAGAAGCTATCGACACGAACAGCAACCTGGGGCAACACTAAACCGAGCATGGCATATTGCCAAAATCGTGAAAGCCTGGATACAGTGTGTAGTCAAAACCAAAAGCAGAAACAGCAGAAGTAGAGTGAACTGAGAATAGCTGGCCGAGCAGCAGGCAAAAGCCTGGACCAGAGGGCAAAAACCGAGCCATACCTGGAAATGGAAATGAAGAAATGAAGGATGAATAGTGTTTTGAGGGAATGGTTTAAAATGCTTAAGGCTTGTTTGGCATTTAACTCTAGCAATTAATTCATTTTCATGCATTGTTAGTTTAGTTTAATTTCAATTTAATTTGTTAAGCTTAGTTTAAAGTCTCTAATTAAATTGCATGTTTGTATTCTTGCATAGTAGTATAAAACTTAGTTTTAATTAGGATGATAGTTAATTAAGTGTTCATTTAGAATTAGAGTAGGGGTAAATTTATTTTCATTAAGTTTTAGTTTAGTTTTAATTGCATTTTAATTAAGTAGTTTAATTGCAATTTTAGGATAGTTTAATTGTAGTTTAATTAATCTTGCTTTGT
The DNA here is from genome assembly GCA_033439115.1 of Firmiana major. Classification (NCBI taxonomy): domain Eukaryota; kingdom Viridiplantae; phylum Streptophyta; class Magnoliopsida; order Malvales; family Malvaceae; genus Firmiana; species Firmiana major. The sequence goes on along the minus strand of CM065898.1, from coordinate 50,993,255 downwards.
TATTTTCATAATTGTATTTTATTTTAATTGCGTTAATTAGTTTAACTGTTTTAATTTCTTTTGCGTTAAGCACTGTAAGTAATTTTTCTCGATTTTATTTTCTTTATTTTATAGTTTTATTATTTTATTGCTTTCAGTATTTTCAATTCTAGATTAGTATATCACCCACCTTAATCTCATAATTTGCTAGAATATACTTAGGGTAAGATTAATCGGTACTTAATTAGGCTAGTCAACTTCTCTGTGGGACGATAATTCCGGGACTCAAATCCCATTATTACTTGTACGACCCGTGCACTTGCGGACATATACCCTTAGGGCGTTTCAGAGGTTGGGGTTACAGATGTGATTTGGATAGACTGTGACAGTTCCCGAAGTTTGGACCGCCATCTTTCAGTGGAGTCAAGGACCCAGTAGCTGCTGAGGATTGGATAAATGAGATTGAGAAGTTATATGGGTTCTTCGAGTGCACTACTACCTAGATGGTAGCATTTGTCGCATTCATCCTGAAGGGATCGGCAGAACTTTGGTGGAAATCCACCAGGCCTATTTTGAGAGCCCGACATACTGAGATTAGTTAGGAGGTATTTTTGGAGGCTTTCTGGAGATAGTATGTTCCAGCTACTACACAACAGAGAATGAAGATGGTGTTTTTGGGATTGATCCAAGGGAGTAGGACCGGGGATGAGTATGAGATGACTTTTATCTCCCTGGGTAGATACGATCCCAACATGATGGGTTATGGGGTCGAGAAGATCTAGAAGTTTGTAGATGGGTTGAGACCGACCGTCAGGTCCAGATTAGTTCCCCTGGATATACCGACCTACGAGGAGGCAGTGCACATGGCGCAATTATGTGAGCAAGACATTGATAGAATCGCCTCAGAGTTTGGAAAGGTTGGTGAAGCGATGGATAAAGATAAAAAGAGACCAGTACTGGATAGAGGCTTCAATTATAGGGGAAGCAAGAGGTTTACTGGCAAGAGATCGAGGATCGAGGAGATTCGAGAGAGGATAATTAATCCTCCCATGTACCCGGCCATAGCTCCACGTAAGGGAATTATGATTGGAGGGCCACGGCCTACTACGGAGCAGTGTGACAACTGTGACAGATACCATGGTACTAAACCATGTTATGGACCTCCTACAGTATGCTTTAGATGTGGGAAACTATGGCACATAATCAGGGATTGCCCAAAGATGACAAAGAGAGCCCCACAGAAGGGCAGGGAGTCAGAGAGAGCTCCAGTTAGGACAGCTGCTCCGAGGAGGAGGGCTATAGCTGAGGAAAAGGGGAAGCAAGCAGTGGGTGTGAGCAGAGGACAAGTGAACGCACTGGATCAGGACACTGCGGATCAGTCTTTGAATGTGGTTAAAGGTACAATCCAAATCTTTGATTTAGAAGCATTAGTATTGTTTGATCCCAGTGCCACGCATTCCTTTGTATCGCCATCCTTTGCATCTAAATTGTTGAAGTATGTAAAATCCACACTGCTAGATAAGATGTTGATGATATCTGCCCCTATGAATGATAATCAGTTGACTGAGCATGTATATTGGAATTGTAGATTAAGGATAAGAGGTAAAGAAATGGCAGCCGATTTAATTATATTAAATATGAGTTATTTTGATGTAATCCTAGGTATGGATTGGCTGGCTGCAAACCATGTTATTATGGATTGTCGTACTAGAACATTGACTTTTTCAGGATTAGACAATCTTACTGTAAACTTTGATGAAAAGAAATGAAATGACATGAACTTTATAAATGAGAAGAGTACGATTTTAAATTCATAATACTTGAGAGATGGATCTGTTTATCAATAGTGTATGTAATGTGATGATTTGTGTTACTAACAGTGGAAAGGATAACGTGAAGGGTTCATTGCTTCTGTGATTGAGACGGATAAGGCACGTCCGGAGTTGATAGACATCCTAGTGGTCAAGGAATTTCCAGATGTCTTCCCGAATGAACTACTAGGTTTACCTCCAGATAGAGAGATGAAATTTGGTATAGATTTGGCATCTGGTATGGAGCCGATATCCAAGCCACCGTACAAAATGGCTCAAGTTCAGTTGGAAGAATTAAGGAAGTAGTTACGGGAGTTATTGGAGAAGGGGTTCATCAGGCCGAGCGTCTCACCTTAGGGAGCACCGGTTCTGTTTGTAAGGAAGAAGGATGGGAGCCTCCGACTGTGTATAGATTATCGATTGTTGAATAAGGCCACCATCAAGAATAAGTATCCCCTTCCACGCATCGACGACTTGTTGTATTATCTTAGGGGAGCATAGGTCTTTTCTAAGATAGATATGAGATCTGGGTACTATCAGTTAAAGATACAGAGTGGAGATGTACCCAAGACAGCTTTTCGTACCAGGTATGGACATTACGAGTTTATGGTTATGCCATTCGGGTTGACAAATGCTCCCGCAGCTTTTATGTCGTTGATAAATGAGGTGTTTCACCAGTATTTGGATCGATTTGTTATAGTGATTTGGTTCCCATTTGGAGGACTAAATTTTCTAAGTGGGGGAGAATGTGAGACCCCATATATGTATAACTTTGTGTAGGTGTAAATGGTGATGTATTTGTAATGTGAAGCATAAATGATGTAGAGTCCATAAGTCCAACGTACATAGTTGTAATAAGAGTTGTGATGTACAAACAAGTCTCATTATGTATGAATATGAAGAAATGGACTTTTGTATATGATGAATGTGGGTGAAATGGAATATGAGTAGTGTGGTAAAATGGATTTAAGTTGCATAAGAGGTGTAAATCTTTATGCTTTCATTTTGTTTTGTATTGCATACCTTTGGTTATACAATGAATGCACACAAGTTTTAATGTGTATAAAGTATGAATGAATGCCATTTTCAAGTCTCAAAGGTGATTGGATGAGAAAATGACTATGACAGCAGATTTAGGATGTTTGGGTGTGGGTTGCTGCAGAAAAACTACAGAAAATTTGTAAAATATGAAGGTCAGATCGATCTGGAATAGCCAAAATGCTCTTATTCGAGTAATAAGAATAGTGCAGATCGATCTCCAATAGAGCTAGATCGATTTGCTAGACATTCTGTAAAATGAGGATCGATTCTTAAGGCGAATAGATCGATTTCCTTAGCTCTCGGGTTAGAGCAGATCGATCTCCTCCCTAGCCAAATCGATCTCCTCAACTCTCTTTTTGAGACAGATCGATCTCAAGGTTTCAATAGATCGATCTCATGCCTTCAAATGTCGTGAAAAAAGAGGGATTTTAAGAGGACCAGATCAATCTCTACCCAAGGAAGATCGATCTCATCAAGATAAATCTATAAATAGGAGCAGTTGGATCTACAGATTTCGGGAAATACTCTCACTCTACCTTTTTCAACCCCAAACCTAGTTTTCTCTCTCTAAATCCAGCCATTTTCAAGAAGATTTGAGGGAAGGCTATTAGACGCAAAGTTGTTCACATCAAGGAGAAAAACAACATAGCTTGGAGGCATTCCCCTATTTGTTGGATTTAAGGAACAAGGAGCATTGTCATTTGGAGTGAGAAGAAATTCCAAAGAGAAGAGTTTCTAAAGCACCAACTCAAGTACATTTGTTAAGTTATTGAGTTTAGAGTTGATTGGTGTGCTTGTTAATGGTAGAAACTATCCAGAATGCAATGGAATGGCTATAACCTAGAAATGGGCTAGTGTGAGAAAGTGGAATGTAGAGGAATAAATGATGAATAGGATATCTTTAGGTGATAGTGGTGTTATGTGTATAGATTCAAAATGGTGTTATGGAATGAATTGTGAGACTTACCCATAAGGGGTAAAATGAGTATTTAAGGCATTGGCTAAAATGCATAGTGAGTGGAAGTTAGCAACACTAACTCGAGCGTTTGATGAATGAATTGCAGCTCCTGAGGATACACCGAAGCAAATTGAGCCAAGAGCGCGAGCAGTGTAAAAGAATAGAGTCGTACCCCGAGTAAATCGAAGTAAGGGAATTGTGTGGAATCTTAAAGATATCTGTGTGCAATTTGGGCTCTTAAATGTTTTGCTAGAGTGCATGTGATACTAGGAAATGATATTGGGTGATTGAAGGGCAAAGAGTTAGGTTTTGAGAAATGTACATGAAAATAAAAGCATGATGCTTTGAAAACCTTGTTTTATTGCTCTTTAGCAAATGATCGGTACGTTGGCTAACATTTGAAATGATTTGCAAAAGAAATGATTTGATTTGGTTGATAACCATGTTTTACAAAGAATTGAGACACCTACATGGATTTCGTGAGAACGAAAGCATGCTAGAGTATGACACGCACGAGACTTAATGTGTTTTCATACGCATGAGTGCTAGAGCGTAGCTCGCACTAGTTTTCACATTGATTTTCTAAGATGTTGTGCTAGAGTTGAGCTTGCACAGACTTTACATTGGTTTTGGCATGGTGTTGGAGCATAGGAGCTTCGGGTCGTGCTGGGTGTTACACCGATTAAATAGGTTCACACGTGCATTTTTTAGAATTGACATGTTGATAGCCGTACTGGGAGCTTCGGGTAGACAAGAGGTCATACCGATTAAATAGGCTCGTACGTGTATTTTTGAGATGTGACGTGATATGATGTGTAGATATGGGTCCATGGAGTACGTTGTACCGTGCAGGTAACATGGAGTACGTTGTACCATGTTGAGATTGTGATATGCCGTCTTCAGATGAGATCTGCTATGGATAGGCAGGCTGGACGTGACCCACCTCCTGTGTGGAAGCAGATACTGGTGGTACCCCACGCACCTGATCCGTGTAGCCTGGGATCATAGGATATGGCCAGAGTCTTAGAGGAGATTTCCCTTATTATAGTGCCTATCACACATGTCTTTTATTAAGAATGAATCCATGTTTTGAAATGCTTTGTGAGTCAGGACAATCCGAGGGAGGGCCTGATGTCCTGACAAGTGTTGATTTGTTTGAGATGAGAAAGTATGTTAATGGTTTTAAAGTGCACTTATGCATGATGATTTTTCTATGCCTTATTTATGAAATATGCATGATGTTTAATGCCATGCTTTGTATTTGAATGGTGCACTAAATTTTTATAGCATGAATTGCTTTACATGCCATTAACACAAGCATGAACTCATACTTTGAGATGAAATAATGAAATGCATGGATTTGAGCATGGCATCACAATCACGTAGATAGTGCAGTATCTACCTATTCGCATGATTGCCTTACTGAGCGTGTGGTTTGCTCACCCCCCTTATTTTCCCCTCTCTATAGAGATTTGAGATTAGTTGGAGAGCGGTTGGATGCTTTTCCTTTTTGGTATCTGCAGCATCCCATCGCTTAAGGTATACACACTGATGTAATTTTGTATCTAAACTTTCGATAGCACAGAAGCATTTTGTATTGGGATGTAAAGTAGTGTAAACACATGTAAGCAACACTCTGATTTATTTATACAACTGTTTACTTATAATCTATATTGCAAATTAAATTATTATGGTTGGATGAGGTAGACATTGACACACAGCCCAACAGTTTGAGAGTGTAGCTGATCATGATCAAGGTAGGATAAGGATGAATAATAAATAATGTATGAAAAGCGAAAAATTCGCGCTGATTTTTTGTAAGTTGAGGGTCGTGACACACTGTCCCTTGCTAACTCTTCCCCTCGACAACAACAGCGGTAGTGCAAAACAATAGCTTCTCTGGACAGCAGCAATTATGGCCGTCCAGCTACGCCAAAAGCTTGAGCATTCCATGCTTCTGGTCCCATCTCCAGTGAGAAATATTTTTCCTCGGTTCTGCTTCTCATGCCAACCAAGTACTCATCGAGCAGAAGCTAGAAACACATCCTAAGAATTCACTATTGCAAGTTTCAAAAAAGTAGAGTTTCTGGAAATCAGGAACAGTAAAATAAAATGGGAGAAGTAACGTGTAACACGAAACAGGTGAGCAAGTGATGCAAGGTAACTTTGCTCCAGTCACTAGAATCCTTCCCTCTATCCAACAATGTCACTCCTCGCTTTCAGGTGCCCTTCATCCATACATACAATACTTATAGTTGGGCTGTGAGACAATACAATTACTAAATTCCATAAGTTTACAGTGAAAATATTTAAAACTTTAATTCACACTCCCAGGTATGTGTGTAGATATACAAAATCAATTGTATAATATAATTTCTTTACATAACATCCTCATACAACTGTTTACATTTTTAATTCATGACTGTGTGATATATTATAATAGATACAAAATACTCATGTGTATACAAATCTTTATACCTTTGCAACTGGTAGGAGCTGTCAAATACAAAAATGGATCTCGAAACCACCGTACTTTCCTACTTCTTAGTATTTGGAGGGGGAAAAATAGTGGGATGAGCAAACCATAGCTCAATAAGGAAAAGAATGCTAATAGGTAGATACTGTACTATCCACATAGCCCATGCATGCATGGACAAATCATGTTTCAATATAAGAGGAAATATTACTAGAAAATGCTTTTAAACTTATATTTCTCATAGGCATTTTCATGTAAAATCATATGCAATACTTCTAATTAAAACATGTCATAAACAGTGTCATCATAGCACAAATATTCAAATCAAGAGATATATCAAATCACAATATTCCTTTCTTTTCTCAAATCATTTCTTTTCATCAAATCTCTTTCTTTTCTGAGTTTCTCAATTTCTCTTATCTCTGAGACAAACATAGAATTCTCGGCAATCTAATATCTAAGACATATGGCCATAGTTAGTGATCCCAGGCCTTACTGATCAAGTGTGCACAGGGCATCACTTCGCCTGAAGGGGGATGGGTCAATCCTACCCTCCGGCTCATCTCAATCAACATCATCTCCCTCATCATACCACATATACTCACGGTACAAGGTACGCCATGTGTCATCTACGCGATACTCATACTCACGTTCACCCAGCACAGTACATAGTATACCAACGGATAACTACATAGTTCAACGTACGACCGTGGACCTAGTCCATCTACCAACTCCAATAGACTCATCATCCTAAACCATGTCTCATATACCAGGCGAGTAAATCAGCATGACACACAGTCATCGTAAGGCTCCAGCGCAGTATCTCTCAGTGCAAGCAACTGCTTCTAGCACTATATCATCTCAAACTCAGCAAAACTAGTGCGAGCAATGCTCCAGCACTTTTCTCAAATCCATCGTGCGAAACAAACTCCAGCACGACATATCAAAATATAGAAACATGTGTAAGCTACAAATCCAGCACATTATCATTATAAAACCACATGCAAGTCACGCTCCAGCACGGTTTATCAAACATGTAGACATATGTAGTTAAAATCATTAAAACGGGTGCGAGCTAGAGCTTCAACACTAATTCACATCTCAAATCCGATAGGCGGCTATTTTCTCTTTTAAAAACTCAAAACATGTTTGTTTACGTTGCATGTCGTCCCATGCTAAACATGTAAAACTAGCCAACCTATCCATTATCATTTCCTAATCATAAAACAACATATAGTTGTAAAAACATTAAAAACATGCATGTCAAGCTAATTTCCTTCCCACATCCCATTTTCACAAATTATACCATAATACATTTCCATTCACATATGGTTCAATAGCTAAGCATAATATTTCTAGTGTCATACTACCAAAATTGCAGTAAAAATATGAACGAATATCTCCATCGCTAACATGCAATCCTTTACCTCGAATCGCATTTGTATTTCCTTCGTCTCGTTTGCTCCTTTCATGATCCGGGTCAATCGTATTCCACGTATTTTTTATCTACACGTATAAATCATTAAGTTATTTTCCTTTCCCTCTACTAAACATACACATTGTCTTCTATTTATCTATTCGTACTTCCCCATCTTAAAAATCACATTTCACCTTTCCCATTTGTATTCACTATATCTCACCCTAAGTTTTCCATCACTTTCCCATAGATTTCACTTCATAAATTCCTCTTAATATTACCCACTCATCACTACAATCATCATTCTTGGTAATATTTCACCTACCATTCAACCCATTAATGCCTAGAAATCCATATTTCAAGCTTGAAGGTTGAAGAGCTTACCCCTTTACTTAGCCAAACTTGTGGTAGCCAAAACTCCTTTTGGTCACACCAATGTGTGATTTTAGGGTATGTTGTTCTCCTTACTTCAAGGAACAACTTTCCCTTCTTGAGCGTCTCCCAAAACTGGCTGGAATGTAGTGATTTTTAAAGTGAGAAAGCTTGGGTCTTTGAGAGAAAATGGCAGGTGCGGTTTGATGGGAGGGAAATCTAATTTTTAATCTAAATCTCGTGCTCTTTTTATAGATGCAGAGACATGAGATCGATCTGGTCCTTGTGGAGATCGATCTCTGTAAGGTTTGGTAGTCCTTTTTACCAAATGCAACTACTACCAAATCGATCTTCTTCCATGATGAGATCGATCTCTTTGCAAGCAAATTTCTTCTTAGAGATCGATCTGACTCTTGTAGGAGATCGATTTACTTTTTACAGAACCTTGAAGAGATCGTTTTGTTGTTTAAGGGAGATCGATTTCTTCCAGACCAAGAGTTAAGGAGATCAATCTGCCGTCCCATAAGATCGATCTACCTAGTTCCATTCGACAAATTCTGGGAATTTCATAAGGGGTGATCGATCTCTCCTTCATATGAGATCGATCTGTCATCCCCTGCACCCTCATTTTCTACAGTTTTCTGTAGAGTTTTACCTATACACGCATCCACATTTGCTGCATACCTCAATTTGCATTCCGTACACAATTAACACACAATGATATCCATTCCACATAGTTCATAGTTAATGAAACTTGTGCACACAACTTAGAATCATGGATGTTTCATTAAATCTCATAATTTCTTACACCCTTCTATCATTTATACTCATGTACTAATACATATGCATACATCCTAGCTTCTTAAACTATTTTTTGTAACAATGTACATATACATCATATCTTCAAAAAATAAATACGTGTGGAATTATGGGCATTACAAACAACTTTTTTTTAACAGTGAAGGAAATGAAAAATAAACACCAAGCCGAGAATGAATATTATTAAATGGAAATAAGGATGTTCATTAAAGGAGCTTAGATGGCTTGAAAAATAGTAAATGGGAACTTGTAAAAACCTATAACAATGGTGGCTGCCACCAACGTGAAAAGTTTAGAGGAAACTAAAGAGAATGAAACGTTTCATAAAACCAAAAATTAAAGGTGCCATGAACAATAGCTAAGCAAAATAAAGTCAATGGTGGTTTGACAAGGACTGCAGGAAAGCTTGAAGAAAACTAAGGAAATAAAAACTTTAACCTAAATAAAATAGCTACTTTCTACCATAAACTACTTGCCCTAGACTACTTTCTACCTCTACCTACTTCTATTCTACTTACACTACTTTCTACTTCTACCCTACCTACTTACCCTAAATGCTACTTGGTTTTCAATTGCTCATCATATTCTATTTATACACAAAATTAGGGGTACAATGGTAATTTCCAATCTTAGATGAGTTGGCATTGTTTAGCCACTTGTCTTCATTCCATTCGCTGTAGAGAAGATATTTCCACGTCATTTGTCTTCTAGTCCACTTGGATGTGAGATGTGGCCCGACGTGTGTCTTCCAGAAGGTGGGCACGATATCCATCGATCTTATCTTTTCGAGGCAAATAAAATACAAACACCCGACATCACACGTGTCCAGACGAATGGTAACTCAGACTGCGAAATGGTAGTGGTCAGTCTCCTTTTAGCCCATTTTCAGCCCATTTTCGAATGAAATTCATCCGAATTTAATTTACCTGTACATAAGAGAATTTTAATTAAATTGAGGGGATAATTAATAAAATAATATGGGGATTAAAATAATTAATTAAGAAATTAAGCACAAATAATTCTATTTTAATAGAATTATCACAGCCCCAAACTTGAGCTTTTGCTTGTCCTTAATAAAACAAAACAAATGTTAGGAATGACAAGTACCGAAGATAATGATTTCCCCAATATTATCCTCAAAGAAAAAGTACCAACTCTGATATCAAAGCTTCATAATTATAAGTCCAACACTCAGAATCATTCAATCATAGGTCCTAACCCAAATTGGACTCCTCGTGAGTGTGTGAAAATGTCAAAGCCACTTCACGGTACATTACCCGGATCAGATTATGTAAACACAGTGACTGCAAAGTCAATGAAAAGTAATCATTCCCATAAGTTTATTTTTCACTTCTCTCTCCACTAATGTAATCACACTTAACTAAAGATCAATAGGACTACATTAAGCTTGTCATGTAAGGCTAGGGCTAAGGTATGATAATGTTGATTTAAGTTTAATTACCCCTCAACATGCATTACTTCTAGGATCTTTGATGTAAGAGCTCATAATTACTCCCCCAAAATTATTTATTTTACTAAACTTTTTCATTCTATTTTTGCATTTTTCTTCTTTTGTCTTCTCTCTTTTTTTTTTTTTTTTTTTGCACTTTTCAATTTCACTATCACCTATAACCCATATGTACATAGCTCAAGATATATCCTAGTGAAATTTTCATGCTTTTGGGGTAAGGGATAGGAACAAAGTGTTTAAGGTAAGGAAAATTGTGCAGGTGTATTTACAAAGAAAAGCTTATTTGGCCCAGATAGGTGACTAGGGGTAAAATATATACAGGGATGGCTAGAAAGGCTTAAACGATCCAAAGATGGCCTAAATCATTTCCCTAATTAAGTGTGATCTAATTTTCACCTCGAGATTAGATCAAACAAATTCTAGGATATGATGCACAAAATCAACTGAGCAAATGCAATCCTATGTCCACATAAGCTTTCTCTAAATAAATATGCAAATTCATGACATGACATGTGCATAAGATGAGGAAATCACAATCAGAATTAAGACAAATTCAAGAATTAAACTTCATGTTTTTCCTATAATCATGCTTCTCATTCAATCAAAGTCAGACTAAATCATGGGGTTATATCATCAAAATATGGGAAAACTACATGCTAAGTACTAAATCATCCCAAAATCAAAATGTAAGCTCATATTTTCAAAAAAAAATTCAATTTTTGCCTAAGATTTTCAAAAATGCTCAAGTGATATCCCCTCCCCCAAACTTAAAGTGCACAGTGTCCTCAATGTGCAGATAATATTAGAATTGAAGCTCAAGTATAGAGTACTCCCCTATCTGATGATGAAGACAATTGAAGGTTGATTGAGAAGGTAATTCTAGAAAAACAATCTGCAAAATAAACAAAGAAAGAAACAACAGAAAAGAGAAAAATAACTAAAAAGTGAAAAGAAAGATAAATCACATCAAATGCAGCTGAAGAAAATGACACTCAGCAGCAGGGCTAGAAGTAGGAGGGTTAGCCAAAGTGGTAACAGAATGTTGATAGTTAAATCCTCCTTAGCTCTATCTACTTCTATCCTTCAAGCAGATTTCTAGTGCTTAATCCTTATATCTTCCTTAACCTTCATCCTAAAACAATCTTGAGAGTCATCGGGGAACCTCAAAGGTTTGAAAACATTAAATGTCACCTCCTGATTTAGGACTCTCATGGTCATTTCCTCCTTTTGCACATCAATTATTATTCTACCAGTATCTAAAAAAGGTCTGCCTAGAATAATAGGGACTTCCCCGTCTTCCTCTATATCCAAAACAATAAAGTCTACACGAAAAATCAACTTATTCACCTTAACTAGCACATCCTCAATGACTCCCTTTGGATACTTAATGGATCTATCAGCTAACTGAAGGGTCACTGTGGTAAACTTTGCATCCCCTACTCATAACTTCTGGTAAATAGACCAAGGCATAAGATTGATACTGGCTCCTAGATCACACATGGCTCTACCAAAAACCAGATCTCCTAGAGTGCATGGTATGGTAAAACTCCCCGGATCTTTGAGCTTGGGGGGTAATTTCCTTTAAATAATTGCACTACATACCTCAGTCAAGGCTACTGTCTCATAATCTTTCAATCTTCTCTTCCTCGAGAGGATATCCTTCATGAACTTCACATAACTCGGCATTTACTCTAAAGCATCTACGAAAGGAATGTGAAGCTTCTTAAAAACCTTAAGAAATTTAGCGAATTACTAATCAAGCTTCTAGTTTTGGAATCTCTGAGCAAAAGGTAATGGTGGTTTAACTAGAGGAAGTGTAGTGGTAACAGGTATAGTATTAGATGAAGAGGAAGGCTGTGAAGAAGAAGATAAAGATGAAGAAGCGCCTAACTTAGATTCCTTTGCAGCCTGATCCTTTTATTCTTGCTCTTTCTGAACTGCTTCTTTAGAACCTATGGGCTCTACCACTGTGGGCTTAACAGGATTAGACTTAACTTGTGGATCATCTAGCTCTCTGTCGCTCCTAAGGGTGATGGATTTAACATGTTCTTTACCCTCCATTTACCTAACAGGGTTAGCTTCAATGTTACTAGGAAGGGTCCCTTGTGGACGCTGGCTAAGAGCATTAGCTATTTGTCCAACCTGAACTTCTAAATTCTTAATTAAAGCAGCTTGATTTTGCAGGATAGTCATGAACATTTCCTCGAGTGAGGGCTTCTTCTTAGCTGCAGCTGCTGGTACAAGTAAGTGTTGTGGCTGCATAGGTAGTGGTGGTGATGGATGATGTTGAAATTGTTAAGGTGGGTATGGGTGATGAGAGTGATGAGGTGGATGATATGGAAGTTACTGATGTGGTGGTACATGAACAAGTGAAGCATGAAAACCAGGGGGTCCTATAGGTCTGGAATTAGAAGATTGCCCTTGATTTTGGCTCCAGGAAAAATTGGGATGGTTCCTCCACCCTGGATTGTAGGTGTTTGAAAAGGGATTGTTCTGTTGCTTCTGAGATAGGGCAATGTACTAAACACCTATCTACAGAGTGTGTACCACCACACAGATGGTAAGAAAGAAAATGACTTTGTATAGCTAAAACAGGATTAGGACTGGTGGGAGAGTTATGCTGGGTACTGAGTGACTCTACCTTCTTTGTAAGATTAGCAATTTGAGAGGTCAAGGTAGGCAGCGTGTCTAACTCATAGATACCTGTCAACTTCTTAGGCAATTGTCTCTCCAATGACCATTGGTAATTGTTAGCTCCCATCTTATCTAAGAGATCGTAAGCTTCCTCCTCCGTCTTGCACGTTAAAGCTCCTCCCACAGCAGCAGCAACGATGGTCCTATTTTAGCTAGTGAGTCTGTTATAGGTCTGGACTTACAGCCATAATGGTAGGCCATGATGAGGACACATCTTAAGAAGGTCTTTATATCGTTCCCAAGCTTCATAAAGAGATTCAGAATCAAATTGGGCAAAGGAAGATATGTCACTACGGAGTTTAGCCATTTTGGAGGGATGAAAAAACTTAGCTAAAAATTGGTGGGCTAACTCGTCCCAAGTGGAAATGGATCCTGGAGGTAAGGAGGTTAACCAGTGTCATGCTCTATCCCTAAGAGTGAAAGGGAATAGCCTAAGCCTAAGTGCATCGTCCGATAATCCATTATGCTTGAAGGTGTTGCACAGATCCAGAAATTGCCCTAGGTGAGCATGTGGGTCATCATGGGGAAGTCCACTGAACTGTAGCGAAGTCTGGATCATATGGAGGATTGACGGCTTAATTTTAAAATTGTTTGTAGGGACAGCTGGTGGTCTAATGCCAATATAATAACCTCCAATAGTCGGTACCGCATAATCTCCTACGGTCCTAATTTCTCTATTCTCAGCCATCGTGTTTTGCAGCAGAGCTACTATTTTCCTTGAATCCTTCCTAATTTTTCTCAATGTTCATTCTATCTCAGGATTTAAAGGAAGGCAGTCAAAGCTCTTGGCTCTACGCATGCAAACATTAAAAAAGTCCTCAGAAAATTTTTAATTTTTTTAAATTTTTTTTGTTCTTTTTGTTTTTTAGAGAGAAGTTTAACTAACCTAAATTAAGGTTCTAAATATTTACAACCTAAGTATGTACAAACTAGAATTATACCTAAACATAATTTCACTGATATTAATTAATGGCTAATTGTGATTCCCCAGCAACGACGCCAAAAACTTGGTAAGACTACGCCCTTCCTAAGTTACCCAAACGTGTAAACCGCAAGTGCACGTACAAGTAATAATGGGATTTGAGTCCTGGATTATCATCCCATAGAGAATCTAATTAGCCTAATTAAATATCGGTTAATTTTACCCTAAGTATATCCTAGCAAATTATGAATTTTCTGAGGGTGATCTACAAGTTTAAATTAAAAAGTACTGAAAAACAATAAAAATTATAAAATAAAGAAAATAATAAAAATAGAACAATGATTACTTACAAATCTCCAAGCAAATAAAAGCAATAACCTGCAAAAGAAAAAATACTAAAACTAAAATTAATTAAAGCAAATAGTCTAATGGTACAATTAAGAAAATAAAGAAATAAAATTAACTAGAATAAAACTAGACAATCCTAAGATAAAGATAAAATGTGCATGTAATTTAATCTTAATGCAAAATCTTCTAACCTATGGTCTAATGAAATAAAATTCTAAAAATTTAAGAAAATTCCTAAATATAACTGTAAGCCTAAATGCTTAAAATTGTGACCCTAAATTAAATCTAACTTTAGCTAATTACTACTTAAAAAAATGTATAATTATACTATAAATGATGCATGAAAAATAAATATTTCCTAATATATGCAATACAAATTAATTACAATAAAAATTTCAATTGCTTAAAAATATTAAAATTTAATCTAAGCTAAAATCTAAAGATCTTAATTTTAATCAATTCTAAATATAAGTAATTTAACTAAACTAAATAAATATTACCTAAACTAATTACAAAATGTACTAAATTAAAATACTTCTACTATCAATAATAACATATGTAAGTAAAACCACTATCTATGCACGACAGTGTACTGTTATGCTATAGTGCCACAACACGTTCTGCCTTGTACAACTCCTGGACTATTGTTGCCAGCCTTCCTTCAACCTGCAGCATCAGGCCATCCAGCACGACTCCTTTGCTCCTGCTTCAATCACCACCAGCCTTCTGCACTTGTCCTTTATACTGTACTACCGCGGCCACTTCAGGACAAGCATTCAGTGTTACCAGCTGCTGTAACATTTTTCTTCTTTGCACAAGGCCACACCTTCACTCCTGATCATATCTCCAGCAACAGGTCCTCCCTAGCCAACGCTTGTGTGCTGTAGTGCCAGCACAGGAACTAGATATAGCATCCACGTCTTGCTTGCATCCCATACATATCATGCAATAGACGGGGTGCACTAGGGACTGTCTATCAGCTGGGAGCAACAGCGAACCGACCTCCTGCCATGCATCTGTCTCCCACACAACTCATGTAGAAGAACCTGAGAAGAACAACAACACTGTCAATAGGAAACCTTTAGCAATGCAGCCATAGAATTAAATAAAACTTAAGGAGAAGCTGTTAACATATAAATATAACCGTAAATGAAGAGACAAAGAAAATGTAAAATGTCTAAAACCAAAAACTAAAGACAGAAAGTGTCACGCCCCGGAAGTGCGAAAAATAGGGCAAATTTAAAACTTTTTTTTTACTCATTAATTCACAATTAAGGGTGCATTCCTGTGCAGTGTCATACATCATCATAATTATCATGCCTCAGGATCTCGTCATGATATAATAAATACTGTATTATACACCTTACTCAATTCCAAGTCAATTAATCCTAATACATCCCATACAATGTTATACATCAAGTGTCTGCAATCGTAATAATTGTCTGGGTACATGAAAAGATAAGAGATACCTCAAAATACAATATATATGGCATGGAGCTCAAGTTCTCCACTAGCCACTACTCCGTAAGTCGAAGGGGAAACCCTTTTCACTTGAAGAAATCTGGGGGGGAAAAGAAAATAGGGTGAGCTTCTAAATCACTCAGTAAAGGGGATAAGGAACTCATTTCATAAACCAAAATGCACATCACAAAATGTTTATTTATATGTGAAACTCATTTGAAAACCATAGCATGAAAGTACTCAAAACGACATTCTCATGTCTCAAGTCATGTGAAAACATGAAGTAAAAAGGCTCAGTCTAGAGCAATAACAAAGCATGTGAAAATAATGCGATAAACGCTTTCTCAAATACGTGATAAAATCACTATAATAATAATAATGCACACACGTGGCATAGCCACTGATTCAATTTCACACGTGGCCCAGCCACTAAACACACGTGGCATGGCCACTGATTTAAACTCACACGTGGCACAGCCACAGAATAGGGTTTCACTTGGCAACGGCCACTAATTAGGGATTCTCACGTGGCAACGGCCACCAAATAGGGTTTCTCATGTGGCAACGGCCACCAATAGGGTATAACGTGGCAACGGCCACCAATGAGGTTTCTCACGTGGCAATGGCCACCAATGGGGTTTCTCACGTGGCAACGGCCACCAAATAGGGTTTCTCACGTGGCAACGGCCACCAAATAGGGTTTCTCACGTGGCAACGGCCACCAAAGGGGGTATCACGTGGCAACGGCCACCAATGGGGTTTCTCACGTTACCAAAACGGAGAAGAAATCGGGCTTACATGCTACCAGAGTAATGCCCGGTGTGTACTCAAAATTACACACCTAAGTCTTATCACACAAGATTGGTTTGCCTTCACGTAGAACTCATAATGGTTTTTCTCTCATAAAACTCATTTGAAAATCGTTTTGTACTCAACACAAAACATAATAAAACCGAGTTCCAACCGGCAAAGCACGCACACATTTCTCAAATCTCGATATTACCTTAACGTAGAGCCCAATTCATTACTCACACAAATTCGACGGTTTATAAAGTAATTTCACACTCAACTTATAAACGCATAAAATAATGGGCTCCAACCGGCTATAAAACCGTGTGCAATTATTTCTCAACACAACACTCAACATGCTTGTTTTATAACCACAAATCATGCTATAATAGTTTACAAATCACATACACAAATGGTTTAGATTTCCCTTACCTCTTTGCACCTCGTATAATGCAATCGTTTCCCCCGTATCACGGACTAGCCTCGCATTCCACTCTGGAACTCCCGAGCTGTCCAAACGATGTTAAAACATCAATACTCAATTATCTCATAAACCTCAATTCTCAAAAATCGAGCATAATCGCTCATAACACCTCAAATCTCTCGATTCTCGTAACTCTACCCCAAACTACACTCTCATTCACAACATCTCAACGTTCTACATTTCTCATGCCAATTATCTATGCTAATTCACCACATTGTCTAAATTTCCATTTATAGCACAAATTCTCAAAATTGCCAAAATTTCCAAATATCATTACCACTCCAACCACATTGCAATTTCATCAATCTCTAATTATTTTTCAGCTATCTCAACGCAATGCTATCAACTAACATCACCAAAATCACCTCAAATAGAAGGATCGAAGTTTAGAAATTACCCAAAACTTGTGGAGAGCTTATCTCTTGCCTCGATTCGATCCGTCTTTAGATTTCCAAGTATGTTGTTCTCCCTTTGATGAGGAACAACTTTCCTTCTTGACACAACTTCTGATTTGGCCGGAAATGGGTGCTTTGGATGAGTGAGAAAGTTAGGTTTCGGTAAAAATGGGGGTTGGAAGAGAGAGAAAGTGAAATTGCAGGAGAAAAACAGGGGTTCCTTATATAGACTGGAGGTAGGAGATCGATCTGGCTCTTGAGGAGATCGATCTGCGTTTGAATTTTTGGGACGATTTAGGGTAATTTATGCCTAGGAGATCGATCTGTCGAGGGGTGAGATCGATCTCTTTATGGCTTTATGAGATCGATCTGCTCCTTGAGGAGATCGATCTTCTCCCAAACAGAATCATTTGGAGATCGATCTCTTCCTCATGAGATCGATCTTCTCTCAAACAGAATCATAAGGAGATCGATCCTCTTCCATTGGAGATCGATCTGCTCCTCAAATTCTTCCTTCCTTCTCATTTTTAACTCACCAGATCGATCTCTCCTTCTCCCAGATCGATCTGCTCCTTAAATTCCTCCTTCCATGTCATTTTTAACTCACCAGATCGATCTCTCCTTCTCCCAAATCGATCTGTCCTCATAGTTTCACATTTATTTTAACACTTAACATATAAATCTCCAATTATCAGTCCCACAATTCACTTAGCTCAATAAATTACACTTCAAATTATTATTACATCAATAAAATATGTCTAAAATTCTCAGATCTCACATCCTCCCCACCTTAAAAGAATTTGGTCCTCCAAATTCAACTCAACTAGTTAAAGAGATGGGGGTATTTCTCCTTCATGAGACTCTCTAGTTCCCACGTTGCCTCTTCCCTTGAGTGATGTTTCCACAAAACTTTCACTAATGGGATGCTCTTGGTTCTCAGTACCTTCTCCTTTCTATCGAGAATCTGGACGGGTTCCTTAGTATAGCTCATGTCCTCCTGTATGTCCATCTCATCATACTCTATAACATGAGAAGGGTCCGGGTGGTACTTCCTCAACATAGACACATGAAAAATGTTGTGTATTCCTGACATCTGTGGGGGTAATGCTAATCTGTAAGCTACCTCTCCCACTCTCTCAAGAATCTCGAATGGTCCTATGTATCGAGGACTCAATT
Organism: Firmiana major; assembly: GCA_033439115.1. Classification (NCBI taxonomy): domain Eukaryota; kingdom Viridiplantae; phylum Streptophyta; class Magnoliopsida; order Malvales; family Malvaceae; genus Firmiana; species Firmiana major. The sequence goes on along the minus strand of CM065898.1, from coordinate 50,974,642 downwards.
TTCCTTTCTTCCCAAATCGCACAATACCCTTACTCGGTGATACTCTCAGAAATACTGCATCACCAACATCAAACTCGAGTGGCCGTCTACGCGCATCCGCGTAGCTTTTCTGTCTACTTTGTGCAGCCCGTAACCTCTCACATATGAGTTTTACACTCTGTACAGCTTGCTCGACAAGCTCGGGGGCATTTATCTTTCTGTCACCGACTTCTTCCCAAGCTATAGGGGATCTACACCTCCTACCATATAGAGCCTCAAAAGGTGCCATTCCAATACTCGCATGATAGCTGTTATTGTATGCAAACTCTGCTAGGGGCAGGTGATCATCCCATGATCCCTTAAAATCCATCGTACACGCCTTCAACATATCCTCCAGGGTCTGAATAGTCCTCTCTGACTGACCATCTGTCTGAGGATGATAGGCGGTACTAAAACTCAATCGAGATCCCATGGACTCCTGAAACTGGGTCCAAAATCTGGAAGTAAACCAGGAATCTCTATCAGAAGTAATACTCACTGGAGCCCCATGTAGTCTAGCTATCTCACTGACATACAGCTCAGCTAAGGCATCCACAGTATCTGTGCTCTTGATGGCAAGAAAGTGGGCACTCTTGGTCAATCTATCCACTATAACCCATATAGCGTCATGACCTCTTCGGGTCCTCGGTAAACCCATAATAAAGTCCATAGTGACATACTCCCATTTCCATGTAGGTACAGGTAAGGGCTGTAGTAGTCCTCCGGGCTTCCGATGCTTAGCTTTCACTTACTGGCATACTAAACACCTGGCCACATACTCTGCCACATCTCGCTTCATACCACTCCACCAATACACCTTTCTCAAGTCTCGGTACATCTTAGTACTCCCTGGGTGCATGGTGTATCGCGAGCAGTGGGATTCTCTCAATATCTGTCTCTTTAGGGTATCATCGTCCAGTACACAAATCCGTCCTCTGAATCTCAACAATCCATCCTCGCTGATGGTGAGATCCGACTGCGAACTCTGCTCAGCTTGGCTAACCATATCTATCAATCTCTGATCACTGCGCTGCCCAGTTCTAATCTGATCCATGATCCTGGGCTATATCCGTAAGCTAGCCAAAAATCCAGTCTCTACCTCTTTAACTCTGATCCGAAGTTCGGCGAACTGCTCTAACAAATCCCATTCCCTGATCATCATAGCAGATATCATACTCTTCCTGCTCAGGGCATCAGCAACTATATTCGACTTACCCGGATGATAAAGAATCTCGCAGTCATAATCCTTAAGGAGTTCCATCCATCTCCTTTGCCTCATGTTTAACTCTTTCTGATCAAAGAGATATCTCAAACTCTTGTGATCGGTGAAGATCTGGAATCTTTCCGCATATAAGTAGTGTCGCCAGATCTTCAAAGCAAATACCACAGCGGCTAACTTCAAATCATGCGTGGGGTAATTTCGCTCATGGTTTTTCAGTTGTCGCGATCCATATGCAACCACTCTTTCGTGCTGCATAAGCACACACCCTAATCCTTGATGAGATGTATCACTATACATCGAGAATCCTCCTGATCCCTCAGGAATAGTTAACACAGGTGCCGCTGTCAACCTCCTCTTTAATTCCTGAAAACTGAGCTCACATTGGTCAGTCCATATAAATGGAGTCTCCTTGCGCGTGAGCTTAGTTAAAGGAGCGGCAATCCTTGAAAATCCTTCCACAAATCTTCTGTAATACCCTGCCAAACCAAGGAAGCTTCGTACCTCAGTAACTGCCTCGGTCTCTCCCAATTAAGCACAGCCTCCACCTTGCTTGGGTCCACTGATACTCCTTCCTCTAAGACTATATGACCAAGGAAAGCTATCCGATCCAACCAAAACTCACACTTACTAAGCTTTCCATATAATTGCTTATCTCGGAGTATCTGTAGTACTAACCACAAATGCTGTGCATGCTCCTCATACGACCGAGAGTACACCAAGATATCATCAATAAAGACTATCACAAATTTATCTAGATAGTCTCTGAACACCTCGTTCATCAGTCTCATAAAAGGCTGCAGGGGTGTTCGTCAATCCAAAGGACATCACTAGAAATTCATAATGGCCATACCTTGTCCTGAAGGCCGTCTTTGGAATATCTTCTTCCTTGATCCTCAATTGGTGATAGCTCGATCTCAAATCAATCTTAGAAAAGACTGATGCCCCTTTCAGCTGATCAAGTAGATCATCAATCCTGGGCAATGGGTATTTATTCTTCACCGTGGCCTTATTCAACAATCGATAGTCTACGCATAATCTGAGACTACCATCCTTCTTCTTAACAAATAGTACTGGCATTCCCCACGGCGAAACACTGGGTCTAATAAACCCTTGATCCAATAACTCCTGTAGTTGTTTCTTCAATTCCTCAAGTTCCACTAATGCCATCCTGTAAGGAGGTTTAGAGAATGGCTGAGTATCTGGTACCAAATCAATGGTAAACTCCAGCTCTTTCTCTGGTGGTAAACCTGGCAATTCATCTGGGAAAACATCCAGAAATTCGCAAACCACAGGTATATCCTCAATCCTCGGATGTTCCCGCTCATCGTCTGAGATGAGTGTCTCATAACCTTCACATGAACAATCATATTTAATATTCTCCAAAATAATATTAAAATTCTCAAATTACTTACTAGAATTCCACATATTCATTTCCTCAATATATCAATCGTACACTGTAAGGTTCAGGTAGGGAGAAAGTTACAATCTTAGTGTAGCAGTCTAAACTCACTCGATTGGTCGCCAACCAATCCATTCCCAGAATTACATCAAACCCATGAATATTCAACAGGATTAGATCTGCTAACATCACTCTATCTCCCACCTTTATTTCACATCTTTACAGATTAACTCAGTTCTCTGGGATTCACGCATAGGGGTATTTACATGTAGTCTGTATTCTAGAGGTTCAAACTTCAAGTTTAATCTACATGCAAAATGCTCAGAAATAAATGAATGCGTGGATCCTGAATCAATCAACACATGAGACTTATGATTACAGACAGAGAGTGTACCTCTTACAGTTTTTGCAGAAGTGTCAGCAGTCTCCTTATCTAGGGCAAACACGTATCCCTGGGTAACAGGTCTCTTTCCTTTCTCTGCAGCAGTGGCCCGTCTCGGGGGATTCACTCTCTGAGGCTGTTGTCTAGTGGGCTCCAATACATGTGGTTTCTGAGGTTGAGGGCAATCCTTCACCATGTGACCCATGTCTCCACATCTAAAACATCCATGGATCGACCCAGTACAACTTCCCTCATGCATTCGGCCACAGTTTCTGCAAAACCTTGTCTCTCGCCTGACATCTCGAGGGGTCTCTCTAATGTTAGGGTACCCTCTGGGTCTCTCTAATCTGCCCTTCTGTACCTCAATCCTTCCTCTTCTGAAGGAACCTCTCCGAGCCTCTGTTTGAAAAATAGCTGACATCTTGCCCTTATCTCTATTCACTGCTCTGAGCTCATTCTGGGATTGTACCATCTCAATTCCTCTTTCAATCTCTTGTGCTCGTCTCAGAGCATCTCCAAACTCAGTAATACATAGCCCTATCAATCTATCTCTGATGACGGGCTTCAACCCATACACAAACTTCTCTGTGCGGAGCTCTTCACTCTTGAAGGTCTCTGGGTCATATCTCAATAGTGCGGTGAATTGACTCTCGTAGTCATCCACGGACATGTCACCCTGTACCAAACTCAAAAACTCAGCTTGTTTCTTTCTCTAGGCGGCTCGTGGTACATATTGGGTCCTAAAGGCTGTCTGAAACTCTTCCCAACTAATCACATCATGGTGGGACATCAAAATACCCTGGGTAGTACCCCACCAATCTCGAGCTCTCCCTTTCAACATATAGGCACTCATACTGACCCTCTCAGCATCGGTGCACCCCTAGAAATCAAATATAATTCTCAATTCCGTCAACCACTCCTCAGCCTCTGTAGGATCCTTCTTTCTCCTAAATGCGGGTGGATTCATCCTCAAAAAATCCTTTAGTCGGACCATACTTCTGTCCTCAGGCTGAGTGACGGGAGGCACTGGGGGTATGGGAGGTCCTTGTGGTGGTGTAGGAGTAGTACCCGAGGCATTAACTCCAAAGTGTTGCGCGAATAACGCTGCCATCTGCTCAAAACCTTGCCTCACATCGGTCTCAATCCGATTAAATCAAGAGTTAGGACTCTCTGGTTGTGGGACAGGTGGCGGAGGGGACTCTGCCTGCCTCCTCGAACGACCTCGTCGTTTACTTATTCTCTATCTCAACTCGTCTCCTGCGCGTACATATTAGAATTGATTGAAATCTCAATCCTCAATTTCAGTTCATGACCAGACTATTACAGACACTTGGGATGTATTCTATTTCACTTAACCGACACTGACAGTACTAGACACCCTTAGCTCTGATACCAAGAAAACTCTGTCACGCCCCGGAAGTGCGGAAAATAGGGCAAATTTAAAACTTTTTTTTTACTCATTAATTCACAATTAAGGGTGCATTCTTGTGCAGTGTCATACATCATCATAATTATCATGCCTCAGGATCTCGTCATGATATAATAAATACTGTATTATACACCTTACTCAATTCCAAGTCAATTAATCCTAATACATCCCATACAATGTTATACATCAAGTGTCTGCAATCGTAATAATTGTCTGGGTACATGAAAAGATAAAAGATACCTCAAAATACAATATATATGGCCTGGAGCTCAAGTTCTCCACTAGCCACTACTCCGTACGTCGCAGGGGAAACCCTTTTCACTTGAAGAAATCTGGGGGGGAAAAGAAAACAGGGTGAGCTTCTAAATCGCTCAGTAAAGGGGGTAAGGAACTCATTTCATAAACCAAAATGCACATCACAAAATGTTTATTTGTATGTGAAACTCATTTGAAAACCATAGCATGAAAGTACTCAAAACGACATTCTCATGTCTCAAGTCATGTGAAAACATGAAGTAAAAAGGCTCAGTCTAGAGCAATAACAAAGCATGTGAAAATAATGCGATAAACGCTTTCTCAAATACGTGATAAAATCACTATAATAATAATAATGCACACACGTGGCATAGCCACTAATTCAATTTCACACGTGGCCCAGCCACTAAACACACGTGGCATGGCCACTGATTTAAACTCACACGTGGCATAGCCACAGAATAGGGTTTCACGTGGCAACGGCCACTAATTAGGGGTTCTCACGTGGCAACGGCCACCAAATAGGGTTTCTCACGTGGCAACGGCCACCAATAGGGTATAACGTGGCAACGGCCACCAATGAGGTTTCTCACGTGGCAATGGCCACCAATGGGGTTTCTCACGTGGCAACGGCCACCAAATAGGGTTTCTCATGTGGCAACGGCCACCAAATAGGGTTTCTCATGTGGCAACAGCCACCAAATAGGGTTTCTCACGTGGCAACGGCCACCAAAGGGGGTATCACGTGGCAACGGCCACCAATAGGGTTTCTCAAGTTACCAGAACGGAGAAGAAATCGGGCTTACATGCTACCAGAGCAATGCCCGGTGTGTACTCAAAATTACACACCTAAGTCTTATCACACAAGACTGGTTTGCCTTCACGTAGAACTCATAATGGTTTTTCTCTCATAAAACTCATTTGAAAATCATTTTGTACTCAACACAAAACATAATAAAACCGAGTTCCAATCGGCAAAGCACGCACACATTTCTCAAATCTCGATATTGCCTTAACGTAGAGCCCAATTCATTACTCACACAAATTCGACGGTTTATAAAGTAATTTCACACTCAGCTTATAAACGCATAAAATAATGGGCTCCAACCGGCTATAAAACCGTGTGCAATTATTTCTCAACACAACACTCAACATGCTTGTTTTATAACCACAAATCATGCTATAATAGTTTACAAATCACATACACAAATGGTTTAGATTTCCCTTACCTCTTTGCACCTCGTATAGTGCAATCGTTTCCCCCGTATCACGGACTAGCCTCGCATTCCAGTCTGGAACTCCCGAGCTGTCCAAACGATGTTAAAACATCAATACTCAATTATCTCATAAACCTCAATTCTCAAAAATCGAGCATAATCGCTCATAACACCTCAAATCTCTCGATTCTCGTAACTCTACCCCAAACTACACTCTCATTCACAACATCTCAACGTTCTACATTTCTCATGCCAATTATCTATGCTAATTCACCACATTGTCTAAATTTCCATTTATAGCACAAATTCTCAAAATTGCCAAAATTTCTAAATATCATTACCACTCCAACCACATTGCAATTTCATCAATCCCTAATCATTTTTCAGCTATCTCAACGCAATGCTATCAACTAACATCACCAAAATCAACTCAAATAGAAGGATCGAAGTTTAGAAATTACCCAAAACTTGTGGAGAGCTTATCTCTTGCCTCGATTCGATCCATCTTTCGATTTCCAAGTATGTTTTTCTCCCTTTGATGAGGAACAACTTTCCTTCTTGACACAACTTCTGATTTGGCCAAAAATGGGTGCTTTGGATGAGTGAGAAAGTTAGGTTTCGGTAAAAATGGGGGTTGGAAGAGAGAGAAAGTGAAATTGCAGCAGAAAAACAGGGGTTCCTTATATAGACTGGAGGTAGGAGATCGATCTGGCTCTTGAGAAGATCGATCTGCGTTTGAATTTTTTGGACGATTTAGGGCAATTTATGCCTAGGAGATCGATCTATCGAGGGGTGAGATCGATCTCTTTATGGCTTTATGAGATCGATCTACTCCTTGAGGAGATCGATCTTCTCCCAAACAGAATCATTTGGAGATCGATCTCTTCCTCATGAGATCGATCTTCTCTCAAACAGAATCATAAGGAGATCGATCCTCTTCTATTGGAGATCGATCTGCTCCTCAAATTCTTCCTTCCTTCTCATTTTTAACTCACCAGATCGATCTCTCCTTCTCCCAGATCGATCTGCTCCTTAAATTCCTCCTTCCTTGTCATTTTTAACTCACCAGATCGATCTCTCCTTCTCCCAGATCGATCTGCCCTCATAGTTTCACATTTATTTTAACACTTAACATATAAATCTCCAATTATCAGTCCCACAATTCACTTAGCTCAATAAATTACACTTCAAATTATTATTACATCAATAAAATATGTCTGAAATTCTCAGATCTCACAGAAAGAAAATGAACAGTAGAAGAAGTCGTGAAACAGAGGAGAGTAGAGCATAGTTGTGACAGTGTCACGCCTCCATCATACAACAGACGGAAGCATAGAATTGAGTTGTGCTTTGAGGATGAACCACTGTCCAAAAACACAGCAGCGATCACATCATTGCACCGTCCCATGCTAACTCTTCCCCTCGATAGCAACAGCAGTAGTGCAAAACAGTAGCTCCACTAGACAGCAGCAATCGTGGCCTTCCTGCTACACCAAGAGCTTGAGCATTCCACACTTCTGGTCCTAGCTCCAGCGAGAAATATATTACCTTGGTTCAACTTCTCATGCCAACAAGGTACTCATCGAGCAAAAGCTATAAACACATCCTAAGAATTCACTATTGCAAGTTTCAAAAACGTAGCGTTTCTGGAAATCAGGAACAGTAAAATAAAATAGGAACAGTAACGTATAACACAAAGCAGGTGAGCAAGTGATGCAAGGTAACTTTGCTCCAGTCACCAGAATCCTTCCCTCCATCTAACATTTTTTTTTTATAAGTGAAAGAAATGAAAAATAAACACCAAGCTGAGAATGAATACTATTAAATTGAAATAAGGATGTTCACTAAATGAGCTTAGATGGGTTGAAAAATAGTAAATGGGAACTTGTAAAAACCTATAACAATGGTGGCTGCCAGCAACGTGAAAAGCTTAGAGGAAACTAAAGAGAATGAAACTTTTCATAAAACCAAAAATTAAAGGTGCCATGAATAATTGCTAAGCAAAATAAAATTAATGGTGGTTTGACAAGGACTACGGGAAAGCTTGAAGAAAACTAAGGAAATAAAAACTTTAACCTAAATAAAATAGACTACTTTCTACCCTATACTGCTTGCCCTAGACTGCTTTCTACCTCTACCTATTTCTATTCTACTTACACTACTTTTTACTTCTACCTTACCTACTTACCCTAAATGCTACTTTGTTTTCAATTGCTCATCATAGTCTATTTATACACAAAATTGGGGGTACAATGGTAATTTCTAATCCTAGATGAGTTGGCATTGTTTGGCCACTTGTCTTCATTCCATTCGCTGTAGAGAAGATATTTCCACGTCATTTGTCTTCTAGTCCACTTGGATGTGCGATGTGGCCCGACGTGTGTCTTCTAGAAGGTGGGCACGATATCTGTCGATCTTATCTTTTCGAGGCAAATAAAATAAAAACACCCGACATCACACGTGTCCAAACAAATGGTGACTCAGACTGCGAAATGGTAGTGGTCAGTCTCCTTTTAGCCCGTTTTTAGCCCATTCTCGAATGAAATTCATTCGGATTTAATTTACCTGCACATAAGAGAATTTTAATTAAATTGAGGGGATAATTAATAAAATAATATGGGGATTAAAATAATTAATTAAGAAATTAAGTACAAATAATTCTATTTTAACAGAATTATCAATGCCAGACAAAAACGTCAAGGGAAGAAGAAGGTGGCCGCGTCGAGGGAAGGATGGCAGCAATAAATAGTGCCATCGAATGACCAGCGAGGAAAGAGAAGGAAAAAAAAGAAAGAAAAAAAAGGAATGAGATATATATATATGTATATATAAAAATAAAAATAAAAATATTTGGAGATACGAAGAAGACGCAGAGAAAATTGAGAAATCCGAGGGAAAGAGCTCCTAGGAAATAAATCAAATAAAGCAGACCCATCGACTTGCAACATCGAGGCATTAAAGATTACTGACAGACATCGAGGTAAGGAAAACTTCTGTGTGCTACTAGAGATATATTGATGTATTTTTCTATGGAATTGTAGATATAAATTCTAGGCTGAATTTTATAGTTACCGAAATTCTAGAAAACCCTAGGTCGATTTTACAGTTTTTTGGAATTAGGGAAAACTTTAACCTCAGTAAATCGACCCATTTATCGATATAAATTTATTTAGTTTATTTAGATAAATATCACTGGAGTTTGTAATTATTATTTTAAATCAAAAATCCCAAATTAAATTTTCATAGACTATTTATTGAGACTTTTAACCGAAAAAGGGCGAATTAGCCTCTTTTTGAATGTTATATTTTTACCGAACTGAATTTACAGTTGATTTTAATGAAAAATGATTTGCTTATAAGTGATACTGAGGATATGTGCTTGAGCGCATGCTGACTGTGTGTCGCACGATCCGATCGCATTTATTTTGAGATAAAAGTAATGGTTAAATCATGTTGCACTACTGTCTGTTTCTATCTTTGTGATCCATGGAGTACGATATACCATGTGACACGCACGTGAGTACAATGTACCGTGTTTTTTTGGTCTTTGGACATTCTATTCTGTGAGCCGTTAGGGTAGCTGACCACTCTCATGATGATTGACATCTTGACACACCTGATTAGTGATGCTCGGAGTCACCAACATTGGCTAATTATCATTCTGAATTTTGATATAGCATGTTCTGCCTTGCCTCATATATTTGATGTACTGGTTTGACCGTAAGAACTATAATATTTTGTGGAAATCGTTTATTCTACTGCTTAAAGTTTCTGAATCCTGTATTTTCTGCAGTAGATTGTTTATACTATCGATATTGATACTGTTTTTGAATTTTGATTCTGGTATTATTGATTTTGCCAAATTATCTGTATATTTTCGTGAGAATTCCTACTTTGACATATATATATAGGTAATGTATTTATCTACCTGCTGTGTATTTTTCTTATTGAGTATGTTTAACTCATCCCTTACTTTCCTCCATAGAACCTCCTCAGTAGCTGAGACCATTTTTATAAGTTGAATTGTTTTGCACAGTCATACGTCAGCAAAGTATTCTTCCGCGTTAAAGGTATACCCAGTATAGATATCTATTTTGAATCTAAATTTTGTAAGCACAGTAATGTATATGGAAATGTGTCTGGGGAATGTGAACATGAATATTTTGTAAAAGAACAATTACGCTAAATTAATTAGAAGGTACTACCATTAGTTTTGTTTAAATTTGTTACCGAGAAATAAAATTGAATAGGCATATTTATTATTCTAATCTATCATTGTATCGTAATTTGGGGCATTACACCAACCACCAACTCTTCCACAACCCTAGAGTCTTAACACTAGGATATCGAGGCTTGAGCAGAGACTTGAGCAAGACTTCGATACCTTGACAGCTACTCTAACAGTCACGATTAATCAATATCTGGGTGCCAATAACAACACAACCATAGATGGTCACCAAGTAGCAACACCTCCACCTTCTCCTACAGAACTTTAACCTCTCTTTCCTTCTCTAAAAGAACCATTATAGCCATAAATGTAAGACCCGTATTTAATGTGTAACTTTATGGATTCAGAAGTGTGGTAATGTACTTGTAATGTGAAGTATAATTGATGTAAAGTCCATAAATGTAATGTACATACGTGTAATATGAGTTTGTAAGGTTAATATGAGTTTGTAAGGTATATACAAGTTTCATTAGGTATGAATATGAAGAAATGGGCTCTTATAAGTGATGAATGTGCTTGGAACTCAAAATGAGTAGTGTGGTAGAATGGAATGAAGTTATACTTCCATTTGGTTTTGTAATGTGTACCTTTGGATATACAAGGAATGCACACAAGTTTTAATATGTATAAAGCTTGAATGAATGCCATTTTCAAGTCATAAAGGTGGTCGAATGAGAAATGACTATGGCAGCAAATTAAGAATATTTGGGTGTGAGTTGTTGTAGAAAAACTGCAGAAAATCTAGAAAATATAAAGGCTAGATCGATCTCATAGTATGAGAGATCAATCTGGAAGAGCCAAATTACTCTTATTTAAGCAATGGAATAGAGTAAATCGATCTCCAATGGGGCCAGATCAATCTGATAAACATTCTGTAATAAAGAGATTGATCCTTGAAGCAAACAGATCTGTGAGACCCCGTATGGGTTGAACCTTGTATATATATGTAAATGAAATCATAAGTATAGTGATATACCTATAATGTGAAGTATATGTGATGTAAGTCCATAAGTTAAATGTACATACTTGTAATAAGAGATTTTGATGTACATACAAGTTTCATTAACCATGAATATGAAGAAATGGACTTTTGTATGTAATGAATGTGGGTGGAATGGATTATGAGTAGTTGGTAAATGGAATGAAGATTTGCATGAGTTATGCACTTCCGTTTGGTCTATATCATGTACCTTTGGATATACAAATATTTGCACACAAGTTTTAATAGGTATAAAGTAGGAATGGATGTCATTTTTAAGTCTCAAAGATGATTGGATGAGAAAATAACTATGGCAGCAAATTAAAGTTGTTTTGGTGTAAGTACCTACAGAAAACTACAGTAAAATTTGGAAATATGAAGGCCAGATCAATCTCATAGGATGAGAGATTGATCTGGGAGAGCCAAAATGCTCTTATCTTGAGCTATGGAACAGGACAGATCGATCTGCAATAGAGCCAGATCGATCTGATAAACATTCTGTAAAATGAGGATCGATTCTTAAGACAAACATATCGATTTCCTTAGCTCTCGGGTTGGAGCAGATCGATCTCCCCTAAGACCAGATCGATCTCTCTAAGCTACTGTCTGAGATAGATCGATCTTAAGGTTTCGAAAGATCGATCTCATGTCTTCAAAATGTCGTGGAAAAGAGGGATTTTAAGAGGACCAGATCGATCTCATGTTTTGAGAAATTGATCTCATCAAGCTAAATCAATAAATAGGAGCAGTTAAAATCTGTATTTCACGAGAACAACCATTCCCTTTCCATTTTTTAACCTAAAACCTAGATTTTACTCTCTAAATTCAACCATTTTCAAGAAGATTTGAGGGAAGGCTATTAGAGACAAAGTTGTTCACATCGAAGAGAATAACAACTTAGTTTGGAGGCATTTTCCCCATTGAGGGAAGGCTATTAGAGACAAAGTTGTTCACATCGAAGAGAATAACAACTTAGTTTGGAGGCATTTTCCCCATTTGTTGGATTTAAGGAACAAGGTGCATTTCCATTGGAGCAAAGAGGAAATCAAGCTAGGTGAGTTTCTAATACAAATACTCAAGTACATTATTTGGATATTGATGAGGGAAATGATTGGTATGCATAGAAATGGTAGAAACTACCTAGGGTAGAATGAATCCACCATGACCTAGAAATGGTCTAGTGTGAGGAAGTGAAATGTATTGAGATTAATGATGAATGAGATACTTGAGGTGATAATAGTGTTATGAGTATGAATTTAAGATGGTATTAGTGAATAAATTGTGAGATTTACCTAAAAGGGGTAAAATATGGATTAAGGCATTGGTAAAATGTATAAATGAATTATATTGATTAGTGAGGCATGTGAGTTAACAACATTAACTCAAGTGATTGGGATGAATGAATCGCAACTCTCTAGGATACACCGGAGCAAGCGAGCCAAAAGTGCAAGAAGCTAAGAGGAAGAGAGAGTCGCACTCAAGTAAATTGAGCTAAAGGAATTCTATGGACTCTTAGAGATATCTGTGCGTAATTTGGGCACTTAAATGTTTTGCTAGAATGCATGTGATACTAGGAAATGATATTGGGTGATTGAAGGGTAAAGAGTTAGGTTTTGAGAAATGTGCATGAAAACAAAGGCATAATGCTTTGGAAAATCAAGTTTTATTGCTTTTTAGCAAGTGATTGGTAGGTTGGCTAACATTTGAAATGAATTGCAAAAGAAATGAGCTGTTTTGGTTTGTTAACCATACTTTGCAATGAATTGAGCCACCTACATGGTTTTCAAAAGAATGAAAGCGTGCTAGAGTGTGTCTCACACGAGTTTTGATGTGTTTTATATGCATGAGTGTTGGAGCTTAGCTCGTACTATTTTTCACATGGATTTTATATTGGTTTTGGCATGGTGTTGGAGCATAGCTCGCATTAGATGCCCACCTTATTTGTTGTCGTGTGATAATTCTATATTTTATAGAATTATTTGTGCTTAATTTCCTAATTAATTATTTAAATCCCCAATTTATTTTGTTAATTATCCTCTTTATTTAATTAAAATTCTCATGTTTGCAGATAAATTAAATTCAAATGAATTTTGAATATTTCGGTAGAAAATGGATCGAAATTGGGCTAAAATCGAGATTGGACCACGTGGACAACACGAGCCATGCCACCTAGCACATCCAATTGGACAAGAAGATAGATGACATGGAAATATCTTTTCAAGGAGCCAATGGTGTGAAGACAAGTGGCCAAACGATGCCAACTCATCTAGGATGAAAAAATTACAATTATACCCCTTAATTTGTGTATAAATAAGACATGGATGGCAATTGAAAAAGTATGTAATGTAGGATGTAAGTAGGAGTAGAAGTAGGAGTAGTGTTAGAATAGTTTTAATTTATTTTCCTTAGAAGCTTTCCCGAGTAGATTGTTTTAGCCATCATTTTATTCTAATTTCTATAGTACTGTTCATGCAATTTCTATGTGGATGAAAAGCTTTTGTTACTTCTAGTTCTCGGTTCTTCTTTCTTGATTGGTTTCATTCTGGGGTTACTAGTTTTATTTACTATTTTTCCTTGTTTTATATCTCCCTCTTCATCCTTTTACATGTTGTTTGTATTTATTTTTTTCTGCTTGCTTTAGCTTAGTTTGGTGAGAAAATTTGAGGGTTGCCTAGCTGAAGCACGTTGTTCTCGTCTTACCTTGTTCTGGTGCAGTGGTGCAAGTTTAACATCGGATTCTGTTCTTGCATTGCTCGCACAGTGGAACGGTAGGCTAAGCAGAAAATGAAGCAAGTCATAGCCCATGTTGCTCTCTCATTCCTCAGTTTAGCAGTTGTTAGTTGATTCGGTTACTCATTGACTTTAGATTTTAATCATGTATTTCCTACTTGAAGACATAGTAGTGCCCTGATGTTTCCTCTTATAGTTTAACTTTATTAACTGTTTTGTAATCTTACCTCTCTTCACTCCGTTTTCTAATGTTTCTTTAGTCCATTTATTTACAGCATTTCATCTCAGCGTTTGCAGTGTATGGGTTCATCTGTGGAGCATAGTTCACTCTGGGCTTCATTTTTACCCTCTGTTATGCTCTGTTTCTATAAATGGTTACTGTTTCTATGAGTGTTGTGCTAAATGGTTTTCGTTGCCTTGTTGTTATTGTCGCTGAGGTGAAGTTGGGCATGCAAGGAATGAGCATGCTGCAGTAGACATTAGCTGGGGCACCTGGACAACAACTAGGAAAGAAGACAAAATGCAGAGGATATCATCCAGTCCTGTAATGAGAATGTGCACAGTGTACAGTACACTGAAATGTGAGGGAGCTGAACATGCGAGGCAGAGCAGCAACAGCAGTACGCGGGCATGCTAGTAGGGAAAGCTTGTAGAGGTCGTGTAAATGAAGCAGCAGCCAACTGGTAGGAAATGTGGTAGCAGCACCTGGAGCAGTAGGCAAGGACAGAAATGCCTGGTACAGAGCAGTAGCTGGGTATTGTCACGGAGAAGAAGAAGAAGAAGGAGTAGGTCTGGGCAGGCATAAAGCAGTTGGTAAGGTGCCGTGTTGGACTCGTTGTAGGAATGGGGCTGCACACAAAACCGAGCAAAGTTGGTGAGATTATAGAGCAGAAGATGGGCAAGCTGGACACGCCTGGCAGGAAGATGAAACCGAAAGTAAAATGAAAATGAATGTTGAAGATGTGTATAGTGGCAGTATCGGGACCATTTGTTTTGCAATTTGCTGAAGGCCATGTTTGGCCATGTCAGTTTAATCATGTTGCTATAGTTTAATGCATTTTTAGTATTTTTATGCATTTGTTAGTTGTTAGTTGGTTAGTTTAGTCAATTAAAATGGCAGGTTAGTTTTAATATTTTTGCATGTTAATTTAATTTGTAGTGTTAATTTTTAGTTAGTAGTTAATTTTATATTATATACTTAGGATTTTATTTTAGTTTAGTATTTTATTAGTTGTATTTAGAATTAATTTAGATTTAATGTGTTTCATGCATTTTTAATTTAGTGTTCATTTTTATTAGATTTTTAGTTTAGTTTAATTTGCATTTTTTTATTAATTAACTTAATTGCATGCATATTTTATTTTAGGTTAGTTTAATTCTACTTTAATTAACCTTGTTTTGTTATTTTCATATTTGCATTTTATTTGCGTTAATGAATTTTTAACTGTTTTAATTATTTTTGTAGGTTTTTTATTTTAATTGCTTAGAGCACTGTAAGTAAATTTTTGCTCGTTTTATTTAGTTTTTATTATTTTATTGCTTTCCAGTATTCTTAATTCTAGCCATGTAGATCACTCCCTTTAATTTCATAATTTGCTAGAATATACTTAGGGTAAAATTAACTGGTAGTTAATTAGGCTAACCAACTTTTTAGAGGGATGATAACTCGGGACTCAAATCCTATTATTACTTATACGATCTGTGCACTTGCGGACAATACCTTCAGGGCGTGTCAAGTTTTTTACGCCGTTGCCGGGGAAGTTTTAATTAGCCGTTAATTAATATCGGTGAAATTATGCTTAGGTGTAATTCTAGCTTGTAAATATTTAGGTTGTAAATATTTAGAAGTTTAATCTAGATTAGTTAATTGAAAAATTAAAATAAAAAAATTTGAAAAATTTAAAAATTAAAAAAAAATTTCTAAGGACTTTTTTATGTTTGCATGCGTAGAGCCAGGAGTTATGATAACTTTCCCCTAGATCCTGAAATTGAACGAACACTTAGAAAAATTTGAAAGGATTCTAGGAAATTAATAGCTCCGCTGCAATTCACCATGGCAGAAAATAGGGAAATTAGGACCGTTGGAGATTATACAACGCCGACTATTGGAGGTTATTATACCGGCATTAGGCCACTAGCTGTCCCTGCTAATAATTTTGAAATTAAGCCTTCCATTCTCCAGATGATGCAGGCCTCTTTACAGTTCAGTGGGCTTCCACACGATGACCCACATGCTCACAGTGGGCAATTCCTAGACTTGTGCAACACGTTCAAGCACAATGGATTGTCTGATGATGCGCTTAGACTTATATTATTCTTCTTCTCACTTAAGGATAGGGTGAGACACTGGTTAACCTCCTTGCCTTCAGGATCCATTTCTACAAGGGACGAGTTAGCCCATCAATTTCTAGCTAAGTTTTTCCCTCCCTCTAAAATGGCCAGACTCCGTAGTGATATATCTTCCTTTGCCCAGCTCGATTTGGAAACTCTTTACGAAGCATGGGAACGATATAAGGAGCTTCTTAGGAAGTGCCCTCACCATGGCCTACCTTTGTGGCTGCAAGTCCAGACCTTTTACAACGGACTTACAAGCCAGAATAGAACCATTGTTGACGCTGCTGCGAGTGGAGCGCTAATGTGTAAAACAGAGGAGGAAGCTTACGAGCTCTTAGACAAGATGGCTGCTAACAACTATCTATGGTCCTCGGAGAGGCAATTGCCAAAGAAGTCGACGGGTATTTATGAGCTCGACACACTGTCTACCTTGACCTCTCAAATCGCTAATCTTACAAAGAAGGTAGAGTCGCTCAGTACCCAGCATAATCCTTCTGCCAGCCTTAATCTGATTTATTCTATCCAAAGTCCTTTCCTTTCATGCGATCTGTGTAGTGGTACACACTCTATGGATAGGTGTCCGCTTAACCTAGAATTGGTTCAGTATGTTGACCCCCTAAGCAATAGAACAACCCTTTTTCAAACACCTATAATCCAGGGTGGAGAACCATCCTAACTTCTCCTGGAGCCAAAACCAAAGGCAAACTTCTAGCTCTAGACCTGTAGAACCCCCTAGTTTTCAAGCTCCATCGGTTCATGTACCACCACAATCGCAATTTCCATATCATCCGTCTCATCAACCATCCCCACCTTAATTTCAGCATCATCCACCTCACTTCCATTAACCACCACCACCATCACAACCCTACCACGCACCAGCAACTGAGAAGAAGCCTACATTAGAGGAGATGTTCTCAACGATCCTGCAAAATCAAGCTGCTTCAATTAAAAACTTAGAGGTTCAGGTGGGACATATAGCAAATGATCTTAGCTAACGTCCTCAAGGGACCCTTCCTAGTAACACTGAAGCTAATCCTGTTAGGCAAAAAGAGGGTAAGGAACATGTTAAATCCATCACCCTTAAGAGTGGCAGAGAGCTAGATGAGCCACAAGTTAAGTCTGGACCTAAACAGCCCATACTTAAAAAACCCATAGGTTCTAACGAAGCAGCTCAGAAAGAGTAGGAACATTAGGATCAGGCTGCAAAAGAATCCAAACTAGGCATTTCTTCATTTATACCTTCTTCTATTTCACAGCCTTCCTCATCCCCTGATGCTACACATGTTACCACTACATCCTTTCCAGTTAGACCACCAGTACCTTTTCCTCAAAGGTTCCAAAACCAAAAACCAGATCAACAATTCACCAAATTTCTTGAGGTTTTTAAGAAACATCACATCAACATTCCTTTCGCAGATGCCTTAGAGCAAATGCCAAGTTATGTGAAGCTTTTGAAGGATATCCTCTTGAGGAAGAGAAGATTGGAAGAGTATGAGACGGTGGCCTTAACGGAGGAATGTAGTGCAATTATTCAGAGGAAATTACCCCCAAGCTCAAGGATCTCGGAAGTTTTACCATACCCTGCACTATTAAAAATTTATTCTTTGGTAAAGCCCTATGTGATTTAGGAGCTAGTATAAATTTAATGCCATTGTCTATCTATCATAAGTTAGGAATAAGGGATGCCAAGCCCACCACAGTGACCCTTCAGCTAGCTGATCGTTCAATTAAATATCTGAAGGGGGTCATTGAGGATATGTTAGTAAAGGTGGACAAATTTGTTTTCCCTGCAGATTTTATTGTTTTAGACATGGAGGAAGACAGGGAAGTCCCTATTATACTAGGCAGACCTATCCTAGCTACTAGTAGAACCTTAATTGATGTACAGAAGGGGGAGTTAACCATGAGAGTCCTAAATCAGGAGATAACATTTAATGTTTTCAAACCTTTAAAGCTCCCTGGTGACTCTCAAGAGTGTTTTAAGATGGAGATTGAGGAGGATTTAAGGCTTAGGCAAAAGAATCTGAAAGAATAAGGAAAGTTGATAGAGCTAAGGAGGAGTTAACTGTCAACATTCTGTCACCACTCTGGATGATCCTCCTACTCTTTGTCCTGCTGCTGAGTGTTGTTTTCTTCAGCTGCATTTGAAGTGGTTGTGTTTTCCTTTTCACTTTGTATATAGTTCTTTTTCTTTTTCTTTTCTGTTGTTTCTTTCTTTTTTTATGTTGTAGATTTCTTTTCCAGCATTACGTTTTCAATCAAGCTTTAGTTGTTCATCATCATCAGATATGGGAGTACTCTGTTCTTGAACTTCAATTCTTATATTATCTGCACACTGAGGATACTATGCACTTTAAGTTTGGGGGAGGGGATATCACCTGAGCAATTTTGTGAAAAATTGAAAAAAATTTCAAAATTTTTTTAAAAATCTAAGAAAGAATTTTTAAAATTTTTCGATAATATGAGCTTAAATTGTTTGATTTTGGGATGATTTAGTGCTTAGCATGTAGTTTTCCCATATTCCGATGATATGACCCCATGATTAAGTCTGATTTTAATTGACTGAGAAGCATGATTATAGGAAAGCATGAAGTTGAGTTCTTGAATTTGTCTAAATTTTGATTGTGATTTCCTCATTTTATGCACATGTCATGTCATGAATAGGTATATTTATTTAGAGAAAGCTTATGTGTACATAGGATTGCATTTGTTCAATTGATTTGGTGCATCATATTATACAATTTGTTTGATCTAATCTCGAGGTGAAATATGAGATCACACTTAATTAAGGAGATGATTTAGGCCATCTTTGGATCGTTTGAGCCTTTCTAGCCTTCCTTGTATAAATGTTACCCCTAGTCACCCATCTAGGCCAATAAGCTTTTCTCTGTAAATACACCTGCTTATTTTTTTCCTTAACTTAAATACTTTGTTCCTATCCCTTACCCCAAAAGCATGAAAAGTCATTGGGATATATTGTGAGCTATATGGGTATTAAGTGATAGTGAAGGAGTATGTATTGAAAAAAAATGAATGAAAGAAAAAGAAAAAAAAAAGAAGAAAGAAGAAAAATACAAAAAAATAGAATAGTGAAATAAATAAGTTTAGGGGAAATGATTTGAGCTCTTACATTAAGATCCCAGAAGTAATGCATGTTAAGGGGTAATTAAACCTAAATCGACTTTATCAGACCTTAGCCCCAGCCTTACATTACAAGCTTAATGAAGTCCTATTAATCTTTGGTTAAGTGTGACTACATTAGTGGAGAGAGAAGTGAAAAGCAAACTTATGGGAATGATCACATGTCATTGACTTTGCATTCACTGTGTTTGCATAATCTGATCCGGGTAATGTATTGTGAAGTGACTTTGACATTTTTCACACACTCACGAGGAGTCCAATTTGGATTAGGACTTATGATTGAATGCTTCTGAATGTTGGACTTGTAATTATGAGTCTTTAAGATCATAGTTTGTACTTTTTCTTTGAAGATAATATTGGGGAAATTATGATGTTTTGTACTTGTCATTCCTACAATTATTTTGTTTTGCTTGAGGACAAGCAAAAGCTCAAGTTTGAGGGTGTGATAATTCTATATTTTCTAGAATTATTTGTGCTTAATTTCTAATTAATTATTTAAATCCCTAATTTATTTTGTTAATTATCCCCTTTATTTAATTAAAATTCTCATGTTTACAGATAAATTAAATTCAGATGAATTTTGAATATTTCGGTAAAAAATGGATCGAAATTGGGCTAAAATCGAGATTGGACCACGCGGACAACACGAGCCATGCCACCTAGCACATCTAATTGGACAAGAAGACAGATGACATGGAAATATCTTTTCAAGGAGCCAATGGTGTGAAGACAAGTGGCCAAACAATGCCAACTCATCTAGGATGGAAAAAATACATTATACCCCTTAGTTTGCGTATAAATAAGACATGGATGGCAATTGAAAAAGTATGTAATGTAGGATGTAAGTAGGAGTAGAAGTAAGTAGGAGTAAAAGTAAGTAGGAGTAGTGTTACAATAGTTTTAATTTATTTTCCTTATAAGCTTTCCCGAGTAAATTGTTTTAGCCATCATTTTATTCTAATTTCTATAATACTGTTCATGCAATTTCTATGTGGATGAAAAGCTTTTGTTACTTCTAGTTCTCAGTTTTGCTTTCTTGATTTGTTTCATTCTCGCGTTAGTAATTTTATTTACTATTTTTCTTTGTTTTATATCTCCCTCTTCATCCTTTTACATGTTGTTTGTATTTATTTTTTTTATGCTTGCTTTAGCTTAGTTTGGTGAGAAACATTTGAGGGTTGCCTAGCTGAAGCACGTTGTTCTCGTCTTACCTTATTCTGGTGCAGTGGTGCAAGTTCAACATCGGATTCTGTTCTTGCATTGCTCGTACAGTGGAACGGTAGGCTAAGCAGAAAATGAAGCAAGGCATAGCCCATGTTGCTCTCTCATTCCTCAGTTTAGCAGTTGTTAGTTGATTCGGTTACTCATTGACTTTAGATTTTATTCATGTATTTCCTGCTTGAAGATATAGTAGTGCCCGGATGTTTCCTCTTATAGTTTAACTTTATTGACTATTTTGTAATCTTACATCTCTTCATTGCGTTTTCTAATGTTTCTTTAGTCCATTTATTTACAGCATTTCATCTCAGTATTTGTAGTGCATGGGTTCATCTGTGGAGCATAGTTCACTCTTGGCTTCATTTTTACCCTCTGTTATGCTCTGTTTTGGTAAATGGTTACTGTTTCTATGAGTGTTGTGCTAAATGGTTTTCGTTGCCTTGTTGTTACTGTCACTGAGCTGAAGTTGGGCATGCAAGGAAAGAGCATGCTGCAGTTGACGTTAGCTGGGGCACCTGGACAGCAGCTAGGAAAGAAGACAAAATGCAGAGGATAGCATCCAGTCTTGTAATGAGAATGTGCACAGTGTATAGTACACTGAAACATGAGTGAGCTGAACATGCGAGGCAGAGCAGCAACAGTAGTACATGGGCATGCCAGTAGGGAAAGCTTGTAGAGGTCGTGTAAATGAAGCAGCAGCCAACTGGTAGGAAACGTGGTAGCAGCACTTGGAGCAGTAGGCAAGGACAGCAACGCCTAGTACAGAGCAGTAGCTGGGTATTGTCACGGAGAAGAAGAAGAAGGAGCAGGTCTAGGCAGGCATGAAGCAGCTGGTAAGGTACCGTGTTAGACTCGTTGTAGGAATGGGGCTGCACACAAAACCGAGCAGAGTTAGTGAGATTGCAGAGCAGAAGATGGGTAAGCTGGACACGCCTGGCAGCAAGATGAAACTGAAAGTAAAATGAAAATGAATGTTGAAGACGTGTACAGTGACAGTATCGGGACCATTTGTTTTGCAATTTGTTTAAGGCCATGTTTGGCCCTGTCATTTTAATCATGTTACTATAGTTTAATGCATTTTTAGTATTTTTATGCATTTGTTAGTTGTTAGTTAGTTAGTTTAGTCAATTAAAATGGTAAGTTAGTTTTAATATTTTTGCATGTTAATTTAATTTGTAGTGTTAATTTAATTTGTAGTGTTAATTTTTAGTTAGTAGTTAATTTTATATTATATGCTTAGGATTTTATTTTAGTTTAGTATTTTATTAGTTGTATTTAGAATTAATTTAGATTTAATGTGTTTCATGCATTTTTAATTTAGTCTTCATTTTTATTAGATTTTTAGTTTAGTTTAATTTGTATTTTTTATTAATTAGCTTAATTGCATGCATATTTTATTTTAGGTTAGTTTAATTGTAGTTTAATTAACTTTGTTTTGTTATTTTCATCTTTGCATTTTATTTGCATTAATGAATTTTTAACTGTTTTTTAATTATTTTTGTAGGTTTTTGATTTTAATTGCTCGGAGCACTGTAAGTAAATTTTGCTTGGTTTTATTTAGTTTTTATTATTTTATTGCTTTCTAGTATTCTTAATTCTAGCCATGTAGATCACTCCCTTTAATTTCATAATTTACTAGAATATACTTAGGGTAAGATTAATCGGTAGTTAATTTGGCTAACCAACTTTTCTGAGGGACGATAACTCGGGACTCAAATCCTATTATTACTTGTGCGACCCGTGCACTTGCGGACAATACCTTCAGGGCGTGTCATCGTGCTTGGAGCTTCGGGTAGACTGGGTGTTGCACCGATTAAATAGGCTCGCACATGTATTTTTTATATTTTGACATGTTGATTGCCGTTTTAGGAGCTTCAGGTAGACAAGAAGTCGTATCGATTAAATAGGCTCACATGTGCGTTTTTGAGATGTGGCGTGATATGATGTTTTGATATGGGTCCACAGAGTATGTTGTACCATGCATGTAGCATGGAGTACGTTGTACCGTGTTGAGATTGTGTTATTCCGTCTTCGGACGAGATCTACTATGGACCTGTAGGTTGGACTTGACCCACCTCCCGTGTGGAAACAGATAGTTATGATACCCCGCACACCTGATCCGTGTAGCCGGTATCACAGGATACGGCCATAGTCCTAGAGGATATTTCCCTTATTGTATTGCCTATCTCACATGTCTATTACTTTATGAATAAATTCATGTTTAAAATGATTTGTGGGTCAAGACAGTCCGAGGGAGGAGCTGAGTCCTGACAAGTGTTGGATTGTTTTGAGATGACGGTTTGTTAATGGTTTTAAAGTGCACGTACGCATGATGTGTTTTCCATACCCTATTTGTGAAATATGCATGATGGAGATTCCATGCTTTGAATTGAATTTTGCACTGGATTTTAATAGCATGAATACTTTACATACCATTAACACAAGCATGAACTCATATTTTGAGAAAATGATGAAATGTATGCTTTGAGCATGGCATCACGATCACGTAGATAGTGCAGTATCTACCTGTTCGCATGATTGCCTTTCTAAGCGTGTGGTTTGCTCACCCCCTTATTTCCCCCTCTCTACAGAGCTTTGAGAATAGATTGAGCGTGACTAGAGGCGTTCCCTTTTGGTATCCGCTGCATCCCATTGCATAAGGTATACACACTGATGAGATTTTTTGTATCTAAACTTTCCATAGCACAGTAACATTTTGTATGTAACTATTCGGGATGTAAAGCAATGTAAACACATGTAAACAACACTCTGATTTAATTATAAAAGTGTTTATCTTATTTTAAAAATGCGAATTAAATTGGTATGGTGGAATGAGATAGACATTAACACACAACCCAACATTAAGGAGTGTAGCTGATCACGATCGAGGAAGGACGAATAATAAATAATGCATGAAAATGCGAAATTTTTTTACGTATTTTGGTAAGTTGAGGGTCATGACAGAGAGTAGATGATCACGATGGAGGAAGGACGAATAATAAATAATGCATGAAAATGCAAAAAATTTGTACATATTTTGCTAAGTTAAGGGTCGTGATAGAAGTTGGTATTAGTGCTGAGTTGGTCTAATGTGTGTCATGTCTAAAATATTTAATAAGTTGTAAAATTACATCCCCATGTTACTGTGCTTGTTTAGATACAAATTGTGTGTGTGTTGATAGGTTGACAAAGAATTTGATGTGAATGTAGGGAGTTGAGCAATTATGCCTAATACCAATCGCAGTAGAAAGGCGAGGGCGCAAGTTTGAGGCGTAGAGGTAGGCCCGGGGGTTGTGTTGAGCCAGAAACACACGAGGCTCAAGAAGAGATTGAGGTGGAGGCTGAGGTTGAGCATGCCCCACAGGGTCCAAAGGAGAGACTCGAGAGTACTGAGGCACGCTTCACAAGGATTAATCAGAGCATTGAGATGATCTTGGAGTTGGTCACTTAGTCATTACCTGGAGTTAGGGGTAGACAGAGTCCCACTACAGAGGGTGATACCGAGCAGGCGGCAGCTCCTGAGGAAAGGGAACGGCCAGCCCAGAGACCTCAGACGACAAAAACACCTACATTCTCACCTGTACAGGATATGCCTATGCCTGTTGCTACACCACAGGCCAGTTGAGGCTGGGGTTACGATTATAATTTGGATAGACTGCGGTAGTTCCAGAAGTTTAAACCGCCATCTTTCAGTGGAGTTAAGGACCCAGTGGCTGCGGAGGATTGGATAAATGAGATCGAGAAGTTGTATGGATTCTTCGAGTGCACTACTACCGAGATGGTAGCATTTACCACTTTTATGCTGAAGGATCAGCAAAACATTGGTGGAAATCCACCAGGCCTATTTTGAGAGCCTGACATACTGAGATCAACTGGGATGTGTTTTTGGAACCTTTTCGAAGACAGTATATACTGGATATCGCCCAGCGAAAGATGAAGATGGCATTTTTGGGATTGACCCAAGGGAGCAGGACTGTGGATGAATATGTGACGACCTTTATCTCCCTGAGCAGATATGATCCTAACACAATGGGTAATGAGGTCGAAAAGATCTAAAAGTTTGTGGATAGAATGAGATCGACCATCAGGTCTAGATTGGTTCCCCTGGATATACCGACCTACGATGAAGCAGTGCGCAGGGCGCAATTGTGTGAACAAGATGTTGATAGAATCTCCTCAGAGTTTGGGAAAGTCGGTAAAGTGAGGGATAGAGATAAGAAGAGACCAATAACGGATAGGGGTTTCAACTATAAGGGGAGCAAGAGATTTTCTGGAAAGAAGTCGAGGATTGAGGAGATCTGGGAGAGGACAGTTAATCCTCTCATGTATCTGGCCATAACTCCAGCTAAGGGAATTATAATTGGAGGGCCACGGCCTACGACAGAGCAGTACGGCAAGTGTGGCAGGTACCATGGTACTCGACCATTCTATGGACATCTTGCAGAATGTTTCAGATGTGGGAAATTAGGGCACATGATCAGGGATTACCCAGAGATGACAGAGAGAGCCCCACAGAAGGGCAATGAGCCAGAGAGAGCTCCAGTTGGGACAGCTGCTCCAAGGAGGAGGGCTATAGCTGAGGAAAAGGAGAAGTAGGCAGTGGGTGTGAGTAGAGGATGAGCGCACACACTGGACCAGGACACTGCGGAATAATCTTCGGATGTGGTTAAAGGTAACATCCAAATCTTTGCTTTAGAAGCATTTGTATTGTTTGATCCTGGAGCCACGCACCCTTTTATATCGCCATCCTTTGCACATAAATTGTTGAAGCATGTACAACTCATATGCTAGATAAGACGTTGATGATAACTACCCCTATGAATGATAGTCAGTTGACTGAGCATGAATATAGAAATTATAAGATGAGGATAGCAGGTAAAGAAATGGCAGCCGATTTAATTTTATTAAATATGAGTGATTTTGATGTAATCCTAGGTATGGATTGGCTGGCTGCAAACCATGTTGTTATGGATTGTCGTGCTAGAACCTTGATGTTTTCAGGATTTGACAATTTTATTATAGATTTTGATGAAAAGAAATGAAATGACATGATCTTTAAAAATGAGAAAAGTATGATTTAAATACATGATATTCAAAAGATGAATTTGTTTATTAATTACATATGTGTGTGTGATGATTTGTGTTACTAACGATGGAAAGGATTGTCACGACCTAATACTTACAAAAAATCAGTACAAATTTTTCGCTTTTGGAAAATCTTTCTTACCTCATCGTGACATATTCCTCTAAACAGGTCGGGCTGTGAATCAATATCGATATACCCTTTTTAACCATTAAAATATCACACGTACATATATATATATATATATATACTGACATCATTCATATTATAATAGAGTGGTCGGTATGTTTTATACATCACATGATTCTATATTTACATCCCCAAATAGTCCTTCATTTACAATATTGTGCTATAAGCATACTAATACAAAATTCTGTACATGATGTATACCTGAAAGTCGATGGGAATCACAGAAATCAGTTATGCTGTCTACTCTCTACACCCGCTATCTCTATGGTGGAAACATTGAAAATGGGTGGAAAATGAAAGGGTGAGCTCCACATGCTCAGTAAGGCAATAATACAAACGGGTAGATAGCTATACTATCTACATGCTGATAAGAAATCAGGATAAATGTGAGCATGAAGTAAAAACAATGATATGCCATATAAATAATATCATCTATTCTAAAACAGGAAATCGGCATATAAAACATGGAATGATTCTCATGTGAAAACATCTCATGCTCAACTGGATCAACACGTTTTAAAACACCCCATCTGGGTTAAATATGATACACTTAAGGAATTAAATCCATTTCAATAAAATAATTTATCTTAAAATTTTTGTTATAAAATCACCCTTCTCATGGGGTTACAAATCATGAAAGTTTCATCAAAATTTCTCTATGGGAAAATCAAATCTAAATCAGATTCATAAGGAAATAGAGGCTTGACCCCTCCCTCGGGTCTACCCTGATTTATCAAAACCAAATGATTTATCATGTGAGACATGTAAGCGACTATATCAGTAACATTTAGGACTATGGCCATAACCTCGTGATCCCTGGCACACGGATCCTAGTGTGCGGGGTGTCACACCTGAAATGGGAGGTGGGTCGGTCCTACCCCCCAGAACAGCATAATATCAGGATTGCGAGGGCAAGACTTGCTGTCTCGTGGCTAATGCCACTCCACTCCAACAATCCCCACGGTACAGCGTACTCCATGTGATATACATGGTACAACGTACTCCATGAACCCAAGCTCAATCAGGGGTACCTGTAATAGGTCTTATCCACCCATGTCAAGTATGTCTCAATATGCACGTGTGAGCATATCATCTCACTGTGACACACAGTCTACAGGAGAAATTTCAAAACGACTCCATACATATACATGATATCTAAAAACCTCGTGCGAGCGAAGCTCCTGCACGGTTTCATAGAAATCAATGAAATCTGCATACGAGCAGTGCTCCAGTACGACTTAAACTGATTATAAATTCAATTCAAATCCACGTATGAGCATTGCTCCAGTACAGATAGGTATTAAAACTCAGTGAAAACCTCTTACGAGAAAAACTCCAATACGGTAGTCATGTGAAATAAATCTGTAAAATAGTACGAGCAAGCTCCAGCACTTTGTGTATGAGTTAAATTATAAAATCTAGTGCGAGCAGTGCTCAAGCACGATTACAACTCATATAACACTGATAGGTGGCTCAATTTTATCAAAACATGTTAAATAAATATCAATTGGCACCTAACCTGTGCCTTTTCACGTAAAACATGAAAATAATAGCCAACCTATCCATAAATTGCTTGCATTAAAGCAATATCATCATGAAAACATTAAAATCATGAATTTCATGCAATTTCATAGCCTTACTACCCTTTTTGAAATTTTCCTAACTAGGGGCAAAATAGTAATTTGTCACTATTTCCATATTTTTCCGTAAAAATTATTATTTTGTTTTCGGGTAACCTAATGAATTTAACGTAATGTAAATCCCCTCGAAACTATGTACAGCTACCTCTAAGTGCTCATAAAATTCCTTTACCTGAAATCACGCGCGAGCTTATCCTGACTCGATCGTACCAGGTCTCTCAGTCTAATTCGCTCGTCTACGGAGCCGCATTTAACCACATATGGGTTCAGTTTAAATATATTGATCAGTATTTCACTCTTACTGATCGAATCTAAAGCTCTGGGCCCGTTTTACTCTATTGGGCTTGATTGCACTTTAATGGGCCTCGACCCCTTTTTCAGCTCGTTCCCACTTTTTAAATCCTTTCTTTTGGTTTACTAGGCTCATTTGGCTTATCAATAATCATCGGGCTTTGTTCCAAACTCATTGGATAGCCCGGATACTATTTACGATAATTACATTGACATTTCGAATAAAATTCCTTTTATGCAGAATTAATCCGTAAATTCATAAAATAATCTGAACTCTACATTAAAGTACTCATATTATCGTAATTAAAATATACTTACCCAATATGATGCGAGGTACAAAAATTGGAGCTAAATCGGCTCTTGTTCGGGCTCTGTAGTAACACTGCACAATTATATAAATCCAGGTCATTTTCCACTAAAATAATATTTAATTGAATTCATGACCAAAAATTTCTACAATTCTACTTGTGTGACGCCCCGGAAGCACGGAAAATAGGGCTAATTTAAAACTTTTTACTCATTAATTCACAATTAAGGGTGCATTCCTGTGTAGTGTCATACATCATCATAATTATCGTGCCTCAGGATCTCATCATAATATAGTATATGTTGTCTCATATACATTACTCAATTCCAAGTTAATTAATCCTAATACATCCCGTACATCATTATATAATGAATGTCTGTAAATATAACTCTAGTCTGGGTACATGAATATTAAATATCTACCTCAATACACAAAATACGGCCTGGAGCTCAAGTCCTCCACTAGCCTCTAACTCGTACGTCGCAGGTATCTCACTTCACTTGAAGCGATCTGGGGGGAAAAGAAAACAGGGTGAGCTTCCAAATCGCTCAGTAAGGGGGTAAGGGAACTCAGTTATATAAACCATATCACATATCACATTTGGTTATGAAGCTCATTTGAAATCGTAGCATGAAAGTTCTCAAAACATCATCATCTCATAACTCATAAATCATGTGAAAACATGAAGGTTGTTCTCAAAATACGTGATAAAAATCACCTCAGTAAATAGCACGTGACAAGGTCACAAAACACAACTCATGTGTAAAACGAGACTAGGCCATAAAACTCAATTAAAACTCGTCATGGCACATCAAATATGTAATCTCCTCTGGGTGCGCATCCCAGGCATCCTCGTATAGAGGGAACGTCGACAATATGGTCGTATGCATGGTATATTGGACTTATATGTTACCAGAACAAGGCCCGGCCTTACATGCTACCAGAGCAATGCCTCGCCTCATGCACACTATCACGTGGTCCCTGGGTCGGTTCCCAGGCGGCCCACTCTCTCGGTCTTACATGCTACCAAAGCAAGGCCACCCAGCGTTACCAGAACGGGGGTCATCTCACGTTACCAAAACGGAGGCATCTCTCGTTACCAAAACGGAGGCATCTCTCGTTACCAAAATGGAGGAATATCGAACTTACATGCTACCAGAGCAAGGCCTCCCAATGCTACCAAAGCGGAGGAATAATCGGACTTACATGTTACCAGAACAAGGCCTGTGGTCCCTGGGTCGGTTCCCAGGCGTCCCACTATATTGGTCTTATATGCTACCAAAGCAAGGCCCGATGTGTATTCAACATGACACGCCTAAGTCTCAATCATCAGCCATTATCTTATAAAACGTTATGTCTTCACGTAGAACTCATAATGGTTTTCTCTCATAAAACTCATTTAAAACATTTGCGTACTCAACACAAAACATATTAAAACCGAGTTCTAACCGGCAAAACATGCACACATTTTCTCAAATCTCAATATCGTCTTAATGTAGAGCCCAATTTACTTTTCACGCAACTCAAAGGTTTATAAAGCAATTTCACACTCAGCTTATAAACTCACAAAATAATGGGCTCCAACCGGCTATAAAAACCGTGTGCAAATATATCACAACACAACACCAAACATGCTTGTATTCTCAAATCATGGTTCATGCTACAATAATTCATCAAAACACATACACAAATGGTTTAGTTTTCCCTTACCTCTTTGCACCTCGTATAGTGCAATCGTTTCCCCCGTATCACAGACTAGCCTCGCATTCCACTCTGGAACTCTCGAGCTGTCCAAACGATGTTAAAACATCAATACTCATTATCACATCAACCTCAATTCTTAAAATCGAGCATAATTGCTCATAACTCCTCAAATTTCTCAATTCTCATAACTCCATCACAAACTACAATCTCGCTCACGACACCTCAACATTCTATATTTCCTATGCCACAATATCTATGCTAATACACCACATTGTCTAAATCTCCATTTATAGCTCAAAATTCCTAAATTTACCAAAGTTGCCAAATATCATCATCACTCCAACTACTTTGTAATTTCATCAATCCCTAATCATTTTTCAGCTATTTCAACACAATGCCAACAACTATAATCACCAAAATCATCTCAAATATAAGGATCGAGGTTTAGAAATTACCCAAAACTTGTGGAGAGCTTATCTCTTGCCTCGATTCGATCCGTCTTTCGATTTCCAAGTATGTTGTTCTCCCTTTGATGAGGAATAACTTTCCTTCTTGCCACAACTTCTGATTTGGGCGAAAATGGTTGCTTTGGATGAGTGAGAAAGCTAGGGTTCGATGAAAATGGGGGTTGGAAGAGAGAGAAAGTGAAATTGCAGGAGAGAGCAGGGATTCCTTATATAGACTGAGGGTAGGAGATCGATCTGGCTCTTGATGAGATCGATCTGCATTTGAATTTGGGGACGATTTGGGGCAATTTATGCCTAGGAGATCGATCTGTCGAGGGGTGAGATCGATCTCTTTATGGCTTTATGAGATCGATCTGCTCCTTGAGGAGATCGATCTTCTCCCAAACAGAAACATTTGGAAATCGATCTCTTCCTCATGAGATCGATCTTCTCTGAAACAGAATCATAAGGAGATCGATCCTCTTCCATTGGAGATCGATCTGCTCCTTAAATTCCTCCTTCCTTGTCATTTTTAACTCACCAGATCGATCTCTCCTTCTCCCAGATTGATCTGTCCTCATAGCTTCATACTTATTTTAAACACTTAACATATAAATCTCCAATTATCATTCCCACAATTCACTTAGCTCAATAAATTATACTTCAAGTTCATATTACATAATTAAAATATGTCTGAAATTCTCAGATCTCACAACTTGTTAATTATTTTCGATCTTAATCAAGGTGGCCAATATACCTTGAGCATGTCTTAATTTCATACTAAATTCACGCAATGAATATTTTTACATAATATTCTTCACTTATAATTTATTTAATTTCTGCAATTTCAATCATCAAATTTACCGACATTTTATTAATCGAAACTCCCATAATCATCATTATCCATTGCCTAAATTCTGATTTTATCATTATGGGACTATATTGCTTCGACACTAATTGATTATTTTTGTTTCTAATTTCCAGTAAACATTTTTTTCC
The DNA here is from genome assembly GCA_033439115.1 of Firmiana major. NCBI lineage: Eukaryota > Viridiplantae > Streptophyta > Magnoliopsida > Malvales > Malvaceae > Firmiana > Firmiana major. The sequence goes on along the minus strand of CM065898.1, from coordinate 50,943,431 downwards.
TAAAGTCCTCATTTGGCCGAACCTAGGCTTTTATACTCATCCAATTATTTCAATATTTGATTGACATTAATTTATAATCCAACAATTTCTTATAATTTCCAGCCAAAGAATTAAATTTTCTGCATTTCTATTCATTTCCCTCCATGCATCAAATGTGTATTATTTTTATACTAAACATGTAATTCAGCCCCCTTAACCGAATGCATGTATAAATCCCCTTAGTTTTTCACCTAAACCGAGCACTTCACCATCATTCTTTCCTTAAACTTTTCCAGCAATTTACTTAGTTACACAATTGAGTTAATGCATTATTTTTCTAAGCTTTTAAATCTACCAATTCATTCAATGTTTCCAGCCATCAAATTCAGATTTTATTCTACTTGAATTGCATGAATTAAAGCTATCCTACATCAATTTTCTGCATTCAATTAATTTCTATTACTATGAAATTTCTAGATTTTAGCTCCTTTCTCATTACATGCATTGTAAAAATTCTGTTTTTTTGTTCCTCTATTGTAACCGAGCCTATCTCTATCCAATTCAAATTTTTCTTATCCAATTTTTAATCATAAACATCTACATTTGTATTAACATTTTTCAGATTAGTCATTTTAAATAAATTCCATTACATGCAGAAATTTTCTTCCCTACATTTCCCTTATAGCCGAATGGCTTGTTCTATCCCTCCAATTTTCCTATTGAATGTTTAATTATATAAGTTCACATTTGTATAACACATTTTAGATTACATGATTTAATTTTACATTGACAAATTTAACAATTTCCCTATGTTCCTCTATGTAGCCGAATCACAACTCAATATATCTACTTACATAGTTTAATTTTCAATCATGCAACCTTAGAGCAACTTATTCACATTATAAATTACTGCATTAATCTTTAATTTCCAGCAAATTCAATCTTCTTAATTTTACTACATGTGGCCGAGTACTCCCTAATGTACTTACTGAATTTTTTCTTCAATGTTTATAACTTATCAATTTGCTCTACTAAAATCACACATGCATTCTTCCTTTTTCTAATTATCAAACCGATTTACACATTTGTAAATTTTCAGAATTACTATTTCAATTAACTAAAACTCTAACTTCTCATGCATGCAAAATTTATGGAAATTTAAACAAAACTAATTACACATATGCATTAACATAACAACAAACACATTAGATTTCCAGAAATTAACAACATCCTTACCCAATCGCACTAGCCGAACCTCCTAGCCAATTTTCCCCAAATCGCTCAAACTAATTTCTGGAATTCTTGGTGGTCGCCTACTGTCCTACACGTTTGCCACACAATTGGAGGAGTTCTTCATCTAATCAAATCACCTAAGCACTAAGTTCCAACATGCAGCTTTCGGTTCCAGCTAGAAGTGCAGAATTCATGGCTGTTTGGTGAATTTATGGTATGTGGGGAGGTGCAAACGTGATTGTGGGGTTTGAAAGGTAAGTAATCTAAGTCTAAACAAATTCCTAAACACTTTATACTAACATGCAACTACAAATCTTGGATTTTTGTTGGCTGAACAGCAAGTGTTTTCTGGTATGAGGCTGCGGTGCGTGGAAGACAATGGGAAGGAGTTGGATGTTGCATACAAGCTGTAAGGGGTGTTTTAGGGTGGCTGGTGGCGTGGGAAATGGTGGCTGCTAGTGGCTTTCAGTTCAGGTGAGGTGATGGTGGTGTGAGGAAGAGAGGTGAGGGCTGAAAACTTTTTTTAGTTTGGCTCCCTTGGCTGAAAACGTGAAAGGGAAAGAGGGAAACCAGAAACGTTACTTCCCTTTATATATTTTCTGGTTTTATTTCAATTTCATTTAGTTTTAGTTATTAGTTAATTTACTAAGTGCAGATTTAGCCAATTAATCCACATGTAATATGGTTTCTATTCTAATGTATATCGTTTTAACAATTTAAATAACACAATTACAGATTTTAATTTCAATCTACATGTTTTACTCTAATACATAAATGTTTTATTACATTTTCAGATTTATGTTCATGCTAATTTTCTAAACTCTAACTTTATAACTATCACAATTATATAAACATGTTCCCAAAATAATATTACACAAGGATTTTATATCTACATATACTTTCAGATTTTGTAATTTATACTAAGTATATTTTATCTTAATGTGTTCCGATTTTACAATTAAACATAGGTACATTTCAGATTTTATAATTAAACATAAGTATATTTCTTATATTAATGTTACTAGTCTTAATATTTTCAGATTTTATTACATTATATTATCAAATTCATTAAATCCATAATTAACTTAGTTAACTTGCTTAAATTTAATAATGTCACTACTTAATTATTCATGAAGATTTCCATTTAACCGAATTTATCATGGTTCCTTATCAATTTTGGTCACTACATTAATCTACTTACATGAATTAAATTTATTTATACACTCATGAATATTTAGCCTAATGTCAAATTGTAAATTATCTTAGTCTATCCTAATTTAATCACATGAATATATTTCAGCTACATAAATTGTGTTCATGATAAAATCTTAAACATTTATTAGACATTATGAAATCAATTTATATTCTCTCTATATAATTTATCTTTGTTGTATTTTATTTATATTAGACTCTAATTTTCGTTTTCAATACTATGCTTACCTAATTTCATCAATTCTTAAACTAAAATTACACCAAAATTATTATTTCTATGTGGTGTAACCCGAAATAATCCTATTCTAATTCTATTTATCCTATCTCTTAGTTAAATTATATCCTCCTATCCGTAAACTAATCCCAACTTAACATATAAATATCGAAACATTGGTATAGGGAAATTTGCGGTCTTACAATAACTCTGGTGGTAGTGCCAATATGTAAGCTTTGTCTCTCACTCAGTCTAAGAATTTGAAAGGCCCAATATATCGGGGACTTAGCTTTCCTTTCTTCCCAAATCTCATTATGCTTTTGGATGGAGAAACTTTCAAAAATATTGAATCTCCTATTGAAAATTCCAAAGGTCTTCGTCTTTGGTCAGCATAACTCTTTTATTTATTCTTAACTGCTCTCAACCTCTCACAAATCAATTGAACATCCTCAGAAGCTTGCTTAACCAAATATCTTTCTTTCACCCACTTCTTCCCATCCAATTGACGAACGACACCTTTGGCCATACAACGCTTCGTATGGTGTCATTTCGATGCTTGAGTGATAACTGTTATTATATGCAAACTCTGCTAGCGGTAAATGGTCATTCCGAGAGCCTTTAAACATGTCCTCTAATGTCTGAATAGTTATCTCCGATTGCCCATCTGTTTGAGGGTTGAAAGTTGTGCTAAAATTCAATTGGGTTCCCATGGCTTCTTGGAAGTGTTCTCAAAAGTGTGAAGTGAACTAAGAATCCCTATCAGATACAATGCTCACTGGTATGCTATGTAATCTTACAATCTCCCGCACATATAGATCCGCTAAAGCACTCAAAGTATCAGTAGACTTCATAGTGAGGAAGTGGGCGTACTTTGTCAATCTATTGACTACTACGCAAATTGCATCATGGTTCTACTGGTCCTTGGCAATCCCATAATGAAATCCATGGTGACATGCTCCCATTTCCATATTGGTATTGGTAGAGGTTGTAACAACCTTGCAGGTTTCTGATGCTCTACTTTAATTTGCTGACACACAAGACATCAGGTCACAAACTTGGCCATATCTTTTTTTTATCTCTAACCACTAATACACTTTCCGTAAATTCTGGTACATCTTATTACTTCCTAGGTGTAAGGTATACCTCGAGGAATGAGCATTTGTCAATAACAGTTTCTTCAACTGTGCATCATCGGGAACACATACTCTACCTTTAAACCTTAGTAGGCCATCAGGGCTTACTTCAAAATCTATCGCAGTTCCCAACTGGATTTGACTAGCCACATCTGTACAATATCGATAAATACACTGAGCCTGTAGAATTCTATCAATCAAATCATGTTCTATTCTTAGGCTAGCTATCACACCATAATTGGCAGTGTCAAATGACTCAATGTCCAAGTTGAGGTTCGCAAACTGCTCCAACAGTTCGAATTATCGAATCATCATATAAGATACCAACCTGATATTCTTCCTGCTTAAGGCATCTGCTACTACATTGACCTTTCCCGGGTGGTAAAGGATTTCACAATTATAATCCTTCAAAAGCTCTATCCACCTCCTCAGCTCATATTCAACTCTTTGTGCAAATATAAATACTTGAGGCTTTTATTATCTGTAAAGATACGAAACTTCTCTCCACACAAATAATGGTGCCATATTTTCAGTGTAAACACTATGGCTACCAATTCCAAATCATGGGTCAGATAATTCCTCTCATGGTTTTTTAATTGATGGGAACCATAGGCGACTACCTTCCCCTTCTATATCAACACAAATCCCAATCTTTGACTAGAAGCATCCGTATACACCGAGAAGCCTCCCGAACGAGCGAGTATAGTCAAAATAGGTACAGTGGTCAGTCTATACTTCAACTCCTAGAAACTCCTTTCACATGAGTCACTCCATTCAAACTTAACATTTTTCCTCATAAACCGTGTCAGAAGGTAGCCAACTTAGAGAAACCCTCAACAAACCTTTTGTAATATCTGGACAAACCCAAAAAACTCTGAATCTTAGTAATAGTCTTGGGTCTTTCCCATTGCACTACCTCCTCGATCTTGGATGGATCTACAGACACCCCATCTTTAGACACAACGTGACCCAGAAAAGCTATCTGATCTAACCAAAAATCACACTTGCTGAACTTGGCATACAATTTCTTCTCCCTGAGGGTTTGCAAAACCATTCTTAAATGCTGCTCATGTTCTTCTTTGGACTTGGAATATACCAAAATATCATCAATAAAAACTATGACAATTCTGTCTAAGTATGGCTTAAGTACTTCGTTCATTAGTGCCATGAAAGCTGTAGGAGCATTCGTCAACCAGAGAGACATAACCAAAAACTCATAATGTCCGTATCGGGTTTTGAAAGTTGTCTAGGGTACATCTTCACTCCTGATCTTCAACTTATGGTACCTTGACCTCAGATCAATCTTAGAAAAGATCTGTGCTCATCGCAATTGGTCTAGCAAATCATTGATACGGGGTAGGGGATATTTGTTCTTGATGGTCGCCTTATTGAGTAATCTATAATCGATGCACAGCCTGAGACTCCCATCCTTCTTTTTAACAAATAATATCGGTACACCCCATGGTGAAACACTTAGCCTGATAAACCTCTTATCCAGCAATTCTTGTAATTGCTTTATCAACTCTTCCAGCTCAATTAGAGACATTTTGTAAGGTGGTTTCGATATCGGCTCAATACCAGACACTATGTTAATACAGAACTCCATCTCCATATTTGGAGATAACCCTGGTATATCGTCCGAGAAAACGTCGGAAAACTCTCTGACCACGGGAATATCACTCAACTACGGACTTGCCTTATCTGTATCGATTACATAGGCAATGTAACCTTCAAAATATCATACATATAGTTAGTAAAATTCTACCATTTAACTACAATTTCTCTTTCATTACTTTTCAAAAAAACTTACAACATATTTTTTCAGAAAATAAAAGGTCACTGTTCTATTACGACAATCAAGAATAGCTTGATTTGTTACTAACCAGTCCATGCCCAATATAACATAAAAAACATACATATCTAATAGGATCAGGTGTGCTAACATATTCTTGTCTCCTATTTTAAGCCTACAATCTTTATACAATTGTTCTATCATTTGGCTATCTTTCATTCGTTCCTAATTATTAACATCCTTTCCATTGGTTTAGGTTGTACATAAGAAATCAATTTACATGCAAACATGGGTGATATAAATAAATGAGTTGCACCAGAGTCAAATAAAACTATTATTTTAATATCAAAAATCAGAATGGTACCTTTAAACGCTTCTGTTATTGCATCAGTTCCTGTTGCCTCATGCTCAAGGGCGTACAGTTGCCCATGTCCTACTACTTTCTTACCTTTCTTTTCCACTATGGTCTTCCTCGTCGATGTAGAGGTAGTAGCAGGTCCTCTTATCTGTTATATACTCTTTTGTGGGGCTGAGTTAGTATTTGTTAGATAATTTCTGATCAATTGCCTCGTCTTGCTACATCTCAAACAAGCACCAGTCATCCAGTAACAAGGCTCCTTATCCCTCAAAAATGTCTAAACACCTCAAAAATAGGCTGGGGTCCTTTGATCATAATCCCCTTAATAGGAGCTGCAGCCGGATAGATAGGATGCTTAACAGTCTTACCCCGTGACTCGTCATAATTCCTCTGTAGCTTAAACAATGGTCTTTTGCCCTTTCTGCCACTCCTATCCGTAACTGACCTCTTTCGATCCTGATCCTTACCTCTGTCCACTTTGCTGAACTCGAAGGAATGCATCTCATAATCCTGTTCGCACAGTTGGGCCTGACGAACCACTTCCTCATAAGTACTGAGGTCCAATGGAGCTAGTCGGGCTCGAATCGAAGGCCTCAGTCCATCTATAAACTTTCAGACCTTCTTCGCCTCATTATCCATAGTGTTCGGATCATATCTTCCCAGTGAGGTGAACTTAGACTCATACTCATCCACAGACTTATTCCCTTGAGTTAAGTTTAAAAATTCTATCTGTAATCTCCTCTGGGTAGTATCCAAAATTTATTTCCTTCGAAAAGCATCAAGAAACAAGTCTCATGTAATCACCCGATGTCTGACTCTCAAGATCAGTCAGGTGGACTTTCACCAGTGTTCTACTTTTCCCTTCAATACGAAAGTTGCAAAAACCACCTTCTCGGTATCTGTATATCGAAAGAATCCATAGAGCTTCTCCATTTCATATATCCAATCTTCTACAACTACTAGATTCTTAAACCCATTGAAAGACGAAGGCTTAAACTCCTGAAATTGCCTCAGCCTATCCAGTTCACAATCATACCCCATTTTGTTACTACGCTGCTGTGGGGCCACTGGTGCGAGTGAATGTGGTACAGGTGGGGTCTGCGGTAATATAGTAGGTAAAGAAGTAGAAGGTTCTTCCACTGGTGGCACTGGTATTGTCTGGGCTGGCGCGGGTGTATTAGGTGCGACTGTTGGAGTACTCAGTGCAGCCTAAGCAACAGTGCCTAGTGTATTATCTAATCTGGCCATTACTTGCCAAATCAAGTTCAGTATCGACTCCATGCCCCATTCCAAACTAGTAATTAAGACTTCAGAGCTCTCATAGGGTTATGAGTGGGCTGCTCAGCTGATGGGCCACCTTAGCTTTCAAACCTATCCTCATGGCCTTGGGATGACCTGCCCCTCGCCCTCTCGGTCGACCACGTGGTCTACCAGCCATATCTAAACGTTTTCTTACATTCAGTACCAGTTTTCAATAAAATAGAGCCAGGTATACTCATTTGTATCTAAAGAATGTACAGTAATGTTAGGGATGTGAACTTTCCTACTTTTCTCTTACTTTAATTATTGACTCATATCAGGCCAACCTTACTCTGATACTAACTTCTGTAATGCCCCAAATTACAGTATAATATGGTTGGATTACGAGTCGATAATAGATCAAAATAATAAATCCACCTATTCAATTTTATTTCTTGGTAACAAATTTAAACAAAACTAATGGTGGTGCCTTCCAGTTAATTCAGCGTAATTGTTCTTTTACAAAATATTCATGTTCACATACCCCAGACACATTTCCATATACATTACTATACTTACAAAATTTAGATACAAAATAGATATCTATACTGGTTATACCTTTAACATGGAAGAATACTTTACTAACGTATGACTGTGTAAAATAATTCAACTTATAAAAATAGTTTCAGCTACTGACGAAACTCTGTGGAGGAAAGTAAGGGGTGAGCTCAACGTGCTCAATAAGAAAAATATGCGGTAGATAGATAAATGCACTACATATATATATGCTAAAATAGGAATTCTCACGAAAATATATAGATAATTTTACAAAATCAACAATACTAGAATCAAAATTCGAAAATAGTATCAATATCGATAGTATAAACAGTCTACTGCAGAAAATACAAGATTCATAAACTTTAAGCAGTAGAATAAACGATTTTCACAAAATATTACAGATCTTATGGTCAAACCAGTACATGAAATAGACGAGAAAAGGTAGAACATGCTATATCAAAATCCAAAATGACAACTAGTAAATATCGGTGACTCCAGGCATCACTGATCAAGTGTGCCAAGATGTCAATCGCTGTGGGAATGGTCAGCTATCCTAACTGCTCACAGAACAGAATGTCCAAAGATAAAAAAACACGATATATCATACCTCATGTGCGTGTCGTATGGTACATCGTACTCCGTTGACCATAGAAACAGAAACAGACAGTAGTGTATCATGATTTAACCATCGCCTTTGTCTTAAAATCGGTGCAAGTCGGACCGTCCGACACACAGTCACCACGCGCTCAAGTACATATCTTCAATATCACTTATAAGCAAATCATTTTTCATTAAAATCAACTGTAAATTCAGTTTGGTAAAAATATAACATTCTGAAATAGGCTAATTCACCTTTTTTCGGTTAAAAATCTCAGTAAATGGTCTATGAAAATTTAATTCGGGTTTTTGGATTTAAAACAATAATTACAAACTCCAGTACTATTTATCTAAATAAAATAAATAAATTTATATCGATAAATGGGCCGATTTACCGAGGTTAAAGTTTTCCCTAATTCCAAATAACTGTAAAATCGGCCTAGGGTTTTTTTAGAATTTCGGTAACTATAAAATTCGGCCTAGAATTTTATATCTACAATTTCATAGAAAATATGTGATTCTATCTCTAGCAGTACATAGAAGTTTTCCTTACCTCGGTGTCTGTTAGTAATCTTTAATGCCTCGACCTTGTGAGTCCATGGGTCCGCTCTATTCGATTTATTTCCCTGGAGCTCTTTCCCTTGAATTTCCTTATTTTCTTTGTACCTTCTTCCTATCTCCAAATTTTTTTATTTTTTTTTATATATATACATATATAATCATATATATACATATATATATATATATATATACCTCATTCATTTTTTTTCTTTTCTTTCCTCCCTGGTCACTCGATGGCACTGTTCATCGCTGCCTTCCTTTCCTCGGTGTAAGACCCATAAATTTCCATGTAATAATTATGATTCTGGAATGTACAGACAAGTTATATTACATATGAATCATAAGAAATGGATGTTTCTAAGTTTTAAGTCTGAAGGAATTTGCAAAATAAGTGTTGAAGCAACTAAATGGGAGTTTAACTTGGGAAATCTGAGAAAATTACAGTTGAAATACTGCACGATGAATGCCAGATCGATTTGAGAGCAAGCGAGATCGATCTCATTACCTTGGAAATGCAATGCAGAGGCATTATGCAAGAGGGAGATCGATCCTTCACTCAAGCAGATTGATCTCAAGTTATCTCGGGTTGGACCATATCGATCTCCTCCCATAGGCAGATCGATCTCTGTTTGTCTTTGGATAGGCCAGATCAATCTCCTCTTAAGGCCAGATCGATCCTTGAAGTCCTCTGCCTGAAATAGATCGATCTCATTCCACTGAGTAGATCGATTTCATGCACTTCAACAGATTGATCCCTTACCTACAAATTTTTTAATTTTGAAGGAATTTAAGCAAGGGCAGATCGATCTCTTCCCTCTGGAGATTGATCTCATAAGGCATTTTCTATATAAACTAGGCAGCAGAATTTGCATTTCACAAGAGCAACTTATTCCCTCCATTTTTAAATAAAAAACCTACCTTTCTCACTCTAAAAATCACCACTTCTCAATCTGTTTTGAGAAAAGATCCTTTGAGCAAAGTTGTTCCTAATGAAGAAGTGAACAACTTAGTTAAAGATTGGAAGCTCAAACCTTGGATTGAAGGAGAAAAGAGGTTTTCCCCAAGTTGGCAAAAAAAAAAAAAAGCGAGGAGAAAGTCAAGCTAGGTAAGATTTCAATACATCATCTTCTAGTATGTTAATCTAGACACTTTGATTAGTGATTTGGTGTATCTATTGTTGGTTGAAATGTGATGAACATGCTTAAACAACCATGACCTAGAAATGGCTTAGTAAGAGAAAGTCGTAATGGCATGGAGTTAATGATGATTTAAGCATGTAGAAATGTTAAAAAGCATGTGAAGATTATTTTATGATAGTTTTATGAAATCCATATGTTGGATTAGATGAGGATTGACAATGGGCATAATAGGTGTTTGATGAAATGTCATAGAGAAGAAAAAATGATGAGCTAGAGGCATGGTGAACTTAGTGTCGGTTCAATATGAATTAATAGACTCAAGGAGTCTAATGAATTCTCAAAAAATGAATAGAATAATTGAAATGGACTTAAGAGTGAGTAAAGTCTAATAAGATGAAATAAGGCCAAATTGGTGTAAAATGGCCAAATGCATTGAATAGAACTTCATGCAAATGAGAAATTGAGTCTATTAAGTATACTAATATGAGTAACAAATGCTTGTAGCTTTTGGAGCCATAATTGGAGCCGATAAGACCAGATCACGAGCTTTGGAAAATAAGGAAAGCTATTCGAGCATGATTCGAGGTAAGGGATTTATGCGAGCTATTAGAGATAGTTATACATATGTTTCTTACCTGCTGTGTGCAAATAAATACGATAAAGTATATATATTGATATATCTAGGTGAAAACTAAGTGTGAGAAGAACCTATAAGCATGAGTTGCATGACTTCCATGTTATTGTTCTGAAAAGAGGTTTTGCAAACGTTTTGAGAAAGAGTAATAATAGACGAGCTCTCGATTTAGTAATTTGCATGAAAAGCTTTTAACGAGTGATTGAAGGGAGATTGCCCTCTTACTCATACTCAGTGAATGGAGCCTTCTATTTCTTTTCTGTGTGAAATTGTGCTAGAGCCTAAGTGGCAACGGTAAATTTACCAACCCTGCTCGCACATCATTTTTAAAAGGGATTTTGAGAAAAAGAAACAAATATGCTCGATACCTCGGGTGATGCTGTGTGTTCCACTTGAGAGCTCGCACTAGATTTTTAGAACCATGCTGGATCCAAAGAGTATTGCTTAGTGATCTTGCTCTGATTATACTCGCATGTGACCCCTCGATTTAAAGTGATGGGACAAAACCGTGCTCGATGCCTCGGGTATGCTGTGTGTTCTTACGTTGAGTTGCTCGCACGTGGTTTCTTGAGCTTTACTGTGTGATAAGAAAAATCATGCTCGTTGCCTCAGGTATGCTGTGTGATCTTACGCTGAGTTGCTCGCATGAGAGTTTATGAGTTTGCTGTGTGATGAGTAAAACCGTGCTGAAACCGTCGTGTATTGCTTAATGATCTTGCACAGACCTGTTCGCACGTGACTTTGAGACAACGAAAATTGGTGGTGAGGATCCACGAGAGCACAATGTACCATGAGCGTTAGCCATGGGGTACGATGTGCCGTGACATCTTAGTGATTCTGTGTGGGCTGAAGGGATGGTTGATCCGTCTCCCCAGGCATAGAGTTCTCGCACACCTAATCAATGTTGCTTGGAATCCGGACTATTGCCATAAGTCTTCTATTTATCTATGTGATACGACATTGTGTTGCTACTGTGTGAGGTGACAAATGTCCCCCTGCTGTGTGATACAGGGTGATATAAAATCCCATTATATGTCTCATATTACTTGATTTACAAAGAGATTTGTAAGTGTGTTCTGTGTGAACTGATAAATGAACCTGTGTGGTTTTTAAAGATTGAAATGTGTGATCCTGTGTGAATTGATGATGTATATGCATATACCCATCTAGCCAATTAATGTTTTTGCATTTGATGGATGCTATTTTCAAGAAATGCATTTGTTTTATAAAGAAAATAAATATTTATATTTTAAGCAAGTAGATAGTGTAGTTATCTACTTGTTTTCATATTTTCCTTACTGAGCGTGTTAGTTCACCCCCTTATTTCCTCCTCCACAGATATTACGTAGTAGTGAGTTACTGCAGTTGTCCCTGCTACGGTGTTTACCAGTTCTCCAGCAGTATAGAGGTATACATTTATGAGAGAAAAATTTTGTATCTTGTAAATTAATGCACAATATAGTTATCTTTTGTACGGAAGGGATGTATATGATAGAAATTGATGTAAACGTTTCTGCATATTTATAAAAGAACGATTTCTATCTCATTAAATGAATTATAAATTATGAATTGTAATGCCCCAGAAGCGCGAAAAACATGGCAAATTTAAAAAAAAAAAAAATTTATATCCATTCACAATAAATGGTGCATTCCTGTGCAATGTCATACATCATCATACATATTATACCTCAGGGTCTCATCATCTCATAATTATATTTCATCCAATTTACATTTCTCAATTTAAGGTTAATTAATCCTAATACATCCCATACATCATTGTACATCATTGTACATCAAATGCCTATAAATACAACAATAAGTCTGGGTACATGAAATGTAAATTATACCTCAACACAATAAATGTAGCCTGGAGCTCAAGTCCTCCACTAGCCACTACTCCGTACGTTGCAGGGAACTCTCTTTACTTGAAGAAATCTGGGGGGAAGATAAAACAGGGTGAGCTTCTAAATCGCTCAGCAAGGGGGTAAGGGACTCGTTAATAAAACAATGATTTGCACAGCACAATCATTTCATCTCGTAGTTGAAACTCAATTAAAACGTTGCATGAACTCATTAAATCATCATTCTCAACTCATTTCTCTGAAATCATGTAAAAATATGGGAGTACATAACTCAGTATAAATCACAGTCACAAGCATGTAGAAATCATAATGCGATAATGGCTTTTCTCATTAAAATGTGATAAAAATCACCTCAATAGAATGCACGTGGCACAGCCACAAAACACTACTCATGTGTATAAAAAGGAGACTAGGCAATAAAACTCATCATGGCACATCATAATAAATCTCCTCTGGGTGCGCATCCCAAGCATCCTCAAAAGAGGGAAATGTCGACAATATGGTCGTGTACATGGTATATTGGACTTATGCGTTACCAAAACAAGGCCCGACCTTACATGCTACCAAAGTAATGCCTCTCCTCATGCACACTATCGGTCTTACATGCTACCAAAGCAAGGCCACCCAGCGTTACCAAAATGAGGGTCATCTTACGTTACCAAAACGGAGGCATCTCTCGTTACCAAAATGGGGGCATCTCTCGTTACCAAAACTGAGGAATATCGGACTTACATGCTACCAAAGCAATGCCTCTCAATGCTACCAAAATGGGGAATAATATCAGCCTTACATGCTACCAAAGCAATGCCTCTCAATGCTACCAAAGTAGGGAATAATATCAGCCTTACATGCTACCAAAGCAATGCCTCCCAACTCTACCAAAGCGGGGAATAATATCAGCCTTACATGCTACCAAAGCAATGCCCGATGTGTATTCAACATGACACGCCTAAGTCTTAATCATTAGCCATTATCATATAAAACGTCTTGCCTTCATGTAGAACTTATAATGGTTTTCTCTCACAAATCTCATTTAAAGCATTTGTGCACTCAACACAAAACATTTAAAACCGAGTTCCAACCGGTAAAACCACGCACACATTTCTCAATCCCAGTATGCCTTAACGTAGAGCCCAAATCTCTTTTCACGTTTTAAACACAAAACTGTTGTAAAACATTTTCACGCTTAGTTTACAACTCATAAAAGTTGGGCCCCAACTGGCTATAAAATCGAGTGCAATACTCATTCATAACTTATAAAACATGCTTGTTTTCTCAAATCACAATTCATGCTACAATATAGTCATAAAACGCACACACAAACGAGTTTAAGTTTTTCCCTTACCTCTTTGCACCTCGTATAGTGCAATCGTTTTCCACGTATCACAAACTAGTCTCGCATTCCTCTCTGGAACTCCCGAGCTGTCTAAACGATGTGAAAATATCAATAACCTAACTCAATAGGATTATTGTGCACACATTTGCTCATATTCTCATTAACACCTCAATTAACTCAATTCTCATAACTCTATCACAATTCACTTACTCATCCACTACACCTCAATATTCCACGTTTCTCATACCATATTCCATGTTAAATTCACAATATTGTCTCAATTCTAATTTATAGCCATAATTCCAAAAATTACCATAATTACAAAATAACATCCCTACTCCAACAAAATCATAGTTTCATCAATCCCTTATCATTTCCCAACTATCTCATCACAATGTCCATGCTCACAATCACCAAAAATTACTTCAATATCAAAGATCGTGGTTTAGAATTTACCCAAACTTGTGGAGTGCTTAACTCTTGCCTCGATTCAATCCGTCTTTTGATTTCCAAGTATGTTGTTCTCCTTTGGATGAGGAACAAATTTCCTTCTTACTACAACCTTCGATTTGCACAGAAATTGGGACTTTGAAGAGAGAGAAAGCTAGGGCTTGGTTAAAATGGAGGTTTGAAACAGAGAGAAAAGATGAAATGTAGGAAAACACTGGGGTCCTGTTATAGATGAAGGGTAGGAGATCGATCCGGTCCTTGATGAGATCGATCTGCATTTGAATTTGGGAATGTTTTGGGGTAATTTTATGCCTAGGAGATCGATCTGTCGTGGGGTGAGATGATCTCTTAATGGCTTTATAAGATCGATTTGCTCTAATCATGAGATCGATCTCTAGTTTACAGAATGCTTCATGAGATTGATCTGCACCTTGAGGAGATCGATCTTCTCGTTACAGAATGCTTCATGAGATCGATTTCTTCCTCATGAGATCGATCTCTTCATTATAGAATCATAAGAAGATCGATCCTCTTCCATTAGGGATCGATCTACTCACTTAATTTTCCTCATTCCTTGTCACTTTGGCCTACCAGATCGATCCTCTCTTCTCTGAGATCGATCTGGCCTCATAGTTTCACATTTAATATAAAATCTCATTTATGACTCATTCATCACTTAGAAATTCATTCCATACCACCTCAATGTATGAGTACATTACATTCAGCTCAATAAATTACGCTTCAAGTTCACATTACATAATTGGATATGTGTAAAATTCTCAGATCTCACATCCTCCCCACCTTAAAAAGAATTTGGTCCTCCAAATTCAACTCAACTCGTCAAACAGATGAGGGTACTTCTCCTTTATGAGACTCTCCAATTCCCAAGTTACCTCCTCCATTGAGTGATGTTTCCACAAAACTTTCACTAATGGGATGCTATTAGTCCGTAGTACCTTCTCTTTTCTATCGAGAATGCGAACGGGTTCTTCAGTGTAGCTCATGTCCTCTTGTATGTCCATCTCTTCATACTCTATGACAGGAGAAGGGTCCGAGTGGTACTTCCTCAACATAGACACATGGAAGACATTATGTATTCAGGACATCTGTAGAGGTAATGCCAACTTGTAGGCTACTTCTCTCACTCTCTCAAGAATCTCGAATGGTCCAATGTATCGAGGACTCAATTTCCCTTTCTTTCCAAATCTCATGATACCCTTACTCGGTGATATCTTCAAAAATATTGCATCACCAACATCAAACTCAAGTGGTCGTTTATGCACATCCGTGTAGCTATTCTATCTACTCTGTGCAGCTCGTAATCTCTCACTTATGAGTTTCCCACTCTGTACAGCCTATTCAACAAGTTTGGGAGCATTTATCTTTTTGTCACCCACTTCTTCCCATGCTACAGAGGATCTACACTTCTTACCATATAGACCCTCAAAAGGTGCCATTCCAATACTCGCATGATAGCTGTTATTGTACGCAAACTCTGCTAGGGGCAGGTGATCATCCCATGATCCCTTAAATCTATCGTACATGCCCTCAACATATCTTTCAAGGTCTGAATAGTCCTCTTTGACAGACCATTTGTCTGAGGATGATAGGCGGTACTAAAACTCAATCGAGATCCCATGGACTCCTGAAACTGGGTCCAAAATCTGGAAGAAAAACGAGAATCTCTGTCAGAAGTAATACTCACTGGAGCCCTATGTAATCTAGCTATCTCGCTGACATATAACTCAGCTAAGGCATCCACAGTATCTGTGCTCTTGATGGCAAGGAAGTGGGCACTTTTCGTCAGTCTATTGACTATGAACTATATCACATCACGACCTCTCCGGGTCCTCGGTAAACCCATAATAAAGTCCATGGTGACATGCTCCCATTTCCATGTAGGTACAGGTAAATGCTGTAGTAATCCTCCGGGCTTCCGATGCTTAGCTTTCACTTGCTGGCATACTAAACATCTAGCCACATACTCTGCCACGTCTCACTTCATACCACTCCACCAGTACACCTTTCTCAAATCTCGATACATCTTTGTACTACCTTGGTGCATGGTGTATCACGAGCAGTGAGACTCTCTCAGTATCTATCTCTTTAGGGTATCGTCGTCCGGTACACAAATCCGTCCTCTGAATCTCAACAATCCATCCTAACTGATTGTGAGATCAGACTGCGAAGTCTGCTAAGCTTGGATAGCCATATCTATCAACCTTAGATCATTACGTTGCCTAGTTCTAATCTGATCCATGATCCTGGGCTCTATTCGTTGGCTAGCCAAAAATCTAATCTCTACCTCTTTAACTCTGATCTGGAGTTCAGGGAACTGCTCCAACAAATACCATTCCCTGATCATCATAGCAGATATCATACTCTTTCTGCTTAGGGCATCAGCAACTACGTTCGCCTTACCAGGATAGTATAGAATCTCACACTCATAATCCTTAAGGAGTTCAATCCATCTCCTTTCTCTCATGTTTAACTCCTTCTGATTAAAGAGGTACCTCAAACTCTTGTGATCAGTGAAGATTTAGAACCTTTCTCCATATAAATAGTGTCGCTAGATCTTCAAGGCAAACACCACAATAGCTAACTCCAAATCATGGGTAGGGTAATTCCGCTCATGATCGTTCAATTGTCGCAATCCATAAGCGACCACTCTTCCATGTTGCATGAACACACACCCCAATCCTTAATGCGAGGCATCACTGTACACTAAAAATCCTCCCAATCCCTCAGGAATAGTCAACACAGGTTCCGCTGTTAATCACCTCTTTAATTCCTGAAAGTTGAGCTCACATTGATCAGTCTATATGAATAGAGTCTCCTTGCGCCTGAGCTTGGTCAAAGGAGCAACAATCCTAGAAAATCTTTCCACAAATCTTTTGTAATACCCTACCAAACTAAGGAAGCTTCATACCTCGGTAACTGTCTTAAGCCTTTCCTAATTAAGCACAGTCTCTACTTTACTTGGATCCACCGATACTTCTTCCTCTGAAACTATGTGACTAAGGAAAGCTATCCGATCTAGCCAAAACTCACACTTACTAAGCTTTCCATATAATTGCTTATCTCGGAGTACCTGAAGTACTAACCACAAGTGCTGTGCGTGCTCTTCATAAGACCAAGAGTACACCAATATATCATTAATAAAGACTATCACAAACTTATCTAGATAGTCCCTGCTCACTTCATTCATTAACCTCATAAAGGTTGCAAGGGCATTCGTTAATCCGAAGGGCACTACTAGAAATTCATAATGGCCATACCTTATCCTGAAGGCCATCTTCAAAATATCTTCCTCCCTAATCCTCAGTTGGTGATAGCCCGATCTTAAATCAATCTTAGAGAAGACTGAGGCCCCTCTCATCTGATCAAGCAGGTCGTCAATCCTGGGCAAAGGGTACTTATTCTTCACCATGGCTTTATTCAACAGTCGGTAGTCTATGTACAATCTGAGACTATCATCTTTTTTCCTCACGAATAACACTGGTGCTCCCCACGGTGAGACACTGGGTCTAATAAACCCTTGATCCAATAACTCCTGTAGTTGTTTCTTCAATTCCTCAAGTTCCACTAATGCCATCCTATATGGAGGTCTAGAGATAGGCTGAGTATCTGGTACCAAATCAATGGTAAACTCCAGCTCTCTCTCTCTGGTGGTAATCCTGGTAACTCATCTAGAAAAACATCCAGAAATTCACATACCACAAGTATATCCTCAATCCTCAGATGTTCCCGATCATCATCTGAGATGAGTGTTTCATAACCTTCACATGAATACTCAAATTTAATACTCTCAAAAGCAACATCAAAATTTCCAACTACTTACAAAATTCCATATGTTTATTTACTCAATATTTCAAACGTATCCTATAAGGTTCAGGTAGGGAGAAAGTTACAATCTTGGTGTAGCAGTCTAAACTCACTCGATTGGTTGCCAGCCAATCCATTCCCAATATTACATCAAACCCATGCATATTTAATAATATTAGATCTGCTACCATCACTCTATCTCCTACCTTGATTTCACACCCTCTACAGATTAAATCAGCTCTCTAGGACTCACGCATTGGGGTATTTACATGTAGTATATACTCTAGAGGTTCAAACTTCAAATTTAAACTACATGCAAAATGCTCAGAAATAAACGAATGCGTGGACCCTGAATCAATCAACACATGAGCCTTATGATTACAGACAAAGAGTGTACCTCTTATAGTTTCTGCTGAAGTGTCTGTTGTTTCTTTTTCCAGAGCAAACACATGTCCCACTATAACAGGTTTCTTTCCTTTCTCTGCAGTAGTGGCCTGTCTCTGGGGATTCATTCTCTGAGGTTGTTGTCTGGCAGGCTCCGGAGCATGTGGTTTCTGATGTTGAGGGTAATCTCCTAATCTGTGACCCATGTCTCCACATCTAAAACATCCATGGATCAACCCAGTACAACTTCCCTCATGTGGTCGACCACAGTCTCTACAAACCCTTATCTCAGGCCTGACATCTCGAGGGGTCTCTCTAATGATGGGATAAGTTTTGGGTCTCTCAAATCTGCCCTTCTGTACCTCAATCCTTCCTCTTCTGAAGGAACCTCTCCGAACATCTGCCTGGGAAATTGCTGGCCTCTTGCCCTTATCCCTAGTCATAGTATTGAACTCATTCTGGGATTGCACAATTTCGATTCCCTTCTCAATCTCTTGTGCTCGTCTCAAAGCATCTCCAAACTCTGTAATACACAACCCTATCAATCGATCTCTAATGATGGGCTTCAATTCATACACAAATCTCTCTATGCGGAGCTCTTCATTCTTGAAGGTCTCTAGATCATATCTCAATAGAGCGATAAATCAGCTCTCATAATCGTCCACAGACATATCGCCTTGTACTAGATTCAAAAACTCTTCCTACTTCCTTCTCTGAGCAGCTCGTGGTACAAATTGGGCTCTAAAAGCCGCTTGAAACTCTTCCCAGCTAATCACATCCTGGCTAGACATCAAGATACCTTGGGTAGTACCCCACCAATATCACGGTCTCCCTTTCAACATATAAGCGCTCATGCTAATCCTCTCAGCATCAGTGCATCCCAAATAGTCAAATATGACTCTCAACTCAGTCAGCCACTCTTCAGACTCAGCGGGATCCTTTTTCCCTTTGAATGAGAGCGGATTCATTTTCAAAAAGTCCTTCAATCAGACCATACTTTTGTCATCAGGTTGAGTGATGGGAGGCACCGGGTCCATCTGTACTGGGGGTACGAGAGGTCCTTGTTGTCATACCCCACTTTTGTGAACCCTTCTATCCATACATTCTCTACTACGGTTGGGCTGTAAGAAGATGCAATTACTAAAAATTCATTCATTTACAGCGGAATATTTAAAGCTTTAATTCACACTCCCAGGTGTGTGTGTAGATACATAAAATTAATTGTATAAATACCATGTGCTTACATATCATCCCCATAATACTGTTTACAATTCCAAGATATAACTGTGCGATACAATATATTAGATACAAATACTCGTGTATACAAATCTTATACCTTTGCGGATTGTGGGAGCTGTTAAACACAAAAGATCTAGAGATCACCGCTCTCTTACTTCTCAGTACCTGGAGGGGGAAAATAGTGGGATGAGCAAACCACAGCTCAGTAAGGAAATGTATGCTAGCAGGTAGATATCGTACTAGCTACATAGCCCATGCATGCATGAACCAAAACCATGTTTTCGTTATAAATGGAGATATCATACGAAAAATGCATTTAAACATATATTTCTCAATAGCATTTTCGTGTAAAATGAGTATCAAGCTTCCATTTAAAACATGCTCATAAATAGTGCCCTCACGGCACGAATGTAAAATAAGAGATTTATCAAAACACAAAATCTCTTTCATTTCTCAAATCATTCTTTCCGCAATTCTCTTTCTTTTCTGAGATTATCTCTGTTTCTCGAATCTCTGAGACAGGCATGGAATTTTCGGCAATCAAATATCCACGACATATGGCCACAGTCAGTGATCCCAGGCCTCACTGATCAAGTGTGCATAGGGTATCACTTCGCCTGAAGGGGGATGGGTCAGTCCTACCCTCCGGCTCATCTTAATCCACCTCATCTCCTCGTATACTTACGGTGAAGATACGTCGTGTGTCATCTACGCGATACTCATACTCACGTGCACCTAGCACGGTACATAGTATACCAATGGGTGACTACACTGTTCTACGTACGACCGTGGACCCAAGTCCATACTCCAACTCCGATGGACTTTTTATCCTTAAACCATGTCTCATATACCAGGCGAGCAAGCAGCGTGACACACAGTCAACGCAAAGCTCCAGCGCAGTACGATCTATCGTTAAGGCCTAGCCCGTTCAATTGGCCGTCGGCTGGTATCTCCTTGGGTCCCAGACCCCCAGGTTTACCTTAACTCAATAAAACAGGTGCGAGCAAGGTTCCCGCACTTTCTCAAAACCCTCGTGCGAGTTAAAACTCCCGCACGGTACATCAAGGCATTAAAACGGGTGTGAGCTAACGCTTCAACACCAAATCTCATCTCAAAACTGATAGATGGCTATTTTCTCTTTTAAAACTCAAAACACGTTTATTCATACAGCATGACTCTTCATGCTAAAACATGTAAAATTAGCCAATCTATCATCAACATTTCTCAATCATTAATAACAATATAAAATTGAGGACATCATTGAAAACATGCATATCATGCTATTTCCTTACCCTATCCCATTTCTCAATACTTATATATACATCATAGTACTTTTCATACTTCCACATCATTTCATAAAATTATAATATCGTACTAGTCCTAGTAATATATCTATGAAATTGCTGTAATTACGTACGAACATCTCTATAGCTAACACATAGTCCCTTACCTCGTTTTACTTGTGTGCAACTATCCGCCTTTATGCTTCTTGCGTTCTCATCTCGACTTGCTCCGACGTATCATCCGAAACTGAAATTCATCCATCAAACATTCGAGTTAACGTTTCTAACTCTTACTCAACTAATCATTTATCCAATGCCTTAAATACATATTTTACCCTTTGCGGTAAATCTCACAATTTTATCCCAATATCAACATGTCCAAATCATTCTCACAACATGTTCCTCCACTCAAGATATCTCATTCATCATAAACACTTCCACACTCCACTTTCTCACACTTGACTATTTCTAAGTTATATTCATTTCATACCATTCTAGGTAGTTCTATCCACAACATGCACACCCAAACATCTTTATAATCATTAACTAAACCAATGTAATTGGATTTGTGCATTAGAACTTACCTCATTGGATTTCCTCTTGCTCCAATTAGGATTGCCCTTTATTTCTTCAATCCATCAAATGGGGAAATGCCTCTAGACTATGTTGTTCTTCTTTTTGTTGTGAACAACTTTGTCTCTAATAGACTCTCCTTAAATCTCACTGAAAATGGCTGGATTTAGGAGTGAGAAACTAGGTTTTCTTTGGGTTGAAGTGGAAAGGAAATGGTTTGTCCCGAAATCTGATGATCCAACTGCTCCCATTTATAGTTTTGACTTGATGAGATCGATCTTCCTTGGGTGGAGATCGATCTGTTCCTCAAAAATCCCTCTTTTCTAAGACATTTTAAAGGCAGGAGATCGATCTGTCGAGACTGGAGATCAATCTGCTGTCAAACAGAAGCTTAAGGAGATCGATCTGGTCTTATGGGAGATCGATCTGCTTCCAACCCAAGAGCTAAAGAGATCGATCTGCTTCCTTTGGAGATCGATCTGTTCCCTTCCATTTCTCATATAAGAGCATTATGGCTCTCCCAGATCGATCTCTCATCCTATGAGATCGATCTGGCCTTCACAAATTCCAGATTTCTTGCAGTTCCTCTGCAACAACCCTTACCAAACACCCTTAATTTGCTACCATGATCATTTCCTCATTCATTCATCTTTGAGACTTGAAAATGGGATCCATCCTCACTACATACACATTAAAACTTGTGTAGAATCTTTGTATGACCAAATATATACGATATTACTCGAATGGAAATATACACTTATGTAAATCTTTCCTTCCATTTTACTATACTACTTATATTCCATTTCGATCACATTCTTCTCGTGTTCAAGTTTATTTCCTCCTACTCATTCATAATGCAACTTGTACGTATAATCGCGATTCTTATTACAAGTGCGTACATAATCTTATGAACTTACATTGCATATACTTCACGTTACAATGTATCATCATACTTATGATTTTATTTACATTCCCATGTTCCTATATACATAGCTATACATATATGGGGTCTCACACTTGTGGTGGTGTAGGAGTAGTACCCAAAGCATTAACTCCAAAATGTTGCGCAAATAGCGCTACCATTTGCTAAAAACCTTACCTCACATCATGCTCAATCCGGTTAAATCAAGAGTTAGGACTCTCTGGTTGTGGGGCAGGTGGTGGAGGTGGCTCTGCCAACCTCCTCGAACAACCTCGTCGTCCACTCATTCTCAATCAATACGTTTCCTGCGCGTACACATCAAATTCGATTGAAATTTCAATCCTCAATTTCAGTTCATGACTAGACTTATACAGACACTTGGGATGTATTCTATTTCACTTAACCGACACTGGCAGTACTAAACACCTTAAGCTCTAATACCAAGAAAACACTGTGACGCACCGAAAACGCGAAAAATAGGGCAAATTTAAAACTTTTTTTTTACATCTATTCACAATAAAGGGTGCATTCCTGTGCAGTCTCATACATCATCATAAATATTATACCTCAGGGTCTCATCATCTCATAATTATATTTCATCCAATTATATTTCTCAATTCAAGGTTAATTAATCCTAATACATCCCATACATCATTGTACATCATTGTATATCAAGTGCCTGTAAATATAACATTAAGTCTAGGTACATGAAATATAAATTATACCTCAACACAATAAATGCAGCCTAGAGCTCAAGTCCTCCACTAGCCACTACTCCGTAGGTCGCAGGGAACTCTCTTTACTTGAAGAAATCTGGGGGAAAGATAAAACAGAGTGAGCTTCTAAATCGCTCAGCAAAGGGGTAAGGGACTCATTAATAAAACAATGATCTGCACAGCACAATCATTTTATCTCGTAGTTGAAACTCAATTAAAACGTTGCATGAACTCATT
Source organism: Firmiana major (assembly GCA_033439115.1). Lineage (NCBI taxonomy): Eukaryota > Viridiplantae > Streptophyta > Magnoliopsida > Malvales > Malvaceae > Firmiana > Firmiana major. Next base: position 50,919,955 of record CM065898.1, on the reverse strand, counting down.
AAATCATCATTCTCAACTCATTTATCTGAAATCATGTAAAAATATGGGTGTACATAACTCAGTACAAATCACAGTCACAAGCATGTGGAAATCAGAATGCGATAATGGCTTTTCTCATTAAAACATGATAAAAATCACCTTAATAGAATGCACGTGGCACAGCCACAAAACACAACTCATGTGTATAAAAATGAGACTAGGTAATAAAACTCATAATGGCACATCATAATAAATCTCCTCTGGGTGCGCATCCCAGGCATACTCAAAAGAGGGAAATATCGACAATATGGTCATGTACATGGTATATTGGACTTACGCGTTACCAAAACAAGGCCCGGCCTTACATGCTACCAAAGCAATGCCTATTCTCATGCACACTATCAGTCTCACATGCTACCAAAGCAAGGCCACCCAGCGTTACCAAAACGGGGGTCATCTCATGTTACCAAAACGGAGGCATCTCTCGTTACCAAAACGAAGGCATCTCTCGTTACCAAAATGGAGGAATATCAGACTTACATCCTACCAAAGCAATGCCTCTCAATGCTACCAAAGCGGGGAATAATATTAGCCTTACATGATACCAAAGAAATGCCTCCCAACGCTACCAAAGTGGGGAATAATATCAGCCTTACATGCTACCAAAGCAATACCTGATGTGTATTCAACATGACACGCCTAAGTCTCAATCATTAGCCATTATCATATAAAATGTCTTGGCTACACGTAAAACTCATAATTGTTTTCTCTCATAAATCTCATTTAAAGAATTTGTGTACTCAACGTAAAACATTTAAAATCGAGTTCCAATTGGCAAAACCACACACACATTTCTCAATCCCAGTACGCCTTAACGTAGAGCCCAAATCTCTTTTCACGTTTTAAACACAAAACTGTTGTAAAACATTTTCACGCTTAGTTTACAACTCATAAAAGTTGGCCCCCAACCGGCTATAAATCATGTGCAATACTCATTCATAACTCATAAAACATGCTTGTTTTCTCAAATCACAATTCATGCTACAATACAGTCACAAAACGCACACATAAACGAGTTTAAGTTTTTCCCTTACCTCTTTGCACCTCATATAGTGCAATTGTTTCCTCCATATCACGGACTAGTCTTGCATTCCTCTGTGGAACTCCCGAGCTATCCAAACGATGTAAAAACATAAATAACCCAACTCAATCGCATTATTAAGCACATATTTGCTCATATTCTCATTAACACATCAATTAACTAAATTCTCATTACTCTATTAGAATTTACTTACTTATCCACTACACCTCAATATTCCACATTTCTAATACCATATTCCATGTTAAATTCACTATATTGTCTAAATTCTAATTTATAGCCATAATTCCCAAAATTACCATAATTGCAAAATAACATCCGTACTCCAACATAATCATAGTTTCATCAATCCCTAATCAATTACCAACTATCTCATCACAATGCCCATGCTCACAATCACCAAAAACTACTTCAAAATCAAAGATCGAGGTTTAAAATTTACCCAAACTTGTGGTGTGCTTAACTCTTGCCTCGATTCAATCCGTCTTTTGATTTCCAAGTATGTTGTTCGCCTTTGGGTGAGGAACAACTTTCCTTCTTGCTACAACCTTTGATTTGGACAGAAAGTGGGACTTTGGAAGAGAGAAAGCTAGGGCTCGGCTAAAATGGAGGCTTGGAAGAGAGAAAAAAGATGAAATGTAGGAAAACACTGGGCTCCTTTTATAGACGAAGGGGAGGAGATCGATCTGGTCCTTGATAAGATCGATCTGCATTTGAATTTGGGGATGTTTTGGGTAATTTTATGCCTAGGAGATCGATCTATCGTGGGGTGAGATCGATCTCTTAATGGCTTTATGAGATCGATCTATCGTGGGGTGAGATCGATCTCTTAATGGCTTTATGAGATCGATCTGCTCTAATTATGAGATCGATCTCTAGTTTACAGAATGTTTCACGAGATCAATCTGCTTCTTGAGGAGATCGATATTCTCCTTACAGAATGCTGCATGAGATCGATTTCTTCCTCATGAGATCGATCTCTTCATTATAGAATCATAAGGAGATCGATCCTCTTCCATTAGGGATCAATCTGCTCACTTAATTTTCCTCATTCCTTGTCACTTTGGCCTACTAGATCGATCCTCTCTTCTTTGAGATCGATCTGGCCTCATAGTTTCACACTTAATATAAAATATCATTTATGACTCATTCATCACTTAGAAATTCATTCCATACCACCTCAATGTATGAGTACATTACATTCAGCTCAATAAATTACACTTCAAGTTCACATTACATAATTGGATATGTGTAAAATTCTTAGATCTCACATGAATGGATAAGATGTGGATATGGATGTTGACTCACAGCCCAACTGTTAATAGTAAGTTAAGTCACGGGAAGAGGGTCATGATAAGGATTGGTATCAGAGCTTGAGTTGGTCTGGTGTGAGTCAGTATCTATAGTTAGGAAAATATAAATCCCTAAAGTACTATGCATTATTTGGATAAAAATTGTGTATGCCCAGTTGGAAATATAACTGAGACACTTGTTATTGAGTATGCAGGATCTCAGATAGACGATGTACTCGTAGAGGAGAGAATTCGCGCTCTCAAGGGCATAGAGATAAGCTCGAGAGGCGCAGTGGGTCCAGTTTTAGTAGAGATCCACTTGGTCTTAGTGAGGCCGCTGAGGCACGTATTAAGCAATTACAGTGCAGTATAGACACAGTTATGGAGATGTTTACATAGGCAATGACCAGATTTGAGGGTAGACAGGAGAACCCTGCTGGTCAGGCTGCTGCACCCAAGAGACACGAGCCAACACAGCCTACACCGAGACCTCGGGCTGTAGAGGCAGAGATTCCCATGCCCCCTCCAGTTCAGGACATGACGATGTACTCGTAGAGGAGAGAATTCGCGCTCTCAAGGGCATAGAGATGAGCTCGAGAGGCGCAGTGGGTCCAGTTTTAGTAGAGATCCACTTGGTCTTAGTGAGGCCGTTGAGGCACGTATTAAGCAATTACAGTGCAGTATAGACACAGTTATGGAGATGTTTACATAGACAATGACCAGATTTGAGGGTAGACAGGAGAACCCTGCTGGTCAGGCTGCTGCACCCAAGAGACACGAGCCAACACAGCCTACACCGAGACCTCGGGCTGCAGAGGCAGAGATTCCCATACCCCCTCCAGTTCAGGACATTCTTCCACCAGTTTAGGATCCTATAGTTCCAGAATAGGTTGGTGGAGAAGGAGTTTATGATTGTGACCTGGGCAGATTGAGGCAGTTCAAGAAGTTTGGACCACCTTCGTTTAATGGGATGAAGGACCCAGTGTTAGCGGAGCATTGGATTCGCAGTATGGAGAAACTCTACAGATTTTTTCATTGCTCTGCCATAGAGAAGGTCACTTTTACGACCTTTGTATTAGAGGGTGAGGCCGAGCATTGGTGGATGGCCACCCAGCCAATTTTGAGTGCATGTCAGCCGGTGGTGACTTGGGACATATTTCTAGATACCTTTAAGAGGAAGTACATTTTAGCCACTACTTAGAGGAAGATGCAGATGGAATTCTTGACCTTGACTCAGGGGAACCTTACAGTAGATGAGTATGAGTCTGGATTCACATCCCTCGATAGATATGACACAATGACCATGAGCTGTCAGGACAGGAAGGTCTAGATATTTCTTGAGGGGTTAAGACCTTAGATTAGAGCTCGGTTGGCCTTATTTGACATTTCCACCTATGACGAGGCAGTACGCAAAGCTTAGTTTTATGAGCAGGACTATGAATTGCATGCCTCAAAGTTAAGCAAGAGTGGTAAAGGCAGAGATAGAGATCAGAAGAGGTTAGTGGATGATAGAGGGTTCAAAAAGGGCCGAAGGTTTTTTGGGAAAGGGCCAAAGATTGAGGAGGTACGACAGAGGCCAGTGAAGCCTCCAGCTTATTCAGCTTACCCAGCTTTACCTCTAGCTTCGAGGGGCATAGTTATTAGCGGACCCTAACCTACCTTTGAGCAATGCAAGACGTGTGGTAGATATCATGGGAGTAGGCCATGTCCTTTCATGAGATCCTATTATAGATGTGGTAAACTAAGACACATAGCTCGTGAATGCCCAGAGTTGATTGATATAGGTCCACAGAAGGGCAAAGAGCCAAAGAAGGCTATGGTTGAGACACCTGCTCCTAAGAGGAAGGCCACAGCTGAAGAGAAAGGGAAACAAGCTGTTGGTCGAGGGCGGGTGTTTGTTTTGGACCAGGCATCTGCAGAAGCTTCTACGGATGTGATTAAAAGTACCATCCTAGTCTTTGATTTTAAAGCATTAGCATTAAATAATCCTGGTGCCACGCATTCATTTATATCGCCCACATTTACATGTAAACTACTTGAACATGTAAAACCTATACCTCTAGGTAGGATAATACTTATAAGTACTCCAGTGAGAGATAATATAGTAACTGAATATGTATGTAAAGATTGTAAGTTAAAAGTAGGGGAAAAGGATATGTTGGCCAATCTTATTCTGTTAAACATGAAGGACTTTGATGTAACACTAGGAATGGATTGGTTGGCTATAAACCATGCTGTTTTAGACTGTTATGCTAAAACAATAATGTTTTCCACCCCTGAAAAGTATGTTGTAAGATTTACAAAGTAATGAAAGAAGTAGTAAATTATTTCCATGGATGGATGATTTTACTAACAAATGTGGTTATAATGTGTTAAAGGTTTTATAGCATATGTGGTTGATTTAGATAAGGCACACCCAGAATTAGTTTATATCCCGTGGTTAGAGAATTCCCTGATGTCTTTCTAGATGAATTACCAGGATTGCCACCAAATAGAGAAATGAAATTTAGTATTGATTTGGTGCCTGGAACGGAACCAATATCCAAACCACCATATAGAATGGCTCTAGTGGAAATTGGAGGAGCTAAAGAAACAGTTGCAAGAGTTGTTGGACAAAGGGTTTATCAGACCGAGTGTATCACCTTAAGGAACACTAATTTTATTTGTAAAGAAGAAAGATGGGAGTCTCCGACTATGTATAGATTATCGGTTGTTGTGTAATGCCTGTAGTTTTTCATGTACTTCTTATGAAGCTGTGGTGTATATGCACACTACTACATGTGTACAATTAATAAAGGATGTAGGGATTATGAAATTTAATGTACAATCCACGATTTCAAGCTATGTGCACAAGTTTTATTGCCTATGAATTATACAGAATGGATACTATTAGACGTTGGTTGTTTACGGTATGTAACATGAGGTATTAGGCAATTTAGGATGAATTACACATGGAAATCTGTAGAAAACTACAGTAATAAGGGTGCAAGGGAGGAGCAGATCGATCTCTCATGAAGGAGAGATCGATCCCCTCTCTCTAAATGCCAAGAATCATTCAATTAGAACGGAGCAGATTGATCTCACAACAAGGCAGATCGATCTCCTTAAGCTTCTGTCTAGAAGAAATTGATCTCTCACAAGGAATAGATCGATCTCCAAATGTCTCAGCTTGTAACAGATCAATCCCTCTTTTTTACTAACAGATCGATATTCTCTTTACTAACAGATCGATCTCCCCTTACTAGCAGATCGATATGGTAGTAGTTATATTAGGTAAAAGGACTACAAAACCATGCAGAGATCGATCTCCACAAGGGACCAGATCGATCTCATGTCTCTGTATCTATGAAAAGAGCACGGGATTGAGCTGAAAACCAGATTTTCTTTCCTACCAAACTCGCACCTATCATTTTCTCTTAAATAATCAAACTTTCTCACTCTAAATATCACTACATTCCAGCCAGATTTAGGAGAAGCTCAAGACGGGAAAGTTGTTCCTTGAAGTAAGGAGAACCACATACCTAAAAATCACATATTGGTTTGATCAAGAGAAAGAGAATATACTACCTTAAGCTTGACCAAGGAGAAAGCTAAGCTAGGTAAGTCCTTCAACTCTCAAGCTTTGAAAATGAGTTTCTAGATATTGTGTGAGTTGGATGGTATATGAAATCTTGGTAGAAATGATATTAGAAGAGTAATGGATTGAGTTGCTATTGTGGTGATCTTGGAACACTATGATATTAGTGCTGTTGAGTAAATGATTTTTGATGGATTTATAAAGAAATATTAAGGTGAAATATGATAGAAAGAATTTTGAAAGCATGAGTAAGTAAGTAAATGACAATGTGGATGTTTAGAAGAATAAAAGGAAAATGACTTAACGATTTATGCATGTGGATTGGAATAAGTTGAGACTCGATTAACCCGGATCGCGAACGGAGCAAACAAGACGAAGGTGTTACGAGCACGATTCGAGGTAAGGGATTGTATGTTAGCGATAGAGATAGTCGTACGTATTTTATAGTGATTTTAGTATATATGACGCTAGTAACATTATGTATAGCTATTGAGCCATATGTGATATGAAATGTATTATGGTATGAATTGTGAAAAAGGGATGTGGGAAGGAAAACAACATGACATGCATGTTTTCAATGTTTTTACAACTTTGTGTTGTTATTGTGACAAAGAAATGATGTTGGATAGGTTGGCTAGTTTTACATGTTTAGCATGGAACGATATGCCACGTTAATAAACAATATTTGAGTTTTAAAAGAAAAAAATAGCCACCTATCAGATTTGTGATGTGAATTGGTGTTGGAGCCTTAGCTCACATCGGTTTTGATTATTTTGACTATGCTGGAGATTTTACTCGCATATGTTTTCATGATTTGATAAACTGTACTAGAACCTAGCTTGCACGTGGTTTTATGATGATGATAATGTGCTAGAGCCTAGCTCGTACAATGATTTTTGAGATGATACAGTGTTAGAAGCAGTTGCTCGTATTTAGAGATACCGAGCTAGAGCCTTGTAGGGACTGTGTGTCATGCTGATTTTAATCACCTGGTATATGAGACATGGTTTAGGACAAGAAGTCCATCGATGTATGGTGAATGGACTGGGTCCACCAACGTACGTTGTACCATGTAGTTGTTATGTACCGTGTTGTGTGCATGCGAGTATGAGTATCGCGTGGATGACACATGGAGTACGTTGTACCATGAGTATATGTGTTGTGATGAGGAAGATGATGATGATGATTGAGATGAGCCAAAAGGTAAGACTGACCCATCCCCCTTCAGGCGAGTGATTCCCTGTGCACACCTGATCAGTGAGGCCTAGGATCACTGACTATGGCCATATGTCGTGGATATTTGTTTGCCTAAAACTCCCTACCTATCTCAGAGATAAGAGAAATGTGATGAAATGAAATGGTTTGTGAAAATAAAAGAGATACTATGATTTGATAAATATTCTGATATGAATGCTTGTGCTGTGATAGCACTGTTTTATGATATGTTTCTTAAACTAAAATATTGAGCATCGATTTTATGAAAATGCCTATGAGAGAAAAAAAGGTTTAAATGCATTTTCTATTGATAATTTCATTTATAATAAATGATGACTTTGTTAATCATGCATGGGCTATGTAGATAGTACATTATCTACCTGTTAACATCCTTTTCCTTACTGAGCTGTGGTTTGCTCGTGCCACTATTTTTTCCCCTCCAAATACTGAGAAGTAGAACAGTGCGATGGTCTCCAGATCTTTTTGTGTTGGCCAGCTCCTACTAGTTGCTAAGGTATAAGAATTGTATACACAAAAGCATTTTGTATCTACCATATTTTATCGCACAATCATATATTGAAAATGAGCCAATTTATAGGGATGTTATGTAAAGATATTATATTATACAATCGATTTTGTATACCTACACATGTATCTGGGAGTGTGTGTTTTAGAATTTCAAATATTTCCTCTATAAATGTATGGAATTAGTAATTACATTGGCTCACAGCCTAATCGTGAGTGGTATATGTATGGACAAGGGCACCCGGAGTCAAGGTGTGACATGTTGAACAAGGCTACCATCAAGAATAAGTATCCCCTTCCATGGATAGATGATCTATTGGATCATTTGTAAGGAACACAGATCTTTTGGAAGATTGATCTGAGGTCTAGGTATCATCAGTTGAGGATTCGGAGTGGAGATGTGCCCAAGATAGTGTTTCGAACCCGTTATGGCCATTATGAGTTTTTGGTTATGCCATTTGGGTTGATGAATGCTCCTGCAGCGTTTTATGGCACTAATGAATGATGTCTTTAAGCCATACCTAGGCAGCTTCGTTATTGTCTTTATTGATGATATACTGGTGTACTTGAAGTTTAGGGAAGAGCATGAGCAGCATTTGAGAACAGTGTTACAGACCGTCTAAGATCAAGAGTTGTATGCTAAGCTCAATAAGTGTGATTTCTGGTTGAATGAGATATCATTTTTGGGTCATGTAGTCTCGAGAGATGGGGTATCAGTGGATCCATCCAAGATAGAGGTTGTGATACAGTGGGAAAGACCCAAGACGGTTACAGAGATCCATAATTTTTTGGGTTTAGCAAGTTAGTACCGACGGTTTGTCGAGGGATTCTCTAAGCTAGCTGCTCCGTTGACACGTCTTACTCGAAAGAATGTGGCATTTGAGTGGGATGATAAGTGTGAAAGTAGTTTCTATGAGCTAATGCAAAGACTGACCATCGCACCTATTCTCAACATACCTACCAGTCCAGGAGGTTACATAGTGTATACAGATGCCTTAGGACAGGGACTGAGATGTGTGATGCAGGACGGGAAGGTAGTAACCTATGGATCTAGACAACTTAAAGATAGGATGATAAGTGTGAAAGTAGTTTTTGTGAGCTAAAGCAAAGACTGACCATCACACCTATTCTCACCATACCCACCAGTCCAGAAGGTTTCTCAGTGTATACAGATGTCTCAGGACAAGGACTGGGCTGTGTGATGTAGGATGGGAAGGTAGTAGCCTATGGATCCAGAAAGCTTAAGGACCATGAGAGGAACTACCTGACCCATGATTTAGAGTTGGCAGCCGTGGTATTTGCCTTAAAGATTTAGCGCCACTACTTATACGGTGAGAAATTCCAAGTGTTCACAGATCATAAGAGCCTCAGATATTTGTTTTCACAGAAAGAGATAAATATGAGGCAAAGATGATGGATAGAGCTTCTGAAGGATTATGATTGCGAGATATTGTGCCATCCAGGAAAGGCTAATGTTGTGGCAGATGCCTTGAGTAGAAAGAGCCTCAAAATGGTCTCGTATATGATGGTCAAGGAACATGAGTTGTTTGAGCAGTTTGCTCACCTCAGATATAGACTCTCTTGATGTTGACACTGACTGTGTGATAGCTAGCCTGCGAGTGGAACCGGATTTGATTGACTGAATACGACAGGTATTGCATGTTGATCTACTATGTTAGGATCGTGCGAGTCTGACTTAGAGGGGTGATGTGGCCAATTTCTTAGTGAGTGATGATGGCCTACTGAGGTTTAGAGGCAGAATTTACGTTCCCGATGACCTAGAGCTAAAGAGATTGATTTTGACAGAAGCTCATTCATCGACATATACATTGCATCCGAGAAGTAACAAGATGCATCAAAACCTCAGGAAAGTGTATTGGTGGTCAGGGATGAAAAAAGATATCGTAGAGTTTGTGGCAAGATGCTTGGTATGTCAGCAAGTGAAGGTAGAGCATCAGAAGCCTACAGGATTGTTACAGCCTTTACATGTGCTAACTTGGAAATGAGAGCAGGTCACCATGGATTTCATCATGGGATTGCCGAGGACTAAGAGGAAGCATGATGCTATCTGGGTAGTGGTAGACAGATTGACAAAATTCATCCACTTTCTAGCGATGAAATCTACAGATACTTTGAGTACTTTGGCAGAGTTGTATATACGAGAGATAGTGAGGCTACATGGTGTTCCAATGAGCAATATATCAGACAGGGATTCCCGATTCACTTTCCACTTCTGGGAACAATTTCAAGAAGCCATAGGAGCTCAGTTAAGTTTCAGTACCATTTTCCACCCTCAAACTGATGGTCAGTCAGAGAGAACCATCCAAACGTTAGAGTATATGTTGAGAGTGAGTGTTATGGATTTTCCATTTCTCCATCTGGTGGGAACCTTAGCAATTCATTCGGAAAGACATCTGGGAATTCACTAACCACAGGTATGTTTGCCAACTCCAGATGTACCTTATTCGTATCAACCACGTACGCAATAAAACCTTCAGCATATTCATTTCTCAGTCAGCATAGTACATTATTAATCACAATTCATAACTACTACTTTTATTTCTTTGCATCAAGCTTTACAACATATTTTTCAGGGTTAAGAAACATAATTATCTTAGCATAGCAATCTAAAACAGCATGGTTTGATGATAACCAATCCATTCCTAGGATTACATCAAAATCACTCATGCTTAACAATATTAGATTGGTTGTCATGTCCTTTTTCCCTACTTTTAGCTTACAATCATTTAATACATGTCCCACTAGTTGACTATTATCCATAGGCGTACTAATCAACATCATCCTACTCAAAGGTGTACGCTTTCCATGCTTTGCTATTTTACATGCAAATGAAGGCAATACAAATGAGTATGTGGCACCAGGATCAATTAATACACCTGCTTTTAAATCATATATCTGGATGTTACCTCTAATCACATCCGAAGAAGCATCGACTGTCCCTTGGTCCAAGGCATGCACTCGCCTTCGTCCTATAATTTGTTTCCCTTTTTCCTCTGCTGTCGCTCTCCTCCTCGGAGCAGACGCATCAGCTTGAGCTCTCTCATACTCCTTACCCTTTTGTGGGGTAATATCCATCACCTCTTGGCATAGTCTAGCCATATGGCCTGGCTTCCCACATCGGTAACATAAACCACTAGAAACAGGACAAGGTCTACCTCCATGGTATCTACCACATCTACTGTACTGCTCAATGGTAGGTCTCTGTCCTCCAATCACAACTCCTCTAGCCGGAGCTATAGCCAGGTATGCAGGAAATCTCACAATCTTTTCCTGTACCTCTTCGATCCTTGGTTTCTTACCGAAGAGTCTCATCCCTCCTCAATATCTGACACCTCAAGCCCTGTCACTCATCAGCCTCTTTCTATCTTCGTCTCTACCTTTTTCGACTGATCTGAACTCTGAGACATTTCTCTCACAATCCTGTTCACACAGTTGTGCCATGCGCACTCCCTCATCGTAGGTAGAAATATCGAATGGAACTAGTTTAGACCGCAATACTGGTCTCAGTCCATCGATAAACCTGCAGACCATCCTAGTCTCGCTACTCATGCTGTCAGGGTTATATCTCCCTAGAGATAAAAATCTGGTCTTATACTCATCCACTGAATGACTCCCCGGACTCAACCCCAAAAATTCAGCCTGCAGCCTCCGCTGAGCAGTATCTGGAACAAACTGCCTCCTGAAGACATCCAAAAATATCTCCCAACTGATCTCTGTATGTCGGGCTCTCAAAATGGGTTGGGTGGACTTCCACAAATGCTTTGTAGTCCTATTCAGTAGGAACGCAGCGAATGCAACCATCTCTAAAGTCGTAAACTCAAAGAATCCGTACAACTTCTCCATTTCTCCTATCCATTCCTACCCCAAAACTGGGTCCTTAATTCCATGAAAAGTTGAGGTCTAAGTTTCTGGAATTGTCGGAGTCTGTCCAAATCACATCCATACCCCAAAACATTACCACCCTATCGTGCAGTGACCTGTGACAGCATATCTTGAACTGGTGGGGGTGTAGGTGTATCAGGTGCAGCTGCCTCTCTAGGTGCAGTCTCTGCATCCTGGCATCGTCTGTGCCAGTATCTCCACTATGGTCTCCAGACGACGTTCTAGCCTCTTGAAACGTGCCTTGGTACTCTCTGGTACCTCAATCTGACCAATAGTCTCATCTCGGGTCTCTAGCCTACCTCTACGACCTCGAGTCCTATCTCTAGCCCGTCTACCACGGTGAGTATTAACCATAATGGCTAAATCCCTGCATTTATAATCATTAATTAGTCTGATATCCATCTCGTATACACAATTGTAACTGAACAAAGCACAGTACTATGGGGGATGTATATTTTCCTAATTACTAATATTGATTCACATCAGACTGACATTGCTCTCATACCATTTTGTCATGCCCTTCCCCTACACGCGACCTTCCTTATTCACCACAAATTTTTCACATTTCACTTACCTCTTCTTCTGTCATCTCTCATATCAACCGTTGGGCTGTGATTTGATATTAGTCACCCATTCACACTCATTCATAACACATAGAATTTATTATTTTTTATAATATAAACTCTTGTACATTAATACATTTATTTGTACATATACATCCCGACCGTACTTTAAATTACATAGTTGTGCTTAGACAATGTTTAGTACAAAATGCCACGTGTATATACATCTAACAAAATTGATCAGCAGCGGATATCAGGGAATATCAGTCCTCAATCGTGTCAACCTACTGTGGATGCTCTGAAAAAGGAGAAATAATAAGGGGGTGAGCTCACAACTTAGTAAGGAAATCAGGCAAGCAAGTAGATAACCGCACTATCTGCAAAATATAATGTTTATGCCTCGAAATCGTTTCCTTACCCTATCTGTATCTATAGCATGCATTTCTCTCAAATCATTATGCAATATAAATATATAGATACAAAACATCAGTTATAAAACTGGAAATATGCTGGTTTAACAACCTCAGCATTATATGCAAAACACTGCATTTCTCATGAAATTTCATAAAAATCGCATTTATCATGCCATGCATTTAAATCAAATCATATGGCATTCATCATGTTTTCAAAACATGGAAAACATGGGCCTCACCCATCCCTCGGGTTACCTTTTTTTACAATTCACAAACTCACATGTTTATATCATAAAACCATGTGGTAATTCATTCAAGAATTTCAATTAGCACGAAAGGAGATAGGCGACTACATGTTCTGAGTGTATGATCATAACTCATTTTCATTGATCCCAGGCTACACAGTACTCAGTGTGCAGGGTCTCACAATTGCTGTAACGGGAGGTGGGTCAAATCCTACCCATCAGCTCTCAATTTATTCTCATCGTGTACTCACGGTATAACGTACTCCATGTGACATACACGGTACATAGTACTCCATAGACCCTATCACAAGGTAGGATACTCGCCATAAGTCTTAGTCCTCACATCTTGGATATGCCTCATAGTCGGGATGCTCGCCATGAGTCTTAGTCCACGTACTACAGGTCTACCTCATAGTTAGGATGCTCGCCATGAGTCTTAGTCCTCACACCTATGGGTTATTTCGATAGCCCTCTGCCATATCTCAAAACAATGCACGTGTGAGCATATATATGTTAGTACGACACACAGTCAGCACAGGCTCCCAACACGGCTATTTCATACTCTTTTCGAAACTGGTACATGTGAGTAACACTCCCAACACGACCATATCACAATATCACAAATCTCTAGTGTGAGCAATGCTCCCAGCACTAGGTTATATAAAAACATGAGTATGAGCATAGCTCCCAATACTTTATAATGCATTAATCAAAATTTGAGTATGAGCAATGCTCCCAGTACTCTAATATACATAAATCATTTTAAATGTAATACGAGTAAACACTCAAGTACTATGTGATGCATATCTCAAAATATAGTGCAAGTAATCTCTAGCACTTATGGTTTTCACACAAAACCAGATAGATGGCTATTCAAATCAAATAAGCACTCAAATGTGCATGTTTTCTCATATAAATGAAGACAATTTCCATTCTATTATGCAACTCATGAAATTTGGTTAAACATGCTTCTAAGGTAATTTCACCCTAGATTTTGGATAAAATACACTTATCCTCTTTGGTTTCTATCACAACATCCTGCCTATTCATATAAATTCATATAACATATAGTATCAAATGTTATTCAAAATACGTGGAGCCATCTCTAGCTACTCACGAAATTCCCTTACCTCGGATCACGTCATGTGACCTCTCTTCCTCGTTTCTGCTCACTCTTGCAGTCCGATCAGCTTCAATGTGATTCTCCGAAGCTGTTATACGTATTTATGTTAGTATATTGAAATATACTCATTTCATTTGTCAATCTCAATTTAACATATCATTTTCATGATTTTCACCCAATATGGTTTTATACTACATCTTCTACATAGCTATATTTATTACTCCTTATTTCCAATATATGCATTTCATAAGATTACCTTATAATCTTCCCTACATGCATATTCCATCATTAAATCTATGTTAACATCATTTCCTCATCACTTTCTCACTTTCATTGCCAAAACTAGGTCATGCTCATTTTTCATGATTCTTTCATTTCTAACAATTCATACATATACCAATAAGCTCATCAACACACCTAGTTTAACATATATCAACTTGGTGTGTTAAATCTTACTTAGCTGAGATTTTCTTCCTTTTTCTCCAATTTGGTACAAATCCTCCTTGCTCTTGAAATCCTTGATTTCAATCTCTTGTTTCCAAGTATGTTGTTCTCCTATTTGCCAAGAACAACTTTGCTCAACTATATCTAACTTAAAACTGGTCACTAACTGAAGTTTTCTAGCTTAGAAATGTTAGGTTTCACTTTTTCTTTTGAATGGAATAGTTTCTCTCGTGCAAACTAAAGTGCAGAAGTCTTGTATTTATAGAATTGTCGCTATGAGCTCGATCTGCTCTCCAATAAGATCGATATGCCTTGCATTTTTCCTCTCGAAATCAACCTTCCAAACCTATTGAGATCGATCTTCTCTAAGTCAGTAGCTTAAGGAAATCGATCTGGCCCTCTAAGGATCGATTCCTTCATTACAGAATGCTCAGCAGATCGATCTGGCCCCATTAGAGATCGATCTACCTCTGTTCCATTGCTCGAACAAGAGCATTTTTTGCTTTTCCAGATCGATCTCTCATTTAAATTTTTCAGATTTTACTGCAGTTTTTTGCAGTAACTTACACCAAACTTCATTCATTTTGCTGCCATAGTCACTTTCTCATCTAATAACCTTCAAGGCTTGAAAATGACATCCATTCATACTTCCTATACATTGAAACTTGTGTGCATTCATTGTATAACCAACGGTATACAATACAACACCAAATGAAAGTATAAAGGTTTATGCACTTATGCAACTTCCTTCCATTTTATCACACTACTTATTTTCCATATATTCACATTCATCACATACAAAAGTCCATTCCTTCTTATTTATATATAATGAAACTTGTACGTATATCACAACTCATATTACAAGTGTGTACATTGAATCTATGGACTTCACATAGCATATACATGTATGTATTTATGAATTTAAGGGTCTTACAGCTTTAAGTCTTGATTGCAAAGATAAGCTCTCTAAAACTTCTACTGTTGAGATGTGCATCCAAAGTATGCATTGCGAACTCCTTTACATCATTCAAGGAAGAAAGTCGCATACTTTTGAAGAACTGGCCACCCATGCTCATGACATGGAGTTGAGTATTGTCCACTCCAGTAACAAAAGTTCTCTGATTCTTGATCCTAGAAAAGATAAGAAGGATTTCAAAAAGGTTGAGAAGTCTTTAAAGAGCACTACTAAAAAGTCTATGCTTGTCGAGACTAAACCTCTAAAATTTTCCTCAAAAGGCACCAAGAAAATTGAGGAAAATATGGGTCGACCTCAACTGAGAAATAAACAATGTATGAGCTTCCAAGAAAGAGAAGCAAAAAAATATCCTTTCCCCAATTTAGATGTACCTAATATGCTGGATCAACTTTTAAAACAGAAGCTGATTGAACTCCTAGAGTCCAAAAGGCTAGGAGAAAAAGGAAAAGTTAATGATCCAAAGTATTGTAAATATCATGGCATCATTGGTCACCCCTCTGAAAAATGTTTTGACCTGAAAGATTTGATAATGAAGATAGCAAATGAGCGCAAGATTGAACTTGATAAGGACAACAAAGTAGAGTCAAATCATGCTACTTTCACTTCTATGCCTGTAAAGGATTTGACATATCAACTTATACAATTTGGCTTTTTAGAACCTGTTGCTCTGCCAGTTGTAGCAACGAGTTCAATCTCTAGCCCTCTCAAAGATGTTGAATCCGCTATGGATGATGAAGAACAATGGACACTAGTAACGCGACAAAAATCATGAAAGCAATATGTCCGATGTGCAAACATTCTTTTTTCACAAAACAATTTGCCAGATGAATAACTC
Organism: Firmiana major; assembly: GCA_033439115.1. NCBI lineage: Eukaryota > Viridiplantae > Streptophyta > Magnoliopsida > Malvales > Malvaceae > Firmiana > Firmiana major. The sequence continues at coordinate 50,903,766 of CM065898.1, read as the reverse complement.
GCAATCATGTTGGGGACAGAAGAAAGCTATAAAGCATCCCTAACCCTAAAATTTTTTCAATCAAGAAGTCTGGAGGCACAAGCCTCGAAAACAAATAACATTAAAAAAATTCTTCCCTAAAGGTTATTTTAGGGAAGAGCAAATGAGTGTTAGCATTTATATGGTTTTTTTAAAGAGGAGTCAGATAGGGAAAGCTCACAGGCTATTAAAGCTTGAAATGATAGCAAGACAAAAACAATCCTAGAAGAATACCTTAAGATCTTGAAAGGGACCTCTTCTCATCTTACCATCTGTGAGTTGTTGCAGTACCCAAAGGCAACACGTGATGCAATCGCTCATGCTCTAGAAAACTCAAAAATTTATGCTGCACATTTTTCTCCTCCTACGAAACCTGCATCAGATGAAAGTTTTTATGACTACTGCTTGATGACTCTTGCATTCACAGATGAAGATCTGTTGTTAGGGTCAAAACGACACAATTGACAACTTTATGTTTATGGATACATTCGAGAACAAAGGGTGAATCTCATGTTAGTTGATAAAAGGTCTGCAGTTAATATCATGCCTAAAGAAATAATGGAGGAACTTGGCATAACAAGTAATGGACTGTCCAAACGTCGACTTTTAATCCAAGGTTTTAATTAAATGAAGCAATGTTCTTTAGGAATAATACGAATGGATGTTATGGTCAGTGAACTAACATCAAGTATAATTTTCCATGTCATCGACGCTAGAACTACATATAAGTTATTGCTTGAACGTCCTTGGATTCATGCAAATGGGGTTGTACCTTCTACACTTCATCAATGCTTAAAGTTTTATCGAGACGAACCGAGAAAGGTTGATGTTGATTTAAGCCCATTCAATGAGGTCAAGTCTCACTATGCAGATGCAAAATTTTACTTAGAGAATTGTGATATAAAAGAAGTTTTACCCCTTCAAATTTCGAGCACCGAAATAATTAAAATTAAGGGTAAAAAGAAAATAGATATTGTTGTAATGAAAGAGCCTTTAGATGCATCCCTTGAGGGTGTTTCCTGCCACGACCCTCTTTCATACAAAAATCAATATAAATTTTTTTCGCTTTGTTCGTTAACTTTCCCTGTCGTAAACAGTTTTCAACACCAAATAATTGAGCTATGATTCGGAGTTAGTTACCTCTTACCATAAACCATATCACTTAACATTTATACACAATAATTGTAAAAACTTAAATTGCTTACATTGAACTTTATAAATCCGTATGTGTCTACAAATATTTACATCCCCCAAATTTACATTTCCAAAAGTATTACTGTGTTATACTTGTTTAGATACAAAACAATATTAATGTGTATACCTCTCAGCGATGGGCAGCAGAGGACATTGGGAGTGCAAGTTTCTGCTCGCTCTCAACCACTATGGATGCTCTGTTGAGATAAAAAGTGAAAGGGTGAACACAACTTGCTTAGTAAGGAAATAATGCAAGCAAGTAGACAGCTACACTATCTACGTGCTGATAATGACATGATATAAAATCATTTACATTTGGAGCATGAGGTGAAATAAAACATGCCACATGGATATGTATAGAATATATGAAAACTCATAAAATCAGGCATGATAACACATGGAAAATCATCATGTAAATACATCTCATGCTCATTATAACAAAAAATCATCATAATTCATTTAAATCAAAGCTAATCCCACCCATCGGGAACATCTTGTGCAAAAATCACATTTCTTATAAATACACAATCACGAGTGTCACCCCTCCTTCGGGTCTACCTGGGTCCATCACTAAATTATGATATCACGTGAGGCAAGTAGGTTACGTTCTGGAAACAAACTTGGAATAATGGCCATGTATAAAACCCTGTGATCCTAGGCTACGCGAATCCCAGTGTATAGGGCATCACAACTACAACGAGAGGTGAAGTCAACCCTACTCGTGCAATACCTCAACCAATTAGTCATCAAGACTACACGGTACAGCGTACTCCATGTGACATACACGGTACAATGTACTCTGTGGACCCACACGGTCTGAGGGTGCCTGCCATAGATCTTAGCCACATTATTGTCAGGGGTGCCTGCCATAAGACTTAGCCTGCATGACTGTTTAAGGTGCATGCTATAGGACTTAACCCATATCATGGTTCGGGGGTGCCTGCCATAGGTCTTAGCCTCCCCATACCAAGTCGGTAACCATCTCATGTCTCAAAATATGCATGTGATATATCATCTCACCGTGACACACAGCCTACAAAAGGCATCAGTATGAGTTTTTGTAAATCATATAAAATCCTCATACGAGTAACGCTCCAGTACGACTTTCATCCATAGTAAATTAATAAAACCTAGTGCGAGCAGGGCTACAACACTATCAGCATGAGTCAAAACATCTAAATCTAGTGTGAGCTAAGCTCCAGCACCATTTATACTCACACAAATATAATAGCTGGCTCCAGTTTAAAAGCAAGTATTTTCAAAGATACAACTTAGCACACAACCCGTGCTATTTCATTCAACCACATAAAGCAATAGCCAACCTATCTTCATTTCATTCATATTAAAGCATTTCAGCATGAAAACATCAAAGTCATGAAAATCCATCCATTTTAGGACCCTTACTACCTCTTTCATAAAATTCCTACCAAGGTAAACTCATCTTTTCTTTCCTTATTTTCGAAACCTTTCTAAAAAATTCTCAATGCATTATTAGATAGTTAGAGAAATTCGCACCCTATAATTCCCCTCAAAATATGTATAGTTACCTTTAGGCACTTACAAAACCTCCTTACCTCGATTCACTTCAAGTGTAGTACAATTCCACTGCTGCAAGCTCATCTTATCCAATTTGCTCCTAATCCAGTCTCTGGAGCTGCAAACATTCATTAATCACATCATAATCGATATATCTTATCGGACCTTATTGTATTAAGCTTAGCCCCAATGATTACATTCGGCCATGGTATGGTGATCGAACAACCATCATGCTATTCCTAGTCAATTCAGCTATCAAATTCACTTAGTTATACTATCTAGCACTTGGCATGCATTACTCTAACCTTAGTTCTTCCATTCATTCATGCATTTTCACAAACACCTTATATGCACATTATGTAACCTCATCCTATTCCATAAACTTATTTCACAAAACCATCTCAAAATCATGCATATAACACTACTAACATCTTAGTATAATCCATTTATCATTAAATCCATGATATCTCATTTTTTAACACTAAACCCATTTTAGGTCATGCTTGATTCATCATATTCTAGGTAGTTTCAGCCAACAATACATACGCCAATCAACTCCTAACAACATCTAGATAAATATACATCGAGTTGGTGTATTGAAAACTCACCTAACTTGACTTTCCTCTTATCCAAAATTGGAAGCCCCTTTTGCTCCTTCAATCCAACAAGTTGAGTTTTCTCCTTCTCACAATGAACAACTTTGCTCTAATAGCTTTTTCTCAAATCTTTTTGGAATGGGTGGTATTCTATAGTGAGAAAGCTTGCTCTTTTTGAGTAAAAATGGAGGGGTGTGTTGATTTCCTGAAGAAGAAGGTTTGGCTGTCGGGTTTTTATAGAGCAGGGGCGGTGAGATAAATCTCCTAGGGTAAAAGATTAATCTTCCCTTGGTTTTGAACTATTGAAATATTCAATTTTGTAACGGAGAGATCGATTTGCTCTTTGAGGAGAGATCGATCTTCTCCTGGTTTGAACCATCGAAATATTCAGGCGTGAAAGTGAGGGATCAATCTGCACATTGGGAAGAGATCGATCCTTTCTTACCGGAGTCAAGGGGAGATCGATTTACTCATGGGAAGAGATTGATTTATTCTTTGGGAAAGGATCAATCCTTGTTAGGCAGAAGCAACTAGAGATCGATCTGCTCATAGGGAGAGATCGATCTGGTCCTGGCAAGATCAAATGGAGATTGATCTATACCTAGGAATAGATCGATCCGTTCCTTACAGAATCATATGAGGTCGATTTGCTTGAATGAGAGCTCGATCTAGAGATCGATCTGGCCTTCATCTGGAGCATTCCTGCTGCATCTTTCCCATATTTTCAAAGGTAAACTCATATTTCATTACTTTAATACTTATTTTGTATTCTAATCCCACCTAGAGCATGGAAAGGTTAATTTCTTATTATTCACATACAATGTGACTTATGTGTACTGCTTGGAATCATAAAAGATACTAAGAATTTGTGTTTCCCTTACATTATCATTTTATGTTTTAAGTCCTTATATTTAGTTAGGATGTTTGAGTTCCATTTGTTTAGTCTGTGGCCACTTTAACCCTTACTTTGCCATTACGTGTATTCACGAGTATTCATGCATTCTCCTTACAATCTCATTCACATATATATATGATCAAAATCATCTGTCTTATTATGCCATAAATACATAACAAAGTCATACATACATGGTGTCTCACAAATCTCCCACTCTAAAGAAATTTAGTCTTCCAAACTAGAACCAAATTAGTCTGAGAACAACTCTGAGTACTTCTCTTGCATTAGACTCTCTAATTCCCATTAGCTTCCACCGGAGTGTGATATTGCCAAAGAACTTTCACTAAGGGGATCGTCTTCTACCTCAACACCTTCTCTTTCCTATCCAATACCTGAATTGGCTTCTTAACATACGACATACTTTCATTGAGATCTAATGGCTTGTATTTAATCACATGCATCAGATTCGGGTGGTACTTTCAAAACATAGAGACGTGGAAGACATTATGAACACCAGCTAGTTCTGGGGACAATGCCAACCTATAAGCCTTATCTCCTACTCATTCCAGAATCTCAAAAGGTCCGATATACCGAGGGCTCAACTTACATTTCTTACTGAATCTCATAATCCCTTTCGAGGGAGAAACTCTCAAAAACACCGACTCACCCATAATAAACTCCAGTGGTCTCCGTCTCCTGTCAGTATAACTCTTTTGTCTGCTCTGAACTGTCCGTAACCTTTCACAAATTAACTGGACATCCATAGAGGCCTGTCTCACTAATTCATGAGCAAATATCTGTTTGTCACTAACCTCTTCCCATCCAATAGGGGGATCAGAATCTGCGTCCATATAGTGCCTCATACGGTGCCATCTCGATACTTGCATGATAACTGTTATTATAGGTGAACTCAGCTAATGGTAAATGATCATCCCATGAGCCTCTAAAAATCTAGAACACACGCTCTCAACATATCCTCCAGGGTCTGTATAGTCCTCTCTAACTGACCATCTGTTTGAGGATGAAAAATGGTGCTAAAACTCAACTGGATCCCTATCGCTTCCTAAAAATGTTCCCAAAACTGGGAAGTGAAGCGAGCATTCCGATCAGAAACAATGCTCACTCGAACACCATGTAACAAAATAATCTCTCGAACATACAAGTTCGCCAACTGAATCAGAGTATCGATAGCTCTCATAGCTAAGAAATGGGCTGACTTTGTCAATCGATCCACAATTACCCATATGGCATCATGACCTCTATGGGTCCTCAGTAAACCCATCAAAAAATCCATGGTGACGTGCTCTTATTTCCAGGTCGATATCGATAGAAGCTGTAGTAACCCTAGGGGTTTCTGATGCTCTACCTTCACCTGCTAACAGAGGAGACATCTAGCGACATACTCAGTAATGTCTCTTCATCCCAGACTACCAATACACCTTTCGAAGACTCTGATACATCTTAGTACTTCCTGAATGTATCGTATACCTCGATGAGTGAGCCTTTGTAAAGATCAACTTTCGAATCTTTAGATCATCGGGATCACATATTCTACACCTGAACCTCAGCAATCCATCTGAACTTAACTCAAAATTAGTTTTTGTACCAGTCTGTATCTACCCGATAACATCATTACACTGTTGATCAATCTGTTGAGCCTATCGAATACGATCCACCACATCTGGTTCCAACCGCAGGCTAGCTACTACACAACCACTATCAGTATCAGGCGGAGTCACATCTAAACTGAGGCTCGTGAACTTTTCCAATAGCTCGTGTTCCCTGATCATCATGTACGATACCAACCCGAGATGCTTCCTACTCAATGCATCAGCTACTATATTCGCCTTACCCAAGTGGTATAAGATTTCATAATCGTAATCCTTTAGGAGCTCGAGCCATCTTCTCTGTCTCATGTTCAGCTCGTTCTGCGAAAACAGATACTTAAGGCTCTTATGATCCGAAAATATTTGAAATTTCTCACCATAGAGGTAGTGGCGCCATATCTTCAACGTAAATACTAGGACTGCCAACTCTAAGTCGTGAGTCAGAGAGTTCCTCTCATGATCCTTCAACTACCTGGATCCATAGGTAACTACCTTTCCATCCTGCATAAGTACACAGCCCAATCTCTAGTGTGATGCATTCATATACACAGAGAAACCTTCTGAGCTGGTAGCAATAGTGAGAATCAGAGTAGTGGTCAATCGACGCTTAAGCTCCTGAAAACTCTTCTCACATGCCTCGTCCTACACAAACTCAACATCCTTCCGTGTGAGACGTGTCAACGGAGTAGCTAGTCAAGAGAAACCCTCTACGAATCTTCGATAATAACCTGCCAATCCTAGAAAACTTTTGATCTCAATAACTATCCTGGGTTGTTCCCACTGAATAATTACCTCAATCTTGGATGGATCTACTGATACCCCATTCCTCGATACAACATGGCCCAAAAATGAGATTTGTTCCAACCAAAAGTTACACTTACTGAGTTTAGCATATAACTTCTTTTCTCAGAGGGTCTGCAGAACTATCCTCAAGTGCTGCTCATGATCTTCCCTGGACTTGGAATAAACTAATATATCATCGATAAACACAATTACAAATTGGTCCAAGTATGCCTTAAACACATCATTCATCAAAGCCATAAACGTTGCGAGGGCATTCATCAATCCGAATGGCATAACCAAGAACTCGTAGTGACCATAACGGGTACAAAATACTGTCTTGGGTACATCTCTACTCCTTATCCTTAACTGATGGTACCAAGACTGTAGATCTATCTTAGAAAAGACTTGGGCTCCCTGGAGCTGATCCAATAGATCATCAATGAGTGGAAGGTGATACTTGTTCTTAATGGTAGCCTTATTCAACATCCGGTAATCTATGCACAGTCAGAGGATTCTATCCTTCTTCCTCACAAATAGAACCGGAGCTCCCCAAGGTGAGATACTTGATCTAATAAACCCCTTCTCTAACAATTCTTGCAATTGGTTCTTCAGCTCCTCCAATTCAATTGGAGCCATCCTATATAGTGGTTGAGATATCGATTCAGTACTAGGTACCAACTCTATAGAAAACTCCATCTCTCAGTCTGGTGGTAATCCTGGTAGATCATCTGAAAAGACATTAGAAAACTCTGTAACCATTGGAATGTCTCTAAATTTTAGACGGTCCTTATCTGTGTCAACCACGTATGCAATGAACCCTTCGTATTACTAATCATTTAGTTAGTATATAATTTCATCCCTTCCAATTTCAACAACTACTGCATTCATTCCTTTTCAAGGGAACTTATGGTAACACTATCTACCCCTTCAAACCTTACCGTCTTAGAAAAGAAGTCTAAAATAACATGATTTGTAGCCAACCAATCCATTCATAAAATTACATCAAAGTCACTCATATTTAATAGAATAAAGTCGACCGCCAAATCATTTCTCCTATCTTCAATCTACAATCCCTTTACACATATTCGGTCAACTGACTATCATTCATGGGCGTAGAAATCAATAACATTCTATCTATTGATGTAGGCTCAACATATTTCGACAACTTACATGCAAATGAAGGCGATATGAAGGAATGCGTGGCACCGGGATCAAAAAAACAAAAATGTTTCTAAATAAAAAATTAAGATGGTACCTTTACTCACATCCGTCGACGCATCTGCTGTGTCCTGGTCCAGTGCATGTACTCGCTCTCTTCCAACAACGTGCTTCCCCTTCTCTACAGCGATGGCTCTCCTATTCAGACCAGAAGCTTCAGCAAGAGCTCTCTTTGACTCATTGCCCTTCTGTGGGGCAGTCTCAATCATCTCGGAGCAATCCCATACAATATGCCTTGGCTTTCCATAACGATAGCATACTACCGTAGACATCGGACAAGGCATGTTACCATGATATCTGCCACATCTCCTATACTGCTCTGTAGTCGATGGTGTCCCTCCAATAACTATACCCCTTGGTGGTGTTAAACTCGGATACACCGAAGGCTTTATCGTCCTCTCCTATACCTCCTCAATCTGAGGTCTCTTATCAGACAGTCTCTCACCTCCTCTCTTGATCACTCTATCAATTTTAGATCTCTTCTGGTCTTTGTCTTTACCTCTACTGATCTTCCCAAACTCAAAGGCATTTTACTCAATGTCCTGCTCACATAACTGCGCCCTGTGCACAGCCTCCTCATATGCCGGGATATCAAATGGAACCAATCTGGACCTGATGGCTGGTTTCAATCCATCAATAAATTTCTTAACCTTCCTTGTCTCACTGCTCATCGTATTTGGGTCGTACCCCCCTAAGGATATAAATCTCATCTCATAGTCGTCTACAATCTGTTCCCTTGAGTCAACCTAATAAACTTCATCTATAACTTCCCCTGAGCAGTGTTCGAAACATGCTGTCTTCAGAAGGCCTCCAAAATACCTTTCATGTGATCTCAGTGTGTCGGGCTCTCAAAATCGGTCTGGTGGACTTCCACCAATGTTCTGCTCTCCCTTAAGCATGAACGCGAGAAAAGTGACCATCTCTATAGTTATACACTCAAAGAACCCGTACAACTTCTCAATTTCACTCACCTAGTCCTCTACAACAATTGAGTCCTTCACCCCACTAAATGACGGTGGTCTAAACTTTTAAAATTATCGTACTCTTTCCAAATCACACCCATAACCCCAAACTCTGCTACTCTACTGTGGAACAACAAAGGATGATGTATCTTGAACTAGTGGGGTTGTATCATCCGCCTATGGCATCTGTATTGGTTGTGTAGGTATATCAGAAGCAACTGCCGATCTAACATTAACAGCCTAGGCAGCTGGGCTCTGTCTTTACCCAGCCTCCTGCATAGACTGAACGACTAGCTCCATAATAGTCTCCAGACTCCACTCCAACCTAGCGAAACATGCCTCAATATCCCCTAGTGTAATGACCCAGCCCAGTCGAACCAGCCCAGCTTACCATGGCCACCCTTCTTGGGCCCATAACATCGACTGCTGTGACATCGACTGCTGTTGACATCGTTACTCATTCGTATTATCCACTTTGAAAGCCCCACAGGCCCTTCACAGTTTTATCGAGGTAAATACCCCAATTCGCATCCCCAGAGGCTCGAACTCAGGATATAGTCCTAGTCGATGCACTCATGGTACCATTGAGCCAACATGGCTTGATGGTACTAGGAGTGCGTCGACTAGGACTATGTCTTGAGTTTCAGCCTCTGGGGATGCAAATTGGGGTATTTATCTCGATAAAATCGTGAGGGGCCTATGAGGCTTTCAAAGCGGACAATACAGATGAGTAACGATGTCAATAGTAGTCGATGTCACAACAGTCGATGTTGTGGGCCCAAGAGGGGTGGCCATGGTCGG